>CM031241.1:148914396-148971506 GCA_018340775.1 Taxus wallichiana var. yunnanensis
TCATCTGATATTGTTTGATATTCGAAATGGCGCAAACTTCAACGCCGACACCAACGTATTTGATTATATGAGGTTTATGAAGCATAGAGGTGAAAACACGGGAGTGGGCTTGGATTGTTAAATCGCCCAGCCCATTTATTGGGCTAGGCACATTGTTTGTGTGCGTCAGTCGGCCGACCCATGATCAGGAGGGACGGGAGTCTCGGGTTGGGATTGAGATGATGGGTCGGAGCCAGACGAGCGAGATCCCGGTAGCAGTAAATGACATCGAAGTATTATAGATAGGTATAGGAGATGGTAGCGATTGTGGATATTTGTTGGAGAAGGCCTTACGAGAACTATATGGTAGCCAGAGAACATATTTAAGGAAGTTGAGGGTGCCTAGAAGCACTTGGGGTGGATCGCGAGAGACACGGGCCGGAGTAGTACTGAGAAGGATTCCCTCTAGATCGCGTGCAGTGACAGATTAGGGTTCGTTCGGGATACTACCTGTGACATATGGGTCATACATGAGGATCGATGCCGAGACATCATTCTCGCCTCCCGAGAATGACACCTCCGAGAAGGGGCCAGGAAGAGATAGCGGCCACGATCGTAGGGAGTAATGGATGTGGGAATGACGAGAGCTATAGATTATAGTGGGTAAGTAGAGCTTCAGCGAGGTGCGTAGGCACCTTCGGCCATATTAACATGTGATTACTGACGGAGAGAGAGATAAATCTCAGGAGTTTGGTTCCTAAACCTTCGAACACGAGTGGAATGAGACAAGCGGGATTATTACAGAGTTTTCAAGATTACTGAGTGGAGAAGCCCGATGCGAAGATTCCTCCATGAGAGAGGGCCGTATTCGTATCAGCTACGGGAGATGTTGGCGGATCGGTCGGAGGAACCCGATAGTAGTAAGCAGCTTTGGATGGAATTAGGCCATTGAAGTGAAGGGCGTCGGCTGATCACAATCGACACTGGTCGGGGAGAGGAGAAGGCGCGGAGGTCTCTGAAGTGAATTTAAAACGTAGGAATATAAGAATAAATAAGGATGCTTGACACCTGTGTTGAAATGCGATGATAGAGGAGATGTATTTTTAACATCTAAAATGAAATATGGATGTTGTTTTGAGGATGATAATAATAAGAATGGTTGTGTTTTGAATGTTGTTTTTGTTTGTTTTGAAAAAGGATAAAGATGAATGTTGTCAAAATAGAAATACACAAAAATATTTATATTTGATTGCAACACATGATAGGGTATGGTAGGGGATGGTCGAGCTAACCTTGGAGACCCCATGTCTCCTAAGTGTTGCCTACATAGCCCATTGCACAAAGAAAGGAAGGGCCTCAGACCGATGTAGTTCTCCCTTAGAACCGGGGAGAGGTGAATTCAGCAATTTAGGTATGGTTAGGCCAATTTGTTGGTGGGTAAAAAAATATTGATATTGGTAGGAGTAATGTTGTTGAGTTGTTGGTAGAATTGCTTGATGTTGATGTAGGTATAGGAGTAAAGAAAAAGTTATCTTACCCAAGTAGTAGGAACCCTATCCTGATTAAGGTCAACACAAATCCTAAGTCGAGAAAAGAGGAAAAGTGTCCAGAAGTAGTTGAGAAGGGCTAAACAAACCACATAATAACGTAGAATGAGCTTGAATCCCTAGGTACCTTGCGCCCAGGCGAAGTCGATAGGTGAAAGAGTTGTATAATCACAATATATCGGATATATGTCACGTCCCTTGAGTTTATTTGCTTTGTGACAAATGGTGAGGTGAGGTGGTTGATATAGGCGAAGTCTTGAGAGCTTATTCTGGTGATTATTCACGTGACGAAGAGAACCAAACCTAAATAGACAAGTCCATGACTCAAAGTGCTTTTGGAATACTACTTTTTTCTTTTTTCTTTTGGCAGGTATTTGGTGATCGATCTTGGGAAGTCTATAGGATATGCATTTCTGTTGATTCTTGAGGTCTTCACGAAGTGATCAATGTGAGAAGCTTCGATAAAGGTGACTTTGCTGTATAGCTGTCCTTGAGGAGTAGTCTATTTATAGTGAGCAAATCGATTTTTGCATGGAGATGTCCTTCGAGGCTGAGCACGGTCATGTATAATCTTAGAGGTCTAGGGGATGTCCGTTTGGCATGAAGCATCTAGTTTTGTAGGAAGTTTACGACTCAAGAATATCTCGTAAATGTTCAATTGAGAACATGTTATTTTGATACTTCTAAGGCATGGACCGGACTAAAAAGGAAGGCATCTTTAAGAGGAGGTAATGACCAAACCACGTGAGTTTGATTACATTTTGAGATGGATGGAACAAAAGTGTATGAGGTAGTAAATGAGCTCAAGAACGAGCGTAAGGTAGATAAGAAGTGATATAACACTAAAGTCAACGGTAGAATGGTCGAAGATGTAAGGCATTAAGGGGTTCGAGGCCTCAAGTTTACCATTAAACGAAATTAAAAGCTGCAGTAAAGTACCCAATCCGAAAATATGTGTGATAATGTAAGGCCCAATCCAATTAGGATCAAATTTTCCACGTTTTCTCTTTTCTAGTTTGGTTACATGTTGATTCTTTTAGAGGACAAGATCACCAAACCTTAAAGGTACGCTCATGAAGTCGCTATCATAAGCGCGCCATGCGTTTTGATAGAGTTTGAAGGTGGTCGGAGCCGTAAGGCGGCTGGCTAAGCTCGAGAAGCTCTAATTGGGCTAATCGCTCTTGGTGGAAATCATCGTTGGCGGTAAAGAATATCCCAAGAGATATTCGAGGAGTGGTATTTGTATTTCGAGAGGCAAGACAGCCTCACATCAAGTACCATATACCAAAGAAAATGGTGTGGCATTAGTGGAGGTACAGAACTGCTAAGTACGATAAGCCCCAAAGGGAAAAGGGGATGTGATCATGCCAATTTCTTCCATAATCATTAACAACTTTCATGAGGATTTTGGTTAGGGTTTTATTAGAAGATTTAGCTTGACCATTGGCTGTGGATAGTAAGGTGATGAAACTAAGTTTGATACCAAAGTTGTCCATGCAGTCTTGCAAGCAACTATTTTGAAATATTTACCATTATCTCGGTTATCGAAGCGATGAGGAACACAGCAAAACAGGATAATGTGATGGTTAATGAATTCGGCGATTTTTCTTTTTGGTTGAAATGAGTGGAATGGCTTTCACTCCATTTAGTGTAATATTCGATTCTATGATTATCCAACGGTGACGTTGCGAAGAGGGCGCTGAATCTCACTAATAAGGTCTAAACCCCATTGTGAGAAAGGCCAAAGATCTCGTGGTGCACCCTGTAGCGGATGGCTAGGAGTATGTTGAAGGTTGGCATGTTTGTAGTAGTCGTTATTAAGAGTAGGCAAATAATAACCTAGGTAAAGGATTCATTTAGCCATGGCAAGCCAGCCTAAAAATGTCCACCCACAAATACCGCGCCATGGACTTGGTGGATGGTATAGGTAACCTCCGCGCCGGTTAGACATCGAAGGAGGATGCCATCAAAGCCACGTTATAAAGGAGTCCCCATGACAACATAACGAGAAACACCTTTAAGAAAAGCACGTTTACCGAATTACTAGTAAGGTCGAAGTGGGAGAACAGAGCTTGTGAAGGTAGTCGTGAAATTGGTGGTACCGAAGGTATCACTGTGAATTAGTAGACACATTATTTATCATACAACAACCGGGGCTGAGTAAGATGGGGCAAGAGTTGTTGGACCAAAGCGAAAATGTCCGAGAGTCGGTTGGTGAGGTAGGAATTTACGAGGCTAAGCAAGCCATAGTATCATAAATTTTTAGTGGAGCCGGGAATGGTTTGGATAGAATAACGAGTAAATGAGGTCAAAAAAAAGTGAATCCACGTAATGTTTGTACTTTTGAAGTTCCTCATTTTTACATTGGTAGATGCCCATAATTTGATTGACTACCAATTGAGAGTCGCTGAAAATATTGATAGATTTGACACCTAAGTGTAACTGCAACTTTGGACCTAAAACAAGGGCCTCGTATTCCGCTATATTATTAGTGCAGGGAAATCGAGCCGGAATGAAAGAGGCATAGGCTCCGCGTCCAAGAGGAATGAGAACAACGCCGGCTCCTCCATCGCATTGGCATTTGGATCCATCGAAGAGAGGATCATTGGATAGGACTCTCCCAGTGAAAGAGTGGCGATGAGTTCGTCTGGGAAATTAAAATTGGTAAATTTTTCTCTAGGTAAAGGGGCCTCCGCAAGTTGGTCCGCAATAGTTTGTCCTTTGATTGACTTCTGTATAAATTCAAGGTCGAGGTCAGCGAGGAGCATAAGCCATCTAAGCGTGCGTTGGTTTAGATGTGGTTTGGCGTGCATATATAATGAATGGGGTCCGTGTTGGTGATGACAAAAAGTTTTATGATTCAGGAGGTAGTGTCGGAGTTTGGTGGCTACGAATGATAGGGCTAGGTTGCACAATTTTTCTACATGTGTATACCTAGTCTCGTAATCCACGAGAGTATGACTTATATAATAAACGGCTTGTTCTTGATGTGCCAAGTCCTGTGTGCGAGCATGGCTCTATAAGACGTGAGCCGGTGGTAGAAAGGTAAAGGTAGAAAGGGCGATCATCCCGAGGTGGGATAAGCAAGGGTGGCTTGCTAAGAGATAGGCTTTGAGAGATTCAAAGGCTTGGTGACACTCTTCGCTCCATTGAAAGGCAATGTCATTTTAAGAAGGTGATGGAAAGGTTGACATCGATCCGAGAGTTGGGAAATGAAATGCCAAATAGATTGAAGTTTACCTTGCAAACTACGTAATTGTTTGAGGTTTTTGGGTGGGGAATTTCTAAGATAGCTTTGACTTTAGATGGATTGACGTCACTACCACGCAAAGAGACGATAAAACCAAGAAGTTTTCCCGAAGAACACCAAAGATACATTTCTTTGGTTGGGCTTGAGATAGAATATCAGAACAAAGCATCGATAATAATGGTTAAAACATCGAGATGTTCACGGCGATGTTTAGATTTGCAAGAAGATCATCGACATAATCTTCAAGAATAGTGTGCATAATGTCATGAAAAATGTAAGTCATAGCCGATGATAGGTCACACTAGCATTCTTAAGGCCAAGCGGCATGACACGATAAAGCGTAGAAGGTTCCCCAAGGAGTGATGAAGGTAGTTTTATGTTGATCGGCCGGGCTAAAAAAATTTGATTGTATCCCAAAAAGCCATCCATAAGAGAAAGCATCTCATGGCCCATAAGTGAGATCAACAAGTCAGTCAATACTTGGGAGGGAAGTCATCCTTGGGGCAAGCGAGGTTAAGGTCTTGGGAAATCCATGCATATCCGAAGTCCCCCGTCGCTTTAGTAGACAGTACGATGTTAGAAATCCATTGAGGATAGTCAATAGGCAAGATGAAGGAAACAAAGAAGTCATTGAAGCTCTTCTTTGACCAAGAGGGCATGCGTGATGCATTTTTCTCGATTTCTGTTTGACTCGGGTTTGGAATCGTGTTTTAGGGTAATGTTATGGACAGAATGTCGTGGATCAATTCCTGGCATGTCGGCGTAGGGACCAAGTGATAGCTTGGTTGCGGGTACGAGAGAAAGGTAGTAAAGGCGGCTTGTTCTAATGTGTTAAGGGATTGTCCGATCTTCACAATGTGAGGATCCTCCTCCAGTGTGGATGTTGATTTCTATAGTCGACTCATTCAACATGGTTTGAGTTTGTTTGACGGTAAGGTAAAGCGTTGAATATAGGAGTGCTCCGCACCAAGGTAAGTGAGGATAGGTAGTCGTCCATTCGGCACTCAACAACATTAATTGAAGGTGAATCCTCTTCTCGATCATGTCCTGGATCTGCTTAGAAGGGGAAGAGAAGATGGGTCCTCATTATTGCGTTGATAAGTGAGAGGACCCGGAAGATAGCATTTATGAAAAAAAAGTTAGGAGGGATAGATTCAGGTCTATCGACTGCATGGTGACGATGGCAAAATGGGTGATGATGGTTTGGTAGGGGTGACGTCGTCATCTTCCAAGATACAACCGACACGAGGTTTCTCTCGGTGTAAGTGTTTGAAATCAGACCACTCACGATCATTGTGTTTGCGTGTAGTCACGGGAATAATTGTATGTCACCTTGTTCATAAAGACCAAAACCAAAGCCTTTCCAAGCACGAGTCAAGAAGGTGAGGGCGAAGCGATGATTTGTCAAGTATTGAAAATCAGATTGAAGGAACCACACCAGAGGAGGTTTAGGGGTAATGGAGGATGCGTTGACACCCCATTTACATTAGGTTGGTGCGGCAATTAGGTGGTCCGTAAGAGATTACCTCCCCCACGCGACGGTTGTAGGTAGGATGCGCATGTAACTGTCCGTACTCCTGCGGGGTATGGAAAGAGCTAACATTATATAGGTGATACTCCCCATTGTAAGGCATTGAAAAAATCATCTACTAAGTGGGTTTGAGGTTGGGATGTTATCTCGCGGGAAAGGAAGTGGTATTTGCGGCGGCGGTTTCATTGGTTGAAGGTGTAGGTGCGGGTGAAGTGGATCGTTGGGTTGGATGAATGGGTGTCTGACTGGTAGTACAAGCACATCATTAGGCGATATAACATATCATGTAGAGTTTTGAAGGGGGAGGATCAGATTTTACGGTGTAGGGACTTCCCGTACTCAAATTTTATGCATCTATGTAAGGTGGAGGGAATGCATCCCATAGCCCTGGATCCAAGGGCCGCCCTAACAACATATTGTATTGGAACTCTCCCTCGGGACATAGAAGAGGCCTCGGGTAAAGTGCATGGCCCTACATGAATGTTAGGATCACGGTACCTAAGGTAGAAGTAATAGCATCATCAAATGACCGCAACATGATGGGGTTGGCACACGCAACTAAGAGAGGATATTCATTTGTTGGAAGGCTTTTGAAGAGATGATGTTTAGACTAGCGCCCCCGTCAATCATAACACGACGCACCCGAATGTCCCGGACATAAGCTGAGATGAAAAGAGCAGGGTCAGGATCTTGACACCAAAGTCGATAATTTCATCTTCGGAGAAACTCGGTAGTGGCTTGGCTGTACGAGGGCGAAGTGGTTGGGAGATAGGTTGTTTGGTGAGTGAAGCAACATGATTGGGTGTGAGAATGGAGGTAACAGGCAAGGTTTCATTAGGTAAGACCTCTATCCCTTGAAGGATTTCAATGAGAGCTTGTCGATGAGATTCAGAAGTCTGAATGAGATCATACAGTGTCATTTTTACAGGTGATTGGTGAAGCTGTTTGATCATGGTTCGGTGGGCAAAACTCCATTAGAGACGGGGTAGGCGGGTCCACGAATAACCACTTTAGGTGGTGGTGCGATCGGGATGGTGGACGGAGAAAGAGAGGCCGCAGGTGTGCTTTCTTTCGCTTTCCCATTGTTTTTCTGCCCTCGAGTAGCAACACTAATCATATTGATCTCGTGAACACGAGAGGAGGAAGATCGTATGGATAAGTCATGGTCTTTGAGAGGTGGAGTTGTAATAATGATAGATTTTGGTGAGGCGGGGACAGTGGTATAGGAGAGGGAATTAAAGCTAAAGGTCTCTCCCCTTCGTAAGTTGTCTTTCCTAACTTTTCTATCCGAGAGAGGTGACCGATTGTGAAGGGCTTTCAATGCTTTGCATCCCTCTACCTCATGTCTGGTGTGCGGTGGTAAGCATGCCACAGTTTTAGACTCATCATAACCTATAGGTCGAGGTTTAGATGGATCATAAGGTCTAAGTGGGGGGTAGGGAAATGGTCGCATTCTCCACCAACATAGCAAGGATTTTGGCGTAAGACCCTTTGAGTGGGTCAAAGTCGAGGAAGATGAGGCTATCGATTTGGGTAGATTCTCGTAATGATGGGGTATGGTTGATTTGTATGGGTGGTGGTTTAGCCAAGGGGTTTTGATATTGGTTTTAACTAAACATGGCTTCTTTGGCACGAAGCTATGTTTTAGGCTGGGTAGATGATGAGGCCATAGATGATGTGGTATCGAGAAAACAACCACGGAGAAATAGGAGTGACAACAAACAAATATTTTGATGATGGAATTTGTTTAGGGATGATAGGTGGGACAGATACGCGGGTGACGGTGTTGATATACCCTTGGATCTCTCGTAGGGTGCAGAAGGCATAGGTTGCTTCTATCCTTTCATTCCTTTGAGAAACAGATAAGGGTTAGGGCTAGGAGGAATACATTGAATGTTGAGATGGTGTGCGCGTGCCTTTAGTAGAGAGATCGAGATCAATTCGGTAAAGAACTCCTTTTTGTCTCAGGAAGGACTACTGCAAGTAAGAATACAAGACCACTAGATTCTAATTAGATGATAAGTGAGGGAACTACCTTGGGCCTGTGAAATATGAGACTTCCTTTGAAGGTGGTGGTTCCCTTGCTGATATGAATTAACACAAATTCTAATAAATAAGCTATTGTCCAATTACAATTTGTTTACCTCGTTAGAACAATAGAGAAAGAGCTGGTCTTGGTTTTGAATCACTAGTGGACCGAAGCGCCGATCAGGTGTCACCGTCTTGGTTGATGATAACCGATACTCGGTAGGGGTAGTGATTTAAGGGGTTGGGCATGAAGGTTGGCTATAAGATGGCTATATGATGGCTATGGTGTTTATAAGGCTGGTAAAATGACTGGGGATAGGTAATGAGGTGATGGAGAAGACTCAGAGAGTATGGGGGCTGTTCTTAGGGCAAAGTAGGGGTAGAGGAATGTAAGTTAGGTGGAGAGTGTTACCGGGTAGTGGATCTGGGGGTAGACTTGTAATTACTGTGATTCAGAAATCCAAGAAATATTATTAAAAGAACGTATAAGACTTACTTACTAGTTCCTAATGGAAAATGCAGGTTCGGGACTGTGATGACGAAGACAGGCTCAAGTAGGATGATCTGACAATCCAAGATGAGCTATCTCCTCTCCGATGCCTTCGGATGAGTGTTATTGGGCTCTGAATTTATTCATTGCGATCTTGGGCTTGATGTCCTTCTCTGTAAACTTCTCTCTCTTCCTTCACTTGTCTCTGGCCCGACCAAGTCAATTTTCGGATCCTTTCAATGAATTCTTCCCACTAGATCGAATGAAAATCCAACCTCTTGTTTTTGGTTGGGAGAGGTCATTTACAGGGAACCGATGGCGGTTACGTAACCGACGGCGGTCGAGTAGGAACCGGTATCGGTCAGGTCAAAGTGGGCTATGTTTAGTAAAATAGCCAACTTTCCCTCCTTTTCTCCCGAGGGATTAGTTGCGGGCTTGGTCAAGTCATTATGAGG
This sequence comes from Taxus wallichiana var. yunnanensis, assembly GCA_018340775.1. NCBI lineage: Eukaryota > Viridiplantae > Streptophyta > Pinopsida > Cupressales > Taxaceae > Taxus > Taxus wallichiana. The sequence continues at coordinate 148,923,677 of CM031241.1, forward strand.
TTGGTTTTAGGTGTGGGTGAGGAGTCATTAGTCATAGGTGTGGATGTAGACCAAGTTATAGGTCTTAATTAGGTTAGTTTAGGGTTAAGACTAGGTCATGATGAGGTGGCAAAATGAGGTGGCAGGTATGGCGATGTGGATTTATTAATTATAAGGTAATTAATAAATAATTGTGTAAGGTTTAGGTGATGAGGTTAGGTTATGAAATGAGATGCGCGGGCACAGGGTTGTAAGACACAAATTTGGTGTCTACAGGTATTTTAGAGGGACATATAGCATGCGGTTATGTTATGGAGGTTTGGATATTTCATTATGTGGCTATGTTGATTCGAATATGACTAGAGATCTAGATGGTAGGAGGAGAACTACTGGATATATTTTCATAGTAGGTGGGATGACAAGTTAGTTAGATTTGAAGATTGTAGAAGGTTGTTGCTTTGTCTCTTATAGAGTTAGAATATGTTGTAGCTATAAGGCTAGAAGGAGATGATATGGATGAGTAGGTTCATGAAAGATTTGGGAAAGGATAAAGATGATTACAAACCTGTTCGTGGCAGTTAGAGTGTAATTCATTTGGCGAAAGAACTTAGCATTTCATTCTAGAACTAAACACATTCAGGTTGAGGTATCACTTCATGGCAATAGGTATTGGAGGATGGATGGTTCAATCTGGAAAAGATTCATATGAGTGAGAACCACTGTGGATATGCTAACAAAGTCATTAACAAAGGAGAAGTTGGGAGCTACACTCCACTTTGTTGGTCTTCAAGTTTGAGACTTGAAGAGGAAGAAAAAAATTCTAAGAAGGATCCAAGAATGACGTTGTACAGTGTATGGTGCGGTAATTAATCTTGAAGTGGGAGATTGTTGAGTTGTGGAGCTCACTTACATTGGATTAGCATGCAATATGAATTTTTTTTTGAAAACACGAATCGAAATCAGTTATGGAGGGACCAACATCGGTCACCTATGAGCGGCATTGTCGGAAAAAGAGGAACTAACATTGGTTAGGGCTAACCAGCTTTAGTTACCTTTGTATGAGTGTTTTAATTAACTCATGGGAATTAGATCTATTTTTGTGTTAAAGAATATCTATTGATCGTAATTGCATGGCTAAGTGCCCTAAGTTTTTATATACCTATATAAGGATGAAAGCTAGGGTTTAGAAGTAAGAATTAAGTAGAACTTGTAAAAGTTGATGATTATTGTGAGAATAATTGTGAGAGAAATTCTTGGAGATGAAGCAAAAGCTTGAGAGAAATAAAGTATTTTACATCTAAGATGTGTGGAAGGTTGTACATCTTTATTGTATATCTTGTGAAAGATTTAGATAATAGATTGGCTTGTTACTTGGTGACGTAGCCCACATTGGGTGAACCGCGTTAAATTTGGTGTTGATTTATATATCTTGTTTTGTGTATTTATTTTGGTAGAATATCCACTTTTATTTGCATGTATGCTTAAATCGATATATTATCTCTACAACCGGTTCGCTAACCCAACAAGTTCTTATGCCCGGGGGTTGGAAAGGCTTTCTTTTTATTATTCTGGCTATTTGCATGTTGATGTGAGTGCACAGGGGAATAAAATAATATTTTAGGCTTGCTTGGCATGCAAGCAAAGTCTGAAAATTGAGGGCAACAGGCTTTATAATCAAGTTTTGGTGAAGAAATTGGACATTCATGCCATGAACTTCATGTTTGTCTAAATTATTTGTAGGAATAATTCACCGGTGCTCATATTTATGTGAATTAAGCTAGTGTTTATGTCAAATACAAGGGCAATCATGGCAGCTTCTGCACAAATAGATCCAGCTCCCATAATTGCAAAGGCTTCTAGTAGAAATAAAAAAGAGGATCTTAGACAAAAATTGATTCAGGCACGATGAAGGGTGATGACAAAGATGATCCAACAAAATCATGCATTGTGTCCAAGCTTGCTGAGATTAATGATACAGACATGGGCCACGAAGCTATCAGTGATTTGATTGACAGATCTAGGGCAACCGGTAGGACACCTCTCGTGCGGGCTATGAGAAATAGTGGAATTATCAAAGCAACAACATTTCCGGCTACAACCCAGTTGCCGGAATTTGTTCTAGAGTGTGCAAAGTTCTACCATCCTTTATCTAGAACAATTAGGGATGCAACAGGGAAGACAAATGGAAAGACAATGAATTACATGCTGGACAAATACATTCGGTATCAGAACAAAGGGCAATTATGAAGTGTTGCAGCCAAAATTACTTCTTTCTTCTTCTCTTTCTTTTTTCTCGAGCAAAATTGTAAAACCAAAGTAATTGGTTAAAATCCATTACTTTAAGCTATTTGAAAAGTTCCTTTAATTAATAATAGGTGACAGTCATGTACAAATTTGATCTAGTCTTCAAATGCATGTCACAGAGAGGAATTTCGGGAAATATTGCCATGTGTTTCTTTATAGCTTCCACATGTGCGAGTTCGATTATAGTTTCCTATTTGTAATTTCCCTTCATACACTGTAAATGGAGGAAGAGCCTACGGGTTAAAGGATCACAACTTTGCTAGAGCATTCTAGAGTTTTCAGACTTTGTGCTATAACCCTTGATGTTGTTTCTGTGAAAGTTGAGGAATTGAATAGAGGTGGATTTCCAGAGAACTTTGTGTCAATAGTGCTTTGCTTCTTACTTCTGTGTGGATCTTAGATAAACTTTGCATTATCTGAGATTTAGATTAGAAGTTTTCCCTTTCTTTTACTTCTAAATATTGTGAGATCTATTTGTTTATTTTATATATGTGTATGAGACCAACTCTGAAAACTATTGGTTGAATTACATATCTTCCTTTCTTCTTTCCCAAATTCTATTATTTCCCCCTTCTGCAAATACTTCATAACAACTTCTTGTTACAGAATTGCTAAGCTATGGTTCATGAGATTTGTAATTAAAGTAAAACCCCACAAATAGTTATTAAGATTCATACCCACTAAATTGATAAACATCTTACACGGAGCCTCATAGTAAATGAGGGAGATTTATTTCATGACTACCTAGGTTTTTAGTTGTGCATAAAATCTAGCTAACATAACCTTATACTAACCGACCCTAAGGGAAATCGGTAAGAGGTGTATGTTTGGAGTGAGGAAATGTGTATAGTTGACCACTCACTTGAAAGCGAGTACAAGATAGGATGTGGAGTCTTACATAGGTGAAAACCTACTATTGCTTGTTTGGTATGTATGGCACTTGCTCAATGGATGTCATGCATTTTTGTTTCAATAAACACCTTAGGCTCAATAGATGACAACCTTGTACTCCTTTCTCTCACCTTATATGGTTATCACATGGATTCAATCTAATTGTAGTTACGACTATGTTGAGCCTTTTGGAAGTGGTGGAGGGATGATTCAGATAGAGATGATGACAATAGTATTATTTGATATGTTATTTTACGAGTTGAGGTTTGATGTATGAGTGCCGAACTCATTAGTACCCCTTTGGTGGCCATATAAGGCCACATAGTTATTATGATGTGCTTTATTTCTCTATACGCATTTTATTCTTAAATTGAACATTTTCTTCTTTTTTTCTTGCTATAACCAACAGTTTTCTTGATTGATGTGTTATTATATTTTAGAATTTTTTTGGTTGCATTAACATTCAGATTTTTGCACTAATTATGGCTATTTGGCCATTTTGTTTACTTAGTTTTAAAAAAAAAAATATGTTTAAAGGTTTTATAGCCTATCCCAAGACTTGGTATTTTTTTCCACTTAGTGTTTGAAATAGATTTTTATGTTGGTTCTAATGTCGAAATGTGTGGAATAGGGTCATGGGATGCAACATGGAGTGGATAAACCTATGGACCCACTTCTTTGTATGGGGTACGTGCGCCCAAGGAGTTACATATAACTAACTGGTTGTTGAACCATGAGTTATTATGTCACTTAGGTTAAGAGGTGTTTGGACCTTATGTGCCTGTGGGACATAAATGCGTGACCTTTTGGGGAGAAAAAAGGAAAATATATCTTAATTTTATTGCTTGGGAGGTATATGGAGTTGTTCCGTGATGATTTGGGAAGCATATGGAGTTTCTTTGTGATGCTTTGGGAGGTACATGTACTCGTTTTATGATGTTTTTAGAGGTATATGTAGTTTTGGTGATATTTTGGGAGGTACATGGAGTTTTTGTCATGTTTTGGGAGGTATATGTTTTGGTATTTTGATTATGTGTACTCATGTGAGTCTGGTCATGTTTTGTGATGTTGAGGATTGATGTTCCTCATTAAGGGTATGCTTTGACTCCTTTTTGACACTATATAACTACAATTATTGTCTCTAGTTGTGTGAAACCTTTGTATGTGTATCATTGGGAATTACATGTTGTGTAGTCTGCTTATATTGCGAGTACTTTGTGTCAAGGGCATACTTGATAAGTACGATGTTATGTGGACCATGTATGTTACTTTTCATGGTTTGGTTGAGTTATTTTGGTGTGATATAGTCATGAAGGTACATATCATGATGTCTTGTGAACCATTAGTGTTGTGTTTGGTCCCGATGTGGTATTGTGATGTCAGCTTTTTTGGGCACCTAAAAAAACTAAAATCTTAAAATAATGAAATATTAAGAGCTTGAGGTTGATAAATAGTGTCAAGGAAAATACTAATTTAGTAATAAGTAAAAGAGAACTCGCTACCAATCTTCACAGAACATTAAAAATTAAGATATTGCCAAAATGAGTTTATTTCCTTATGGTAGCGTTATGTACATGAGTTTTTTTTGTTAAACAACATGTGTCATTATTGAATTTCTTGTCTAAGTACCCTTCAAGATTTGGTGTTGTGTCACATCGAGGATGATCCTCTTTAAAGGGGAGGTAAATGTAGTACCACCTTTAAATGTTAATAAAATAGAAAAAGGGGGCATATGAAGGGATTGATTGGGAATGGTTGGTGGAAGTGATGGATTAGGTGGAGGAAGGCATGGACATGGACGTGGAGTAACTTGGCATGTGGCAGAAACTTTTAGACCTATCATTTTTTCCTATATAATAGTACCCACACTTTATTTATGAGATCCAAAACATTTAACCACGTTGAAACCCATTCAATGTTGTAAATTTAGCAACAATTAGATAGTGGTAGCGAGGGAACCGTGAAGTAGGAGATGTATTGGAGTGGGTGCAAACATCTGGAGGAAATTATGCACTTATTTCTCAAGCACGCCAAGTAAACCTGTGGTGGTGGTGTGGAATTAATTGCTTGGTGTGTGGACTGCAGAAGACATGGGGACCTTCACGAGACTATCACATTGTTTCACCTATGCAACAAACGGGTCTCCAACCGATCGATTACATTTTCCCGTGTGCTTCCATCCTCGTGTGTCAAATCATGAGCTCTAGAACAGGTATGGACATCCATCAAAGCATAAAAGATAGAGGAATTATTGAATCTGCAGTTCCTTGTAAATGAAGAAAAGTGGAGTTTTTGATTCTTTGTAAAGTTATTTTCATTTTTGTTCATCTTCTCAGTTGAACATTCTAGGATGGAATGGGAGGAGGAGAAGAGGAGGTGTTATACCAGTCAATGCTGGAAGCAGAAATTGTAAGCTTCGAAAAGATTTTGGAAGGGTGGAAAAAAAAGAATTGGAGGAGGGGAGGTTGATAGATTATTCAAAGGTGGATGCAGATGCTGGTGAGGTGGATAAAATAAGAGGAGAGGAGCCAAATTGTTCAATTATGGAATTAGAGGATAAAGAGGCCAAAACAAAAAATGGAAGGACACAAGAGGTAAATTGTTCAAGTGACGGAAGTGGAGGTGGATAAAGTAATTAGTGGAGATGAGGAAGAAAATTTTTTAATGATGAAAGGAGGAGGTGAGGACATAATATGTTCAATTGTAGAAGTAGAGGTTTAAAGTGTGGAAAAAGTAACGGGAGCACATGACGAGATAAATTGTTCAACAGTGCTACCAGAGTTTGGAATGGTGGAAAGAATATTAGGAGGACGTGATGATGTCAGTTGTTCAAAGACATCCACAACCCTAGTTTTGATGGGCAAGACTAGAAATGGTAAGAGTTCAACTAGAAATTTTCTCCTCGAGATACGATGCTTTTACATCTCATTTACGTGTGTCCTCTGTTATAAAAGAGTGTAATCTGCAAAAAAAAATGTTGAAGGATGGCCAAGTCTTAAATGTGGTGTATATGCCCGGTCTTTTTGACATGAGTGTCCTTAAAAAAACTGTTGTAGAAGAAATTATTGAGTGCATCTGTGCCGACCTAAGAGGCGACTAATATCTGGGTGCATGGAGTTATTCTTGTGCTCTCGAGTTAGAAACCACTTTACTCTGGAAGAAGCATATGTTGTAAAATAGTTGAAAAAGTTGTTTGGGCCCAGAATTATTAACTGCATGGTGGATTTTTGGTGCATGCAAACCACTCGACAAAATACCTTGTCGAGATGTGGAATCAAGCTCCACAACTTTGATCAATTCATTTTCTACTCAGGTATGTTCTCCTTACCTTTATCTTTTATAATTCTTGTATAATTTGGTTATTCATTTGCTATAAAATAAAACAATATTAAACTATTAGATACTCAAACAATTGGACATTTTAACCAGATGGCTAGTGCAATCAATAAAACAACACCTCGTGATTTTGCTACCAACTTACAATTTGACCCTCAACCAGTGCATGTCATGACCAAAACCCCATGTATTGCTAAAATTAGCGTGTCAAAACTTGGTGCTCGTGTCCATTGGTTTTGGTGAGACCTAGATGAGTTAACTAAAAAAACATTTCTATCTACCTTGAATGTTAGAAAAATGTAATTTTCAGAGACTTGTAAAACAACACTCAAAGCCCCGTAAAAGAGATGTCAAACATCGTATTTTTCCTTGTTATGTAGTGATTCATGTCAAGAATTAACTTTAACTCATTTGACATTTTATGCTCTCTTCACCGCTCGTCTAGGATCCTGTTACTCTTTTCACTTTTAGGAAGTTGTCAAAACCGAAAAGTTGGCCTTTGTTTTGAACCACAATTCGAACCACTTGAGCAATGAAATTCCTATACACCTTTCCAAACCTATAGTATTCTTACTAGAAAAATTCTTATAACCTTTAGTTTTGGGAAAAACACTCTTCTAGATAGTTTGGAAAAGGCATTTTTAGGCCTTGATCATTTGCTTCACTAGGTCAAATTGGCTCAAATATGGTGACTGGTGGCTCTAGAAAATGCATGATCGTTTGCAACCCGTTTACCATTTATCAGTTCTGTTGACTCTAGTGAATTCTCCATGTATAGGAGAACATGTAGTAAATTTTCCATTGCATGTTCATCTATCGAAGGGAAGTTTTAGTTGAGGTTTGCTTAGCCCTTGAGCTAAAATTGGTGGTTGTTGCAACTTGACCGATTACTGACCAGTGGCTTGGAAAACCATCTACCAGTTGTACACCATTCACCAGTTCTAGATTCCATAAATCCATATGGATTCTTGGTATATATGTGGAAACATAGGAATTTTCCCGTCGCGAAGTTTCTTATCGAAAAAAGGTTTTTGAATGTACTTTTTTAGCCTCCGAGTCAAAATTGGACATTTCGCAACTAGGAGGGAAAATGTTAAGGATGATCATAAAACCCTAACCAAGTTAGAAAATAGGCATGAAAACCTCTTGACACTTATAGATAATTGTATGAAACTCTATCTTGTGGCTTATTGTGCAAAATTTGACTTTTAGAAAAAAAATGTTTCTCTCTCTTCCCTATCTCTTTCTCTCTCCTTAGTTAAGAAATGAAGTGAAATGAAATGAAATGAATACATATGTCTCTAACCCTCTCTTTTTGAGTGAAAACTATTATTATCATGTAAATGGAAAACTAAAAATGTTAATTATGCTAGATCTAGTGGATGCCATGCCAGTGATTTATCACTGATTTCACGCTCACATGGTTTTGTAGGATGCAAGTAAGATGGTGAAATGCAGTGTGGTTTTGATTCATTGTATATTATTGTAATTCATGTATGTTAATGGAAATAAATTTTTATGTATTTCTATGTTACAATAAATACTTATTATTGAAATTTGGTAATATGAATGAGATGCTAGATTTAGGGGTGCTTTGGGAAATGTGCATTTAACTATAGGTGTTCTTTTGATTCAGATTTACATATGGTAAAAAAAGGGGGAGTTGGATATATATGTTAAGTGATATTGTAGAGGATAGTTTAAAATTTGTAAAGTATTTAAAGGTTTATTAATGAAGTTTTGTAATATTTTTAAGATGCTAGTGTTTAAGGGAAACGTTCATCTAAACATGGGTGTTATTTGATTCCAAAATTTGTAATGTAAAATTTGGATAAATGTGTTAAATGAAATTGAATTTAATAGATTATAGTGTAATTCCAGTGTGCAATTTATGATTAAATAATTGGTGTGTGGTGTTTTCTTACTTTGAAAATGTAATAAAGAAATCTAACCAAAATAGTTAACCCTAGTATAAAATTCATGCATAACTACCCTTCCTGTGTGTTTCCTTTCAACATAGAAAACTAAGACCTTAGAATGAACTTAATATTTACACTCAATGGAACCTTCTAGCTTAGATAAATAAGAGCCCAAGTATGAGTTTTTCATCATTGCCTATATTCCTAATGGCATCATTGTGAACCCAACGGTTAGGAATGACATGGTCAAAATTTATCTTGAGTATGTGGTCTCTTTCTAGGATTGGTAATCGTGTGTGTAGTAAGGAGAATGTGTTATCTTAAGTAGTACCCCTTGGGAAACCTACATTAAACATAGTGTAAAATCCTCTTGACCGACACACTTTTGGGTGACGAAGATCAAATCAAATAGCCTTGGAGGTCACCTTTAAGAGTTGGGATCATTAATGAACTCAATACCCAATCTCAATTATCGTTTGGGTTCTATGATGCACTATTAGAGTTAATTGTGAAACTTAACAACATTTAGTGTATGATAAGTTTTTGAAAACATATCCATTAGGTGATGTCTATGGAGAAAGGAAAATTTTAATTCATTCTCATATCATGTTTAAACCATCTTGTGGTGAGAAGTGAAACCCACATTGTGCAAACTCTAATGTGAACCTTAACCCCTTAAAATGATGAACTACTCCATCTTGCTCTCCCACTTGTCCTATTATGTAATGGGTGTATGATGTGAATTGTGAGCATGTTTTTAGAGATAAATCCTCCTAACGCAGGGACTAGCGGTTTCGTGAGGATTCCTATACCCTATTAGAAAATAGGTTACTTTATTAATTACAAAAGGCATATGAACCTAGTTAGGGAAAACCCTCTTAAGTTGGACGTAAAACGACACTCAGGAAACCTAATCCATCGAAAAAAATAAGGAAGTATGTTGTAATGTTAAGAGCCTTTGAATCCTTAATTAATTGTTGGAGCATAACTATAGTAAAACTATAATTGACGCTTGGCCTTGGGGAGCGTAAGCATGAGATGTTATCCCTCAGGTAAATTGAAACATGATCTTCCTTGTAACGTGATTAAACGCTCTTCTTGATGGGTAAAGAACCTAATTCATATAATATTTATTGTGTACTAAATCAATGATCTAATTCTAAATGAATGAAAGAAATGTGACCCTAAATCCTTGATAAAAAATGTGAACTTCACCTCAATTGGACTTACACTTGTTTTGTTGCATAACTAAGGTATGATACTGAAGACCAAGATACATGCCCTTAGGAGTGAATCCTAGGGATAATACCTAGTTGAATTGTGTGTAAATAAATACCATAATAACAAACGAGCGAATTCAACAAGTAATATCAATAATGTAGATGATCTTTATTCTTATTAAATGAGATACAATCAGTAAGTTAAATGTTAAACAATATAGAGTCTAAATCTAGCAAAAGGAAAAGGAATGTATGAAATTAACATATTATGATCCTTTCTAGAACTTAAGTTAAGAATTGAAACTTGATTATAATAATTTTATCATAAAAGTATTGTTTCATGGAATACCCTATCATAGGTTTATATTGTAGTTGAATCGTTATGTTGTGCCTTGTCATTTTAAAAAATGGCCTTGATGTATGTCATGAGTTTTGATGTTATCTATGTGGGTTAATATTTGCAAGTTGTGCGTAGTCCTAAGTGATCTCTGTAGTGTCATGTGTACTACAATCTAAGTCAAAATAAATTATTTTGGTATTTTTCTTCATTGTATTTGTGTGTGTAATATGTGGGAGTTACACAAGGTTTGACATTCATAGCTTTCTCTAGAGTTCCCTCACTTTCCAATCTATGCATTTCCCCTCCTTTTTCATTCAAAAGGTACTAAAAATTGGTGCATGTACCAACACTTGGAAAGAAAGGAGTCAAGACTACTATCACTCAACCAAAACAACCCATCGTAAATACTACCCTCTACTTTGATAGCACCTCCACTACTACTTTACTCAACACTTCTTGTATCCAAAGTGGCAGTGTCATTCAAGGGGTATCAAATGTATTCATGTTTAGTGCAAATAAAATTGGCCACAAAAGGCTACCACTCATGATATAAAATCTATAAATGTACGGAGGTCTTCATGTATTCATGTTTAGTTCAGGTCTCATGATATAAGATTTCCAAACGAATGTGTACTGAATTTGTAACAAATTTGAAATGTACACATATAACCTTTCAATGTAATGTTCCATCTATATTCTTACACTTCCACTATCAATCAACCCACTTATCAACATGTTATGGACAATACAAAAAGAAATTTTCACAAAAAACCAACTAAAACACTAATGCAACCACCGTCTCAAACACATTGCAACACTAACACAATTTCCGCAATGAATAATTACAGATCACATCAACTACAAAAGTAATGAACTATCCAAAGCATATCAAATGTGTTCAAGTTTAGTGCCAAAACAATTATCCACAAAAGGATACCACTCATGATATAAAATTTGCAAATGTACAAAATTCATCATGTATTCATGTTTAGTTCAAATAAAATAGTCTGCAAAACGCTACCATTCATGAGATAAGATTTGTAAATGTATATGTATGAAATTGTAACAAATTTGAAATATAGAGATAAAACCTTTAAATGTAATGCTTCATCTATATTACTACACTTACAAAATCAATCAAACTCCCCTTATCAACATCAACTACAAAAGTAATAACTATCCTTCCAAATAAAATAACATATACCGTTTTGCGTTCATTGCATTGTGTACATGTGATTGTTAGTTATTATTATTATTGCATTCTATTTTATTTATAGTTTTTTTATTACGGTGTTAATTATTCGTGAGTAGTATATTAGTAAATATTGTTTTGCATGAATTTATTTACATGAAGTTGAATTTTTTTTTTAGAATTTATTCTTTTATTTTCAATTAGTTTTAGATTCAAATGATAATAATACAAAGTTAAAAAAATATTTTATAATTTATTTTGTATGTTTATTAATGAAGTAAGATGGTTTTATATATTAATAACAATCGTATGTTTTATATACAAAATATTATATTTGGGTGGTGTATATTAAGTCTCTATTTTAATTTTAATTGTTTTTTGTTAAAAAAATTAATTTGTGTATTTTCTAGAATTAAAATTGTGTAATGTTGATCATTTAAATATTTTCTATTTAAATTGTATTACATTGTAGAACAATCATAATGTAATTTAATAAATTGAACAAGTATTGTGGATGTTCCACAAATATTTCCCAATACATTTTTTTGTGTGGATAAGATTGTGGATAAAGTGTTCTATTTATAGTAAAGTGGGGATTTCATATTGCCAAGAGACATTGTGACAGCATGGCTCACTTACTAATTATATTATTGTCATATCTTATGTAAGTGGAGTGAGTCATGAAAAGGGTGTACTCATTTATGTGTATACGGGTATTAAGGGGACTTTTTCGTCTTCTATTACAAAAACCATGCCATTGATAAGTAATCTTGGTGTAAGCAATATTGTCAAAGAAATCCAATATCTTTCAAGATGGGAAATGACGATTCATTAACAGGATCGTCTCTTTACTGAAAGGATTTGGGATAGAAAATTTACCTTTGGGGTAAGATTTATGTAGTAGCGAAAGACTTGGCCCACACATATTCAAAGGAAAATTTATCTTATCCTTCCAATTCCAATTCATTAAAAACATCAAAGTTGTGAAGGAAGTTTGAGTCAAGAATGATTATCACGACGATCAATTTGATGGTGATCAAAATCAGCCCATTAAGCAATTTTATTTCCTAGCGATAAGTGTTAGTTTTTAGGTGGAAGAAAATATGAAAGCATACATCAACAACAATACAATGCCATAAAAATCATTAACCCCACATGAATGACAATATTCGGTAAAACTATGGCTCGAACATGACCATGTTTTCTTCTCGTGTTCTCGATTTAGGAATTTCCACATATTTATGTCGAATATGTTCTATAAATGATATCCACCCACCCAATTCTAACACATAAAGTACATCATTCGTTGTGGACATTCAATCCATGCATGGTCATTCATTGAAGAAATATTGGTTGTTTTTATGTGATGTGGAGGTTATCTACTATGTAATGTTTTTGGGTGACATAACAATGGTTGTCTACTATGACCTATAACTATTTTTTATTTCATGTAAATGTCTCCCAAACTTGAACCTCACACCACATGCATTGCAATGGGTTTAGCATGACTCACCAGGACCTTCCACCGACGCCGAATAATTCCATCCCACCCAAATGAGATCTTATTAATGGAATCTTCTTTCTCCTCATCTTCACACCATCGAGGCTTAACAATGGAATTTGTTTTCTCCTTATCTCTAGGATTTTCTTACTCACATTATGCATTATAGCTCATAATTCCAAGGCCAAGGCCAGCAATGATTCAATTAGGAGGCCATACATTGTTCACATGATGAAGTCCATGAAACCCCAGCATTTCAGTTTGCACGAGCACTGGTATGCTTCCCTCCTCAATGGGGTTTCTTCTTCCGATCAATCCCATTCTTTAATGTTGTATACATATAATATAGTAGTTTCCTTTTGTTTCACTTAGGCCCATCTCTTCTATAAAATGGGAATACACCACAACCAGAGCAATAGGATTGAAAGGTTGAGCCTATATGTCACCGTGTATGTTCACACCGTAATTGGGAAAAATCAAACTCATGACCTAGGTTTTAGCATAAACACATCCTACCACTGCACCACACCATTCACTAATCAAAAATTTATCAGAAATTGACCAAGTTGACCTCCATGAACTTGCGTGAGGGTTAGGATGATCGGGATTTGAATGCAAAAGTGAGGAGTGTGGACTACACACAACCCTTCTAAGAGTGTCTCATTATCCTAGCTCCCACTTGGTTCCAACATGAAACCCCAAAATCCCAATCTTCCCACTAACTTGACTAATTTACATGCCCGATCACTGCCACAACGAAGGTAGAGCACGCCTAGATCCATAGGGGAGTAGTAACTCCAATTCCATTCCTATAAGGGCCTGACACTAGTTTCCGCACTATGCCCAAATTTTCTACACATGCCAAAGAAAATAGGGGAGGACCATATTCCAATGGTTGATCAAAGACTCAATGGTCGGACATGAGGTGGATAGATGTGGGCAGAAAGTAAAAGAGAAGCTCATAGCCACATCGATGCATATCCTAGCTCATACAAATTGATTCTAAGTCACCGTGGTAGGATCATGAAGAACCCAACGCTTTGGTAATCCCCTCAAGGACATATTTCTCTTAGAACTCAAGTTCTAGGGCAAGAAGTTTGACGCACTAGGCATTATTTTCTTCAAATTTAATCTCGGGTGCCATCTAGAGAGGTGAAGTGTTTTTTTACCGTTAAACCATGGTCCTCCACCAAGAATTCTATGTAATTCCTTCTCGTCCCTAAACCGAAATAGAAAAAAACCATTCAAATGGAACCCACCTCAACCAAAGAAATCACCATTTCCTCGTTGCGTAGGCTCTTATCGATTCAATGTTTGTCCGAATACTACAAAGCTACCAATAAAATCCAGCCCATACCGTAATGTCCACAAAAAAATCTACCCTCAAAATAAAGAGAGCTAATAAATTAATATTCAAGTTTACGGTAATAATTTGTTTTGTTTAATAGTGTAAGCAAAGGTTAGAATTTTTCACACTTAATAAATTTCACTTGTTAGGAGTTCCTACACAAGATTGAACAATAGAATTAAATTAATAATTAAATATTATAATTTAATTCCTAAGTTATATGTACATATTAAAACATTTACTAAGTCCCATTAGTTAACTCGATTAACAAGCACCAAGGTTATATTATATTTCTAACTCAATGTTTAATTGTTTTACCTAGCCACTAAGTGGCCCCATTCACCCCATTACCCATGTTATTTCTTTTTAATTAAAATTTACATTCCCACAAAATATCTTCTCACTTAAGTGAGGTAGGGTTTAATTTGGGCCATAGGATTGAATCTATCCTAGCCCTTAGATTAATGTTGCCCTAAATTTCCTTATGGTCTTATTTTAAACCCTATTTTCCTCAAACAACTTCATTTTCTCTTTTCTTATTTGCAGATTTTTGAGAGGAGGAGGAAGAGGAGAAGCCATGAGAGCAAGGAGGAGCAACCATGGAAAAATTTCTCTAGGTTTTAGATGCGAAGGATCTATCCATCAGTAATGTTACCTCATTGCTAAATGTAGAGATTCTTCCATGGGTCTTATTTTGTTATAATAATAAAATCATTTATTTTTCTTTTGCATTCAACTATTAGGAAAAACCCTATTTTATTTTAATCCATGAGTTTTACACATTTGAGTGTTATAAACTAGGTTGGAAGGCTAGATCCTTTAAATTTAGTTGATTCTTAGTCGTTGGGAGGTTACTTGTTAAATCTTTAAGCTTACATTTTACTTAAATTTCAATCATTGTTCTCGAATGGTAGTTTATTTTTACCAAAAGTGACAAAATCGTCACCCTACGCAGTCGTCGGTGGTCCCGTGACCGCCGCTCTACCTAGGGCGGTTAACCGACCGCCGCTATAAGTTGGGCGGAGGTTCTGAAACTACCACTTATACAGTGCAAAGTGGTCCTATTCATTGAAAACAAAACCTTCACCCAAACATCATTTTCACATTTTTCTTCTTGAGTGACTTTTTAATGAGGTATTAATTTTAATGAGTGTTAAATCTATTCATTTGTTGATAGGTCGATAGTATATCCAATTTCTTAATTTCAATTACAAAACAAAACTAAACCTCAATTCTACTCTTTGCAATAAAATTCAAATGGATTATAACATTACTACACTACATTCCATTTCACATCATCCATTTTATCAATAAAACAACAAAAGTATAACAAACTTCTTTTCAATGCATCCTTGTTCTTTTCCAATATGCATGTGTGTGTGTGTGTGTGTGTGTGTGTGTGTGTGTGTGTGTGTGTGTGTATATATACATATACATATACATATACATATACATATACATATACATATACATATACATATACATATACATATACATATACATATATATATATATATATATATATATATATATATATAACATTACTACACTACATTCCATTTCACATCATCCATTTTATCAATAAAACAACAAAAGTATAACAAACTTCTTTTCAATGCATCCTTGTTCTTTTCCAATATGCATGTGTGTGTGTGTGTGTGTGTGTGTGTGTGTGTGTGTGTGTACATATATATATATATATATATATATATATATATATATATATATATTGCAACTATGAGTGCTTACGACTTTTAGGAGAGTTTCATTTTAAGACAAATAAACAACTTAAGTTAAAGAAAATGTATTTCCATTTCAACCCATTTCAAACTTCTTACTTCATCAAAAATGAAAATTTGGTAGTTTCCTTTCACCAAACTAACACATTTTAAAATGCAATTTTCTCATACAAACACTCTTAGAAGAGTTAACAAGATATAGGAGTTTCCAAGTAATAATACAACTTCCTTTCAAGCTTTACAAATTTACAATCTTCCACTCAAAGTGGGAATGATAAAATGAACCATTTACAACATAAAGATTTCAACAAGGTCAACACAAGTCTTCTTGCATGTCTTCTCCCAACTTGAACTTCAATCTTTCACAACAAGGATCTCAATACAAAGGAAGGGGGAATAAGAAATTCTCTGACTAACCTTTAATCCATTAATATGAGAATCCATCCCTTAATGGCCCTCAAGCCCCAACCAAGGAAATATGATGGATCTTGACCAACATTTGACAACTTTTCCACAAACATGGCTTCCAAAAACAGCATACATTTCAAAACATTCAACACAACTAAAATGGCATACTCAAATAAATTTATAACTTTTCAAATAATACATAGGTTTGATACCAAACCAAATGGAGAAATAACTATTGGAAACCACCTCCTTTTTCCTCCCAAGTGAAGTGGGAGTTTTACCCTAAGCCTCCAAGTGAACAAAACAAATAACACAATATCCTTATCTCTCCCTCAAGTATGCAACAATATGACCATGATTTCCTTTTCACTCCCCATAGGTGAAACTCCCAATCACACTCCCACCAAATGCATGCCTCAAAACTCACTTTCCCTCCCCAATGGTCTCATAATTCCATCTCCCACACCCAACTTAAGGCATACTACCCAACCACACAAAAGCACATTCACAAAACTCATACTATATTAAACAAGCACCATTTTCACATTTACAAACCTAAATAAGAAAAAAATACAAGGATGGAGATCCTACCTCTCCATCAAGCTTCCAAGAAAACTTCACTCCACAAATATTTCACACCTCCAAGCCAAAAAAATTCCAAAATCAACTCCAACAAGCTCCCAATTTCCAAAATGTCAAAGGAAGAAAATGAAGAAGTAACCCCAATTCCATCAACAAATAGAAATGGAATGTGAGGATGATGAGGTGGCTCCATGTAGGATGCCACTTCATAATTCATTCATTCCCACACTCAAGTCAAAACACCAAGTCCAAGACAATAAATGAACATGTAAGAATATGAAAACCCAAAAGACCTTCAAACTTGCACACCATGCCTTCTAAGGACAAAATTAATTGAGGTAAGTAGGAAAGTGTAATTATATTCACCCTTTTACACTCCAAAATGGATAAAAAACTCAAAAATTAGCTCCCCAACCCATAGGTAGGGTTTTTGGGTAAATTTAAGAGGCATGGGACAAGCTTAGCTTGTCCCACAAGCCTTCAAAAAGGCCTCCCAAGTCAAAATCCGAATTTTGAAGTTGGGGTGGAGTAAATCACACACAAATCTCACTTACAACAAGGACCACCTAACCTCATAATTATTTATTTGTCACATCTTCATTTTAGTTAATAAATTAAGTGGATTACCTATTTAAGACATATAATCATTGTTAATAAAGTGACAAAAATTCCAATAATTAAATACATATAACACAAAATAAATCATACACAAATTAAAAGAAAGGGAAAACATTACACCCCATGGCACACATGTGAGGTTACCCCATGGGAAACCTCCTAACTAGGCATGCAAAAACACCACACAATAAAATTACTTAAGTTGTCAAATTTTGGCCGTGTTGCAAGCACAAGACCCAATATCCTTCCATGGTCAATCCCTCTCCCCTTTCGATGTATGTGATAAAATATACCCTGCAACACAAACATAATACCTCTATCGCCTTACGGCCAGTATTACCAACATCGATACAAATATACATATAAAATCAATACTCATCATCTATCAACATATCAATTAATCTGATCCTAACATCCATGAGATTATAATTCTACTCAAAACATCTAGAGTATAACATGTCAGTATAAAATCCAAATAGTGCAAATCAACATATATCTAAACTGTCTACCAATTTCATCTAGTGTAACATAATCAAAATGTGAATCACAACATAATAATAGTCCAAAATTTGTATAGTCTATCATCTACTGATCAATGTATCATAATCAAAATGTCTAAGTATCATTCCAAAAGTAATATCAACATAATGCAAATAGTGTCAAGAGGAGTGGGCACTACATACCATTGTTTCTTTTTCCACCAATGTTTTAGGGACTAACAGAGAAGGACCATACGGTCCCCAAACATGATCTAAGGGGATTAACACAGTCCACAGATCTCTCACTAGAAACCTAATCTTCCCATGATAGCTAATCCTCATGTATTCTTTCACGCTAACTCTTCCTACTTCCACAAACTTGATGAGTAAAGATTTGGTACAGGTCTAGTTCCACGCCTCTTGTAAAATTCAAAATTTTCCTTCGTGTGAGATTCATCGCACCTAATTTTCTTTCAAATGTTAGCGTAGACTCCTACTCCACTTTGTTATAAAGATTTTTAAAAATTCTCATGGACATGTGATTATATTTAATTTCTTCCCTTTCATAAAATTTCTTTTAGAGATGTCTTTAAACATAATCTTTCCTCCACTATTTTTCATCCGACGATATGTTATCAACATGTGGATTCCTCTCAAACATAATTATAGGGAATTTTATTTTGGCTGTTCTAAATGTCTTGATGCATGATAATTAATTCTTAACTTGATATGGGAATTAATATTGTAGATAGACTTTATGCCAATTTATAGATATAGACAAAGTATATATTGACAATGCATTAGCAAGAGCCATGGATTGTTATAAATTTCATGTAAAATTTAGACCATTTTTCCTCTTAAGGATCTTAAGTTATATGTTATTAGTAGTGTATAAAGGAATATGGTTTTTATATTTTTAAAGGTAACAATTGTTGACTTAATGTTATATCAATAACATAATGACATGTAGTAAATTATTTATCATTAATTAAACATAATATCACATCATAAACACATTAAACAAAGACAAATTAAGGATTTTTTTGGTAAAAAAGAAAATATTCTAGAAGAATAAAATCATCGAGACCAAAAGAAATATAATCTAATTTTTTATTCATTGGACTCAATTTTGTATAAAATACTACATAAACAAGTGACATTATTATTTGTAATTAAAATTTAAAATTTTTTTGTCTTCAAAGTTAGAATTTTTTCACTCTTATTTACTAATAAGTGACATTGTTTTATCGTTCTTGATGTTGTTTTCATTTGGAATAGGATGGTTATGCCTTAAGAACAAAATATTCTCACTGTTCATCGATCTTGTAGTGTTACCTTAAGAAAAATATTCCAATTAAAATGTATATGTTAGTTGTGGTATTATTTAGAATTTTATTTTAATGTAGGTATCTTGTATAATGCACTATCTAGATGCTTTGAATCATGCCATTATCTATCGAATGAAAATCCATCGAAAGGATTTATAATTTTTTTTAATCATAATAATAAATATTGGTAAAACTCAGGTTCACAAGTGTGTATATAGTATACATCCCTCATATGATTCCTATATTCATAAATATCTTATCATTACTTTATATACGACTAGCTTGTCAAGACATTGATATAATTAATGATTGATTTATGACAACGAATTCCATCTCATACATTATTCAAAACATAATCACCTAAACATATTTATTTGTAATGTCAACAATATTTTGTTCTAGTTTCAACAGGAGATAAGTTCTGACAAATTCCTTAAATTCATTCACTATCAATACAAAGGTGGTTATATATAGTATATGAGCTCACTTAACGAATGGGAGATGTTCAATATTAGTGTAAAATGAGTGTATTCATATCGTAATTGTAGAATTCTACATATCTATAAAAAATAAACATGGAAATTCATTTATCATGAATGTATCTATAATAACCCAAATGTCTCATATATATGTTCATTTGCACCAATAGTAAAAGCATAAAAGTAAATTGTTCTACCTATCAAAGCAATCTCTAAATTTTAAAAACTCATGACCTAAATAGATTTTTCATTGAATGCCTACTTTTTATATAATTTCATTAATAGCTTTTTATTCATCCAAAATTATTGAATTAACATAAATATAATTTCAATATTAATTTTTTGTGAGGTTCCTCTTGGTTGGTATATCCTCATTTGTTAATAATAAATGCACCATTCTCACCTTCTCTTAAAGTAGTTGATTGATGTGTTTTCATGTTGGAAACACAACAAAACAAGTTTGATCAACATTAAAACTAAGAATTAAAATTCAATAGCCGACTAAAATATTTAAATTTTTATATAGAAACTCATTTAGAACTTTGTAACATTTAATCTTGTAGTTATACAAAAGAACTCAAGATTTTAGGCGGTAAAATCCAAAGTCGTTTCCTTTACCACCTATAGAATCAATATCTCAAATTTTTCATTTTTCATTTTTTCATAAAAATAATGATATTTCTTGAAAATAAGTGTGTTTACAAGTTAGTTTCATGACATGTTTTCATCAAATATTTTCTATATGGAAAAGTTTGTGATCTTTTCTTATACTAAAAGTAAAAATTCAATTTTAAGTTTATGTTCTTCATTTTTGGCATCTTAATAAACATTAAAAAATATTGATTTGTAAGGAACCCATGTTTATCATGTAATTTGTGCTCATGGATGATTAAACCTCTTCCATTTTATTTCATAACATATTAAATATATTTGTGTCATTAAAATCAAAATTTAATGTTCCTCCAAATAGATTTATATACATATTTTGCAGAAGTATGTATAAAAAATAGGACAATGTTACCTAATTACAATGTGACAATCCAAACAAAGATGGTAATTAGTAAGTTTAAGGATATTTTAAAGATGTTATCACTAGCAAGATAAAGATACTCAAATTTTTCAAATCCATCATCCTTTCTTCAGGATGACCACAAAATCAAAATTACATGTTCTGTTCTCACCGAAATATATCAATAAATATTATATATTTGTTTTATGTGTGCCGTAAGGTAGGAAAACATGTCGGTATATCTTTAGAAGTCAACATTTGTAAGTGATTTTTATTTTATTTAAGTCGTACATATACTTTTATATGCTTAAATTTCTATAGATTTGTGAAATTATAGATTGATCATATTACCTCACCCTACAGGCTTAACACCCACCATTTATAATAAATTAATAACTCCATCTCTCCTTTACAAGTTAAATGTATTCTCCTCTATTGGACCTACAGAATAAGTATTTACAAATTGCCCAAGTGAGACACCTGTTTATGCACTATTCTACTAATAAAAAGACAAAACACGAAGTTTCTAAAATGTTATCATTTTGAGTTATGCAGACTTTAGATATGGACATGGCTTATACTTATGTTGATTAGCATGATGTTTTGTGACTAGATGCATTTGGATTATGGGTGGATTTTGTTTTCGTGTATGATCTACACCGACTCATGGACGATGACTATTGATATTGATATTATTTTTATATAGATATATTGCATGTGTTATAACATTGGATTTATTCGCCCGATGAGTAGAATGTAGTTCTTGAATTTACATTACTACGATTTTGGAAAATGATGAAATGCATAATTAAGTTGTGAATTAGACCTAGAAATAATGATTGCTTGAATTACGTATGATGTTAATAAATTTCATGCATATGATTATTTTTGATATTTTGACATGGCCGCAAGGCCGAAGAGGGTATTTTGCATTTTTGCAGGAAACATAGCATGATCACAACTATGAGGGGGATTGGGGACCAAACACAACAGAATGTCGGGTGGTTACAACATTGGTCGTCAAGGCAACTTGTAAATTGTATTGTGTTAACTTTGTTCTTTTATGTGTTGAGAAAATTTCCATGAGGGGGAAATTTTCCTATGTGACCAAGGGGGTAAGAATTTTATTACTTGTTTTACTTGATTTAGTAGGTGATTTCTTTTGTGAAGTCTTTTTGTTAAATTACTTTTGTTAAGTGTGTTTAGATTAATGTAATATCTTGTTTTAGTTTGTAAGCTTTGGGGGAAGTCAAGTGGGTGTAATAAATTTGATTGTTGGCTCCTTGAGCCTTGTGTGTCCTCTTGTATTGAATGCTTGGTTTTGAGTGTTGACCACTCCATACTCTTGGAATCTCGAATTTGAGATTGAGGGCAATTTTAGGGGACTTGTGGGACAAGTTAAACTTGTCCCACACTTCCCAAAACCCCTTACCAACCATATCTATGGGTTGGGAATCCAAAAAGGGGGTTATTTATTGTTTTGGGAAGGGAAATGTGACTTTGGAGTGCTCTTTTCTTCATTTTTCATTTATTGTGCCTTAAGGCACATGGGAAAGGGTTGGATTGTGGAAGAGAGTTGTCTTTCAACCCAACCACCCATTTATGGTGTTTTGGGATTTGAGTTGACCTTGGGAGGTGGTTTGAGGATGTGTGATGTGGCATCCTACATGGAGCCACATCACCCTCACCCTTTCCTTTGGTCTATTTATCAAACTTCCTCTCTTGTTGAGGGGTTGGAGTTTTGCTTTTGTTTTGTTGAGGAGTCCTCTTTTGTTATTTTGGGGAGAAAGAGAAAGAAAGAGTGTTTGGATTTGCATGCTTGGATTGATTTGGGAAGGAGCTTGGACAAGTTTCTTGGTTAGGCTTCTCCAATGGAGAGGTAGGGAACTCTCTCCTTTGTTTTGCTTTCATATTATTGATGCTTCTATGCTAAAATTGTGAAAATGCATGTCTACTTTGGTGCATTGTGAAAATGGATTGAATACTTATTGTGTAGTATAGGAGAGGTCTATGGGAATGCACATGAGGGAGGAAAAAGAGTAGATTAGGATGTTGTGGAGGGAGTTTGAGAGGGATGCCCATCTTGGGTAAGAATGTTTACATTCTACCTTGTCTTTGAGGGAGCCATAAGAGGAGGGAGGCATAAGAGTATGGGAGGAAAAAGGGGTACTTGAGGGAGGCATAAGAGTCATAGGGGCTTGTGTTTTATTGTGGAGGGTTTTGGATGGGCATCTCATCTCAATTGGGAGGCATAAGGAAAATATTCCCATAGTTCCTTCTCTTATTGGCTTGGATGCAAGCCTTGTTGTGTAATGTTTGATGTTATTGTGTGTCTCTTTGTTCTCCTATTTTAGCTTAAATGTTGTGAAGAACTTGTATTGTGGAAGCATGTATTGTTGCCTTGAGTTGGAGACTACCCTTTCATTGTGTTGTGCTTGGGGCTCGGGGGTCAATGGAGGAGATTGCTTCTCTTCTCCATTGAGATTTGGTTGGGAGGAGAGTGTTGCCTCTCCCCCTATCTTGGTTGTGATTGGAAATACTTGGAGCTTGGAGCATAGATGAAGAACACCTTGGAGCAAAAAGATCCTGTTGTTGACAATGTTAAAAACATCATGCATTTACCCACCTTGAGTGGAGAAAGAAATGTAATATTGCCTTGTTTTCTCTAGTTTCCATTATTGTAAATTTGTTCCACATGAAGTAGGGTATGTTGCAATAAGATTTGAAGGAAAGTTGTATTGAGATGTTAATTTCCTTATTTTAAAATTTATTGGAAATGTTGTTAAAACCTTTTGTGGGATGTTGGAAAGAAAAATACAAAGAATATGCATATTAGATCTCATTTTGTTGTTTAAAAGGAGATGTATTGAAAGGTAGAATGTTAGCATTTTTCCCCTCCTTGTACTATTGAAGAAAGGACTTAAGTTTTAAATTGCCTCCAATATCACCATGAAATTATCAAGGCTCTAGCTCCATTATGTTTCTCATTTATGAAATCATTGTCAATATATTTGCAAATTATAAAAGGGAGATTGAACCCGCTTGATATTTTATGCAAATACCCCTATTGTTATATGAGGAAAGGGGTTTTAACACAAAATTATAAGCTCAGTTAGTTCTTACCCATCTCTCACCTAATAGGAAACTAATACCTTCAATATAATTGATATTTAAGTAATACTAAAACTAATAAATTTAGTAATAATAAATTATAATGAAATTAATGTACCATTAATTATTATTTTGTTATCTAAATACATCTCAAAGATACTACCACTAACATGTATGCGAGACAAACTACATTCACGCAATAATGTCAACAATATATATATATATCTAAACCTACGTAGTCTCCGTGTTTATAATCGCAAGCTTATGGCGCCTCTTTTCTATTCTGTTATGAAACACATCCACCTTTAAACGGTTCCTTCCTCCAAGTCATTGCAAAGACGCTTCACGCCACGTCTCCACCTCACCGTTTTTATAATATATATCTATATTATATATATATATATATATATATAAATATATAAATATCTCAAAGATGACTGAAACTGAATTGGGATGCAATCAACACTTGAACAAATAACAATATGGATGGATTTGCTGGCCCCCTAACGCTTTTTCTCGTCTCTTAATCAAAGTTTGATAAAAGCTTGGAGGAGGACCCGTATTTGAGGATACGTACTGCAATCTTGAATAGATAACAACATAGTTGAACAACCTGCTTGTTGGAATTGGTTACCAGAGCTTACACTCGACCGCCACAAGTGAATAATTAAAATCTGTTGTAATAAACAAACAAAGTACGCTTGTCATTGTTGTTGCATAAGAGGCCCGTGTAAGAGCTTGTTTGAATGAAAAACAATGCATTGCTTCATAGATATTCAAGTCAATACAAACCCACCTTCCCTGTCTCCCCCGCATCGACTTTGATAAGACTATTACCTATGAATCCCGTTATTTAAGAATGCATTCGATAATGGATAGATGTCATCACGAATGGCTACCCTTTGACTTCCTTTGCGCATGTAAATATATAATAAAAAGGAGAACCTCAAATTTGAGGATGCATTCGATATTGCACAGCTGATAACAGTGGGATAGGCCGCTGTTTTTTTTTTCTTTTCTTTCCTTCTTATTTTTAAACGCCTTCATCGTTGATAAAAATCTTAAAGGAAACAAAAAAAAATCAAAGCTAGAAGCTGCATTGTTAATGAACACATAACATAGTTGGACGCCTCCTCCTTTCACGCGCCTGGGACAGTAAAATAACTCCACGCCCGTACCCACGCGCCTGTGGGCAATGTAAAATACAAAGTGGGCTGAACTTTGTGTAAGCCGAGACTGCAAATCCAGTGAATCATTGTTTACACGGCCCGGGCAGACTTAAAACGGGTCTGTACGCCTCCTTCTGGCCTGTAGCTCCGTCTACATCTTCCTCCTTGCTGCTTCACGCGGCAAGGGGTGGTGGAAACGTGGAAAATGCCTACCATGCGCCCAGAATCTTCTCTCTTGACCACCATGTGTCTCCACGCGCCCGAGCGACTTGGACGGTGACTTAACCGTGGAAGAAAGATTTGCAAATCCAACGGGTTATTGGGATGAGCGGCGCCGTGTCATGTTCGGCGGGCGGTGAGTCAAGCTTTTAATGTTGTCGGTTGTAGTGGAGCGGCCTACCAACCAAAGGATCAAAGTATAATTTGTAATGTTTCCCCATTCGAATTCTTTTTCCTTAAATTTCAAATCAAGATATAAGTATAAAGCGCATAGTCTTATTTGACTAAAAATCTTAGTAATATATCTATATATAATTATCACTTAAATTAAAATATCCAAGTCCCTTTAGAAAGATATCTCGTGATCTTATATTAAAGTTTTTTTTTTTTTTTAAAAGGTCATCAAGATAGTAATATATGTATTATCCATATTACTTATCTCCAGCAGTGTATATTAAAATATATATAAAAAAAAATATATCAATGAAATCATAATACCTACTTTTACTCAATACGCCTTTACCTTCTTATAGGTTGGATCATAATGTGAATATGGGATCAGTGATCAGATACCCTTATGAAGCCTTGTAACACCATGCTGAAACCCGAAATTACCCATTAAGGAGGAGTCGAATACGAAAAATTGTGAAGTAAAGCCCGAGTATTTTGAATTGCGACAACCATATAGTTCTTTTTTTTGCAATCGGAATACAAGTAAAAGATTGGAGCTTATCAGTTCCCGATATCAAGCAGGCCACAAGACCTGCGGATAAAACAATTCAAACAAGAATTCCACTATCTTGCTTTAAAAAAAAAAAAAAAAAAATTCGCATCTTTGGGTCGCTTGTTTGTTGCGGCGTCATCATTGTCGATGTCGTCGTTGCGTCGGCGTTCGTTTTCTGGCGTTACATTTTTGGTATCAGAGCCAGGGGTTCAAAGCTGGGACCCTTGGGCACACGCTGAAAACGTGAAACAGGAACCTTTAACCTAGTTCAGAGCTGATTCTTTTAAAATTATAAAACCCTAATGTTGATAATTATTGCAAACAACAAATTTAGAAAATTGACTCAAGACCTGGGACAATGAACTAACTCTCGCCTTGATCTGTGCAGGAGGCGCGGATTGGGCGAGGGGTCTCTTCACATAGACCTAGACATACCACCGCCAGAGCAGGCCGTAGCATCCCTTCTGCCTCAGATTTTGCAGACACTCCAGGATGTTAATGCCGCTATACGCGGAGAGCCCTTGGGAGGACGACTTGCTAGACATAGTTTGGAGCCATCAGTAGATGCTCAGGCATCCCCTCGACACAGCGAGGAGCACAGAGCAGAGAATTTCTATGCAGAGTCGGCTAGGGCAGAGTCACCACAGAGAGGACATGGGGACAGGATCTCAGGACATAGGGACAGGTCTCGAGCCCTAGATAGAGGGAGGAGCATACAGAGAGACCTAGGATTCGTCATACATCAGTGCACCATATCGTAGAGATCTTGAAGCTGCGACCATCTCAAGATTCGGGAGATATAGGCGGTTTCCGGCAGAGGCCTGGTTGGTGAGCTTGAGCGGATGCTTCAAGCTCTGTCCTCAGTAGAAACACGAAAGCTCGTGTTGCGATCCATCTTCTCAAGGATGGAGTAGAGTCCGTGGAGGACCGAGGAGCGAGAAGCTCCATGTCGACTCGAGACGATTACACCGGGAGCCGTTTGAGGAGCGGTTCAGAGCGTGTATTTACCTGGAGGGTTATTCGGCGCGGATGAGACGAGTTTCATGACCTCCGCCGTGATCGATGATAGTAGCCGAGTATGAGAGTCGATTTCTGACCTACTTCATATGTCGATTATATGCAGGATGAGCGTGTATGGATTCACAGTTTCATCCGGGGCCTCGAACTTGATTTAGCCGGGCGCGCAGACGCATTCACCGCCCACAGACGCGTTAGCAAGCAAAGCCGTGGAGAAGGCCTATATTGTAGAGGAGACACGGGGAAGACACAAAGAGGCTAGAGATAGAGTTCGAGCCGTATCCAGGATGCGGGATAAGAGGTCGAAGGGGTCGGGCCCTCCTCCACGGGTGGATAGAGTTTAGGCAGGCTTCTTTTAGGCCACCACACGTGCAGTAGCAGCAGCAGAGACCCACCCACCTTACCGACCTCCTCGTAGATTCGATGCACGAGAGGACGTAGTATGGGGCCTCCCGCTAGGGGTCCCATTAGGACACAGGTGCACCGAGAGCTCGGGCCACTCGGAACTCGTCGCCAGAGACCTCGGTAGTCCATGCCAGATCGTTAGGATTGGCATCTCATTCATCTAGAGTACCAGCTGGAGCCGCTTCCCACCGGAGAGGATCAGGCGGTTGTTATGGTTGCGGAGTCGTTGGGCATATTTGGAGAGATTTCCCACTTAACCCCACCAAGGGTAAGAAACAGAGCTCGAGCCTACCGCTGGAGATATGGCACGAGTCATCGGATCTACGTAGTGGTCGAGAACCACCAGGCTGAGCATCAGAGTACTGTGATTGAGACGACAGGTAGTATTGGTGGTATTTCCACCTCTATATTATTTGATTCTGGTTCCTCTGATTCTTTCATTGCACCATCTTTGGTGGAGCGTCAGAGGGTCAAAGGCGCTTAGGTAGGGCCATAGTTGGGACATTGAGATGGCTTCTGGAGCCAAGATTTCTGTAGACTCCTTAGTTAAGGAGTGTGTAGTGGATTTGGGACCCTTCACCACTACATCTGACCTTCGGATCCTTCCATTAGGATCTTATGGCGTCATTTTGGGTATGGATCGTTGTCGCTCACGAGCTACAAAGTGGACTATTACCATAAGACTATTGCTTGCATAGATGATATTAGAGTAGAGTCAGTGATATCAGGGGTTAAGAGACCCGTTTCTATTCGCACCATCTCCGCTATGCAGCTTAAGCGGTGTGTGCGACGGGGTTGCCAGTTGTATGCTGTTACAGTTAGTGACAGATCAGAGGATGAGTTAGGGGGACCTTCCCTCGATGATCATCCCATCTTATCGGAGTTTTCCGATGTGTTTCCAGGGGAGCTACCAGGATTACCTCCCCCACGTGAGATCGACTTCCATATAGATCTAGTTCCAGGCGCAGAGCCTATCTCACGAGCACCCTATCGGATGACTACACCTGAGTTATGTGAGCTCAAGTTGCAGCTTGAGGGCCTTCTGGAGAAAGGCCTAATTCATCCTAGTGTATCCCCTTGGGGCGCACCAGTTATCTTCGTGAAGAAGAAGGATGGATCTCTTCGGTTGTGCATTGACTACCGTCAGCTGAATAAGGTAACGATCAAGAATCGTTACCCCCTTCCACGCATTGATGATTTATTTGATCAGATGAAGGGGGCTACCATTTTCTCCAAGATAGATCTTAAGTCAGGGTACCATCAGCTCAGGATTGCGGAGACAGATATTCACAAGACAGCTTTCCGCACGAGATATGGCCACTACGAGTTCACAGTAGTACCTTTCGGCTTGACGAATGCCCTCGCAATGTTTATGAGTTTGATGAATGGGGTATTTAGGACCTTCCTTGATCGCTTCATGCTCATTTTTCTTGATGACATTCTGATTTACTCACGCACATGTGAGGAGCACAAGGAGCACCTTCGCCAGGTTCTTCAGTGTCTTCGCGAGCAATGCCTTTACGGGAACTTGGAGAAGTGTGCGTTCTTTCAGACTGAGGTGCAGTATTTGGGGCACGTTATTTCTGGGGAAGGTATCGCAGTCGATCCTTCCAAGATTCGAGCCATCATGGATTGGCCAGCACCCACTAGTGTGACCGAGGTGCGTAGTTTCATGGGATTAGCAGGATACTACAGGAGGTTTGTTCAGGACTTCTCTCGGATTGCGCACCCCATCACTTCTCTTCAGCGGAAAGGGAAGAAGTTTGTATGGACAGATAGATGTGAGCAGGCCTTCAGTACACTGAAGGAGTGCCTTACGAGAGCACCTATCCTTGCAGTGCCGGATCCTCATGGAGAGTTTTTCGTGTGCATAGATGCTTCCTTGGCAGGACTTGGAGGAGTGCTAATGCAGGAGGGTAGAGTAGTTGCCTTTGAGTCTCGCAAACTCAAAGATTATGAGCTCAATTATCTGACCCATGACCTTGAGCTTGCAGCAGTAGTACATGCCTTAGTACGGTGGAGACATTTTCTTCTTGGCCGGAGATTTACACTCAGGACAGATCACTTGAGTCTTCGCCACCTCTTCACGCAACCCAATCTCAATGCTCGTCAGCGGCGTTGGATGGAGCTACTCTGTGAGTATGACATGGAGATAGAGCATGTGAAAGGGAAGGATAATGTGGTTGCAGATGCCTTGAGTAGGCGGAGACATGTGGCTATGGCCACCTCAGTGGGCACAAACTTGTGGAGTAAGATCTTGCAGCAGCTTCCTCGGATAGTTTCTACCTTGCACCCAGCAGCAGATTGAGTCTCGCAGACCTCTTGAGGGAGGTTTGATGGATTTTCACTAGAGGCGATGGCCTTCTCGCATACGAGGGCGGATATATGTTCCCGAGAGGAGGCTTGAGACATGACATTTTGGCAGAGGGCTCATCGTGCACCGTATTCAGCCCATCCCGGGTGAAGAAGATGCACGCCACCTTGAGACAACAGATGTACTATTGGAGAGGACTTCGAGAGACATAGCTTCTTTCGTATCCCACTGCTTAGAGTGCCGGAGGGTGAAGGCCGAGCATCGCATCCACCGGCCTTCTCTATCCTCATGCCATACCAGAGGAAGTGGGACACCATCTCTATGGATTTTATTGTTGGGTTACCGACGCCGAGATACCACCACGATGCCATCATGGTCACGGTGGATAAATTGACGAAGGTAGCTCACTTTTCTCCAAAGAAAGACTACCTACACGGCTAGGCAGTGCAAGGTGGCACGTGTATATCTTGATGAGATTGTCGATTACATGGGATCCCGTGGAAGATCATTTGCATGATCACGACCCTTTGTACACCTCCCATTTCTGGACCACCATGCAGTATGCCCTCGGGACGAGGATTAATTTCAGTACAGCTTATCACCCTGAGACAGATGGACAGACAGAGAGGGTGAATCAGATTCTGGAGGACATGCTCAGGATGTACGTGATGGATCATCAGTCGAGATGGGAGGAGTATCTGTATTTGGTGGAGTTTGCCTACAATAATAGTTTTCAGAGTTCTATAGGCATGGCTCCTTTTCAGGCATTATATGGTAGAGAGTGCAGGACACCTCTTAGTTGGGACAGGATTGAGGACAGGGTTTCCCTTGGGCCAGCATTATTACAGGATATGGAGCAGCAGGTTACCTTGATTAGACAGAGATTGCAGGAGGCTCAGGATAGACAGAAGAAGTATGCAGACCAACATAGGATAGATCGCAGTTTTGAGGTAGACATGAAGGTTTTTCTTCATGTCAGACCTCATAAGAGCCCTATCCGTTATGGAAAAGGTTCTAAACTTGCTCCTAGGTTTGTGGGACCCTTTGAGATCTTGAAGCGCCTCGGCCCTTAGCCTATCGTCTAGCCCCCGCCACCTAGCTTATCGCGCGTCCATGATGTGTTTCACGTTTTTGTGCTTAGGAGATATGTTTCGATCCTTCTCATGTGCTAGATTGGGATCGCATCAGCAGTGCGGGATCGTGGGCAGGTGATGGTGGAGCCCATGCGCATTTTAGATCGCAGGACCACCGGGCCTTCGCGCAGAGATTGATCGTGTTCGAGTCCAATGGGACAGATACTATGAGGCTCCGCCGCTACTTGGGAGGATGCTACATCATTATGAGCCTCGCCTCCACACTTGTTTCAGTTGACTTCCAGAGGAAGTCTAGTCTAAGGAGAGGGGGATGTAATGCCCACTTCCCTACGATGCTTAGTGATTATCATTTTGAGTTATGCAGACTTTAGATATGGACATGGCTTATACTTATGTTGATTAGCATGATGTTTTGTGACTAGATGCATTTGGATTATGGTTGGATTTTGTTTTCGATATGATCTACACCGACTCATGGACGAGACTATTGATATTGATATTATTTTTATATAGATATATTGCATGTGTTCTAACATTGGATTTCTTTGCCCTGATGAGTAGAATGTAGTTGTTGAATTCACATTACTACGATTTTGGAAAATGATGAAATGCATAATTAAGTTGTGAATTAGACCTAGAAATAATGATTGCTTGAATTACGTATAGATGTTAATAAATTTCATGCATATGATTATTTTGGATGTTTTGACATGGCCGCAAGGCCGAAGAGGGTATTTTGCATTTTTGCAGAAACACAAAGATGATCACAACTATGAGGGGATTGGGGACCAAACACAATAGGACAAATGTCGGTGGTTACAACATTGGTCGTCAAGGCAACTTGTAAATTGTATTGTGTTAACTTTGTTCTTGATGTGTTGAGAAAATTTCCATGAGGGGGAAATTTTCCTATGTGACCAAGGGGGTAAGAATTTTATTACTTGTTTTACTTGATTTTAGTAGGTGATTTCTTTTGTGAAGTCTTTTTGTTAAATTACTTTTGTTAAGTGTGTTTAGATTAATGTAATATCTTGTTTTAGTTTGTAAGCTTTGGGGAAGTCAAGTGGGTGTAATAAATTTGATTGTTGGCTCCTTGAGCCTTGCGTGTCCTCTTGTATTGAATGCTTGGTTTTGAGTGTTGACCACTCCATACTCTTGGAATCTCGAATTTGAGATTGAGGGCAATTTTAGGGGACTTGTGGGACAAGTTAAACTTGTCCCACACTTCCCAAAACCCCTTACCAACCATATCTATGGGTTGGGAATCCAAAAAGGGGGTTATTTATTGTTTTGGGAAGGGAAATGTGACTTTGGAGTGCTCTTTTCTTCATTTTTCATTTATTGTGCCTTAAGGCACATGGGAAAGGGTTGGATTGTGGAAGAGAGTTGTCTTTCAACCCAACCACCCATTTATGGTGTTTTGGGATTTGAGTTGACCTTGGGAGGTGGTTTGAGGATGTGTGATGTGGCATCCTACATGGAGCCACATCACCCTCACCCTTTCCTTTGGTCTATTTATTGAAACTTCCTCTCTTGTTGAGGGGGTTGGAGTTTTGCTTTTGTTTTGTTGAGGAGTCCTCTTTTGTTATTTTGGGGAGAAAGAGAAAGAAAGAGTGCTTGGACTTGCATGCTTGGATTGATTTGGGAAGGAGCTTGGACAAGTTTCTTGGTTAGGCTTCTCCAATGGAGAGGTAGGGAACTCTCTCCTTTGTTTTTCTTTCATATTATTGATGCTTCTATCCTAAAATTGTGAAAAATGCATGTCTACTTTGGTGCATTGTGAAAAATGGATTGAATACTTATTGTGTAGTATAGGAGAGGTCTATGGGAATGCACATGAGGGAGGAAAAAGAGTAGATTAGGATGTTGTGGAGGGAGTTTGAGAGGGATGCCCATCTTGGGTAAGAATGTTTACATTCTACCTTGTCTTTGAGGGAGCCATAAGAGGAGGGAGGCATAAGAGTATGGGAGGAAAAAGGGGTACTTGAGGGAGGCATAAGAGTCATAGGGGCTTGTGTTTTATTGTGGAGGGTTTTGGATGGGCATCTCATCTCAATTGAGAGGTGTAAGGAAAATATTCCCATAGTTCCTTCTCTTGTTGGCTTGGATGCAAGCCTTGTTGTGTAATGTTTGATGTTATTGTGTGTCTCTTTGTTCTCCTATTTTAGATTGAATGTTGTGAAGAACTTGTATTGTGGAAGCATGTATTGTTGCCTTGAGTTGGAGACCACCCTTTCATTGTGTTGTGCTTGGGGCTCGGGGGTCAATGGAGGAGATTGCTTCTCTTCTCCATTGAGATTTGGTTGGGAGGAGAGTGTTGCCTCTCCCCCTATCTTGGTTGTGATTGGAAATACTTGGAGCTTGGAGCATAGATGAAGAACACCTTGGAGCACAAAGATCCTGTTGTTGACAATGTAAAAACATCACGCATTTACCCACCTTGAGTGGAGAAAGAAATGTAATATTGCCTTGTTTTCTCTAGTTTCCATTATTGTAAATTTGTTCCACATGAAGTAGGGTATGTTGCAGAATAAGATTTGAAGGAAAGTTGTATTGAGATGTTAATTTCCTTATTTTACAATTTATTGGAAATGTTGTTAAAACCTTTTTGGAATGTTGGAAAGAAAATACAAAGAATATGCATATTAGATCTCATTTTGTTGTTTAAAAGGAGATGTATTGAAAGGTAGAATGTTAGCATTTTTCCCCTCCTTGTACTATCAAGAAAGGACTTAAGTTTTAAATTGCCTCCAATATCACCATGAAATTATCAAGGCTCTAGCTCCATTATGTTTCTCATTTATGAAATCATTGTCAATATATTTGCAAATTACAAAGGGAGATTGAACCGGCTTGATATTTTATGCAAATACCCCTATTGTTATATGAGGAAAGGGGTTTTAACACAAAATTATAAGCTCAGTTAGTTCTTACCCATCTCTCACCTAATAGGAAACTAATACCTTCAATATAATTGATATTTAAGTAATACTAAAACTAATAAATTTAGTAATAATAAATTATAATGAAATTAATGTACCATTAATTATTATTTTGTTATCTAAATACATCTCAGCATACTACCACTAACATGTATGCAGACAAACTACATTCAAGCAATAATGTCAACAATATATATATCTAAACCTACGTAGTCTCCGTGTTTATAATCGCAAGCTTATGGCGCCTCTTGTCTATTCTGTTACGAAACACATCCACCTTTAAACGGTTCCTTCCTCCAAGCCGTCTGTCACAAGACGCTTCACTTTGTCCCTCCACTGATCTGGTTTAAATATATATATATATATATATATATATATATATATATAAATATCTTGAAGGTGAAACCCGAATTGGAGGATGCAATCAACACTGAACAAATAACAATATGGATGGACAGCCTGCTGGCCCCAACGCTTTCTCTGTCTCTTAATCAAAGTTTGATAAAAACAGTTTGAAGGAGGACCCCGTATTTGAGGATACGTACAGTGCTGAATAGATAACAACATAGTTGAACAATCTGCTTGTTGGAATTGGTTGCTAGAGCTTACACTGACTGCCACAGCGAATAATTAAACTGTTGTAATAAACAAGCAACAGTTGTTGGCATAAGAGGCCCGTGTAAGAGCTTGTTTGAATGAAAAACAATGCATTGCTTCATAGATATTCTGGTCATTACAGACCCACCTTCCCTGTCTCCCCGCATCGACTTTGATAAGACTATTACCTATGAATCCCGTTATTTAAGAATGCATTCGATAATGGATAGATGTCATCACGAATGGCTACCCGCCTGACTTCCTTTGCGCACATAAATATATAATAAAAAGGAGAACCTCAAATTTGAGGATGCATTCGATACTGCACACCGATAATAATGGGATAGGCATTGTTTTTTTTTTTTTCTTTCCTTCTTCTTTTTAAACGCCTTCATCGTTGATAAAAATCTTAAAGGAAACAAAAAAATCAAAGCTAGAAGTTGCATTGTTAATGAACACATAACATAGTTGGACGCCTCCTCCTTTCACGCGCCTGGGACAGTAAAATAACTCCACGCCTGTACCCACGCGCCCAGGGCAATGTAAAATACAGTGGGCTGAACTTTGTGTAAGCCAGAGACTGCAAATCCAGGTGAATCATTGTTTACACGGCCCGGGCAGAGGTAAAACGGGTCAGTACGCCTTCTACTGGCCTGTAGCTCCGTCTACAATCTTCCTCCTTGCTGTTCACGCGACCAGGGGTGGTGGAAACGTGGAAAAATGCCTACCATGCGCCTGTAACTTCCCTCTTGACCACCATGTGTCTCCACGCGGCCTGAGCGACCTTGGACGGCTGACCAACTGTGTGGAAGAAAGATTTGCAAATCCAACGAAGTTATTGGGATGAGCGGCGGCCAGGTCATGTTCGGCGGGCAGGTGAGTCAAGCTTTTAATGTTGTCGGTTGTAGTGGAGCGGCCTACCAACCAAAGGATCAAAGTATAATTTGTAATGTTTCCCCATTCGAATTCTTTTTCCTTAAATTTCAAATTGAAGATATAGGTATAGGCGCATAGTCTTATTTGACTAAAAATCTTAGTAATATATCTATATATAATTATCACTTAAATTAAAATATCCAAGTCCCTTTAGAAAGATATCTGTGATCTTATATTAAAGTTTTTTTAAAAGGAAAATCATCAAGATAGTAATATATGTATTATCCATATTACTTATCTCCGCAGTGTATATTAAAATAGATAAAAAAAAAAATATATATCAATGAAATCATAATACCTACTTTTACCTGGTACGCCTTACCTCCTTATAAGTTGGATCATAATGTGAATCCGGAATCAGTGATCAGATACCCTTATGAAGCCTTGTAACACCATGCTGAATCCCGAAATTACCCATTAAGGAGGAGTCGAATACGACAAATTGTGAAGTAAAGCCTGAGTATTTTGAAATTGCGACAACCATATAGTTCTTTTTTTTTTTTGCAATCGGAATACAAGTAAAAGGTTGGAGCTTATCAGTTCCCGATATCAAGCAGGCCACAAGACCTGCGGATAAAACAATTCAAACAAGAATTCCACTATCTTGCTTAAAAAAAAAAATTTGTTCATTGAATCATAATTCCGCCGCTTCTATCCTGACCATCGGGCCTTATTGTTGCCAGACTTGGTCTAGTCATGGTGGAAATAATATGGTCATTTGGCGCCTTGTATAATCATATTCTAATTCATCATAATGGTAAACCAAAGATAACAACTAGACACGGAATCATAATTTTCATTGACCATTGGTGCCAAGTGGTCATTGGTCAAGCAGTAAAGATAACTTGCTTTGGTAGCTTCTTTGAGCTTCTCCAGTTCTCCCCATGAAACTATTATCTCAAGCAAATTTGATGCATCGGAGGCGTAGAATTGGCCAAGCATTGGGGAATGATTCCATCCAATTTGTTGTCTGCCAGATTTAACTTCACAAGACTGGTCAAACTGCACAAGCTTGCAGAAATATTGCAAATTTGTGAATTGCTATTGAGCATGAGAACTACAAGATTATCAGACAATACAGATGGCAGGACTCCAGTCAATGCATTCCTGGACAGATCCAAGAGACCCATCAGATGGCTTGATTTGTTTAGATAAATTGGTCCTGTCAGATGATTTTGAGAGAGATTTAGGTAGTTCAGATTGTAGAACTGGATTGTCTCCCAACTACAACGGAAAGAAACTGACAATCTGAAACAAACTCTAGAATATGAAATGAGTGTTTCATTTCTACCACAAAAAACTATGCCAACGAGTCTGGCAGTCTAAAACAAACTTTAGAATATGCAATAACTGATTCGTTTCCACTAAAAGAAACCATGGCACATGCCATAGTCTTCTGATTTTCACTAAATAGAAGTGCGTCCAACTCAACCTTCCTGCTAGAACGAACCTCGGGTCGAGTAAAATACTTCCATTTTCAACTGATGCGTACTGTAAAATATGTCAAACTCTTCCGTTTTCATTAAAACCGCCCCGAAAATCTCTAATTCTACTGTTTTCCACTTTAATGTATAGGGCGTGTCAAATTCATCCGCTTTTCAATGGCATTAAACCTAGATCGTGTCATTTTTTTCATCATAGTTCTGGAGTTCAGGTTTTTTGCAATTTCAAGTTTTATTAGCCATTTTATAATGCATATTTAGATCTTTCAGTATCTACAGTAATAATTGGATCTTCGATAGACAACACCATACATAGGCAGATAGATTCAGGAGACCGTAAAGGAATAGGTATATACTTACCGCAATCGGGTCCCCATTGTGAAGGCCTTCATAACTCCAATTATCTTATCCGAAATGTCCGACCATGAGAAGCGGATTTATTCAGTTCTGCAGCAATGTGAAGCCCTGAACAATCCTTTGTCACTGATCTGTAGAAAATGTCCTGAGTAAGAAAACACCTCAATTGAATGGATCAACTTGGGTTAATCAGCTCAACCACAAGACTGCTCGACTCAATTACCACACGCGACAGCCTCTCCACCCTAAAAATGTGAAGAAATGAACGTGGCTATTTTTGACAGGTACTAAAAAATTTAACAAAAGAGGTGCTATCTGCAGAAAATGGCCGGTGCGACGACCAGTAGGGAAAGAATTACAGAAAATACCTTAGCTACATGTCAAAATAAAAGAGGCAAAGAAAACTTTATTAAACCAGTCATATCATCACATGTAGATGGAGGAAATCGGGCAAATGAGGGAATTAAAGTAATCAACCAATCATCGACGATAGAATTCGGAAATTTACCTTTCCACTAGCAATAAGTTAAGTAAATTCTTACCAAAACATTAGTAGATATGAATATCAACCGCACACCAAACAAACTAATAAAGAATCATGCGAAAACATTACAAGATCCTCGTATGCAGTGGTAATAATAATTCATTTTTAATCGGGAAGAGATGAATTCAATCTAATGAATATGTAATCAATATTTCTCTATATACAATAAGGGAAATCAAGTATTTCTTTAATATTCACTTCTAATGAAGGTGTATTATTGTCAAAGCCAATCATTTATCAAGTTAGATATATTTTGATTATAGGATGATTAGATATAAATACCATCCAACCATAAATGAAACAACTTCTATTAATGGATGGATATCTCATAGTTAAATCTCAATATTCTATACAAGCACCCCAATCGACTACTACATCAAACAAAAATTAAGAATTCAATAATATATTAATTATTGAAATTTTCTAACCTCATCTAAAAGGTTCTTCAACAGATATTATACATCTCCATATAGAGAGTTAATATTTGGGAGCACATATGAATAAGATTAGAAATTTGAACAAATAATGGACAACCTAAATTATGGTAAGGTATGTAGGCTGATAAGAAATATGATCTAACAAACATAAATGATCACAACTACCATATACTTTAATGATTCTAGGAGATAGGATCCATATACATAAATACCATTATGAAATATCATCGTGATATAGAAAAATTAAAATTTAGAGATCGTAGGCCCGTGAATAGAGGTAGAAGCATATAGGTCAAGACATCTTCAGTAAGTTTTCATGCTTATGATGCCTAACTTAGGGAAAACACTATCTTATATTTTAAACATCTAAATTTTAATAAAAAAGGAATAATTATTTAAATATCTCTTTATATGATATATATGTTGTGTTTACTAATATAACTTGAGTTCCAAATATTCATGCACATTATATGTCTTAAAATCACACCAAAGGTCATAAAACCAATATAAATGAGACTATAGCACTAACAAACCTTTAAATAACGATAATGCCCTAATGTCATGCACATCATATTAATCCATAAAATTCTCATCTCATAAATGTAAGACCATAAAGTCATATCAAGTTCTAAATATGAATGTAATACAAGTATGTGAATAACATAGTAATGCCAATTTAATGCCACATAGTGTACAATATAAAACAGGCATACATTTCCATATCGACATACAAAAGATATCATATAAAATCTCCCCGTATTTTCCATTATCAAGAAGGATATCACTAGGCACAAAGTGGAGCATGGTGAGATGACTAATTATCATCTTGTTTCGAGGACCAGTGAAATAGGTAGGCAAGCCTCAAAATGAGTAGATTTCAAAGAATGACGTATCGGATTCAATATATAAGTTGCATAGCCACATACTAACAAATACAAGTATAATGCACAAAATGTAACGATAAACCTAACAAATGAAAAATAAAAAATATTAATGGTTATACCAATATAACCATATAAATATTCAAATAACTAGCAAACAACCTTATTTACCCATAATAACTAATCTACCTTAGTAAGAATAGTAATTCAAGGTAATACAATGCATAAATTACCTAATACTATGTTTTACCTAACATTCCCTACCTTAATTTTGCAGATTTCCTCAAGGGGATGAGGAGAGAACTCTCTAAATGACTCCTTTTAGGTGGTCTAACCTTCATTTTTCGTGATACCCTTTTTTCTACTGTAAATAACTTTGTACTTATCTATAGTCCCATCTCGGCTTTGTACTTTGTTTTGAATATCCATCAAGAATCAATGGGTGTCTTCCCCCTAGTGGAAGATTGACAAGTTTTCGATGTTATCTCTAATCACTTACTGATACTCACCATCCTCGACATATTTCCAAGTTTTTGACTCGTATGGATTCCTAGATCAGATAGATCAATAGATTTTAAAACTTTACCTATCAAGCCAAATTTTACCTCTTTCTCAGAGCTTTACCTTCACAGTCTCCAGTGAGTCTGAAGTGGTGGATGTGACCTCTAGAGGGAGCATCCAATTCTTCATCGTAAATCACATTTATATCTCACTTCGTAATATGTTGTAGATTGCTCTATGGTGGGTTTGGACCTATATGATCATTATCATCATCCCGCGATCACCATTTTCACTATTAGTGGGAACTTTTCTACTTTTTTTTTTTTTTTTACACATTAGGTGATCCTATAGAGTCTCAGTTCCTCTCTTCTCAAAGAACTCAACATCTCTAATGTGTGTAATGGATGGATTTCAATTCTGACCATTCTTCATGTAAGCGTCGTTACTCCATCAAGAGCAACGATGGGTACTCTATTCAAAAAATATATATTTTTCTTGTTTCAACCTCAATGACCTCGCTTAGTCCAAAATCATCAATCATACAACACACCATCTCCACATGATAGTGCGGTTACTTATCTCAATAGCACCATACTATTTTTGGTGTGTATAAAGGAGGCATATGTCGATAAATCCTATGAGTTTTTAGGTAGGATTTTGGAACTCATTACTTATGAATTCCTCTATTTATCCGAGAAGAGAGAACTCGACATGATAACTAGCTTCCTGCTTCTCAACACTGCACTTTGCACTTTCGAAGTTCTCAAAATCTCACTTTGTTATGAAGACAAAAATCCACATTTAATAGAAGAATCGTGAACACATAACATGAAATACTAAAATCCAGAATGACAAGGTTACATCAAAATATAAATTTTGATATGAACCAAATCAAGCTTACCTAGATCTTAATAAGTAATCTTTTTGAATTAAGCTTGTTATCTCTCCCCGTGAGGCAATTAGGACACTTATTTTTATCCTTATTAAGAGATGGAAACCTCTCACCATGTTATACCTTCCAAAGTGTATCGGGAGACATCTAAAGCTGATGTGACCAAGTCTTCGATACCAATAATTGTGTAGACGAAGAATTATTAGCCACAATTACTCGATCATTAATGTGAACAAAATCAAGATGGAAAATAACCTATATTTGATAATTTTGTAATAATTTTGAAGCCTCTAGATTTGCCTCAAATAAAACACACATTATTAATAGAATTACTATAAAAATCAATCTTCATATTATGATCTGTGTTTTAATTAAAATATAGTAAATTCTTTGTTAAGCACAAGGACATATAATACATCTCGCTAATCTATGAATGATATAAACCAAGAGGTATGGTAGAGAAATGTTCCCAATACCTTTTACTGCGTAAGTAGAATCATCATATAAGCAAACACGATTTTTCAAAGGCATGTCCTCGGTGGTGGTAAAATAGTCTTTTGGTTATGTACCATGTCAAGTGGCTTCTGAATCAACGTAGATCAGTATATCACTAAATGACTCGATGGTTCACTAGAATGGGAAGTGTATAATAATTCCTCATTATCTGAATGGTCTTATTTATTATCTACATTTCCTTATTGATGGGTTTTATTTCTCCAGCCGATCCCTCTCTTTTCCTATGCTTGTAGGTGACTTATTAATGTTGAGATTGTTGATTTTAAGCTCCAAAATTTCTCTCGAACCTTTCTCATATGTTTTATACTATAAATCATTCAACTCATGTCCTCATTTTTAGATAGCACATTTCTGATTTTACTTTTCCCTTTTCTAGTTTTTGGTACTTTTGGGAAGATTGTTCTTTTCCCTTCCCTTTCTGATGAGAAGATAGTGTATGTTATTCTTCACCATCTTTGTTATAAAGTGTTTCTTCTTGTATGTACCAAAATTCACCAACTTCTCAAATCTGGATGATATGGTTTGATAAGTTAATTGTTCTTAGAAAAATATACCAATATGGAGGAATTTCTCTCGTAATATGGGGCACAAAAGCATCATCATAAACCTCCTCTCTCCAAAGGGTTAAGTGAAGCCCTTAATCCTACAATCCTCTACATGAAATCCTCCAAAAAACAAAAATTAACTTGAATTTCAAAGTGTACTAACTAACTTTGTAAATGAAAATGATGATGTTATTTTTCAGTGGCCTTCATACATGGTTCTCAATTTTTCTCACACTTATTTGCTATTTTGACATCTCGAATGTAGGCTTACACATTGTCATACACTTCGAACAATATTATCAAATTGGCTTTCTGGATTTCCCACAAACTTACTTTCGTGGGTTATGCGCATCATATTTCTATTTCTTTACTTTGTTGAAAGCATTTACAACAGGCCAAATCTCTTCAAACTAGATTTGAGTTCAAATTTTGGTCTTCCATGCATCAGAATTATTTTCATTAAGAAATTGCAAGTATGGAAAGAATAAATTTCAAATTTTTTTTTCACATATATCATGGTTAGAATGTTCCCAACTAGATGTCTTATTAGCATAAAATAATGAAAAAACTAAATCGAAAATAAAATATTATATCCAAATATGCAGAAATTTTGAATGGAAAGAAAAATTATTTTGTTTTACATGAGGCCGTGGTGGCCTCCTTGAGCTCAAAATGGCTCATAAAGTGCCAAAATATGTAAAAAAATAGTTGAATTTGACTCTTTTCTTGCTACTACTACTTTATGAAAAGTGTCTCTTAATCAATTTTTAAGGCTTTTGGGAGAGATTTATTACTACTTAATCAGGTTTTGTCTATCAAAAAGGGGTAGGTTTAATCGAAACTATCCCGGTAATGCACAGGTTTTTTTGTCGCTAGATTTAGCAAGCATCGTTATCGTTATAATTTTCACCAAAATAAATAAAATTTAGGAAGTTTTGGGGGGAATCAAAAACTTGACTTACCCACACCCAATCAGAT
This sequence comes from Taxus wallichiana var. yunnanensis, assembly GCA_018340775.1. Classification (NCBI taxonomy): domain Eukaryota; kingdom Viridiplantae; phylum Streptophyta; class Pinopsida; order Cupressales; family Taxaceae; genus Taxus; species Taxus wallichiana. The sequence continues at coordinate 148,965,970 of CM031241.1, forward strand.
AATAACCTCCCACTTAACCAGTACATGCTCAAATCAAGAGATTTCCATAGTGAAATGGAGGAAATAATATTTTTCTTATTTTAAAACAGACTAACCTTGATGAATGTGATGTGGAACCACTTGGGAAGGTCCACATGGTGCATGCTATTTATATGCTAAAAGGCATTTCCAAATGGGAACTAAATTTACAAAGTTAACTTGGGGTTCAACGTGGTTAATGCCTCTTGGATCTCAAATAAAGTGCTTGTATTATTATGCAAGGAAAATGATAGGTGTGAAAGGCTATTTAGGATGTGTCAGTCTCCATGTTCTACTTTGGGTTTTGAAGAGAACTTAACCCAGCTGGTGGGTTTGAAATTGGCATGGGTTATTTTTCCCACTCAAAATTTTATTTTGTTGTTAAATATATGGAGAAACAAATACTTTTGAAGCTATATGATTCATATCATATCTTTTCAACAACAATCTTATCAATATAAGGAATATCTATATTGAAAGCCCATAAAAAAAAATTAAAAATGTGTCCTAACTCTCCAAACCCTAAAAAAAACTTGCATAAGGTACCTAAGTTATCATAGGCAATTTAAAAATAAATAAAAAAGTGTTATGTTTTAATTTTCCTTTGCGTGGTGACGCATGAGACTTTAGGTCTAGTCCATATATATATATTGAAACTTGATTTTATAGAGTGGACGTGAATATGAATTTTTGAGAAAAAAATCCCTCGTCTTTTGATATGGTTAACAAATAATTGGTTTTTTTTACGTTTAAAAACACAAAAATAAACGTTTAAATAGACATCAAATTTAATCCCCGGGTGTGTGTGGAGCCAAACCAAACCAAATCGAAGGGGCACAATCCTCAGAAAATGTGAACCAGGGTGGAGACTTTATTTACTTTTCATTTTCTCTTTTAGACACTACTTTTCTAGTATGACCCGTATGTTAAGATCCACTGATTATATCATGTATGTACATTGAAGCGTTGATGAAATATATCTAGTAGTGATCACTGCCCCTGGTACACTTTGATGGCACTTTCCTACCTCCGTTAGGGTGTCGTTGCTATCTCCTTCACAGGTTGTTCATCTTATCTAGTCAAGTGGCATCCAGGACCTTCACAAGCCGCATTAATTTAGATAGCATGTAGGTGTCATGTAGCTAATGCCACGGCAGGTGGTTGTCCATAGGCATTAAATAAGGTATCCCATTCGATGCAAGAACAATATATATAGAGTTTTAAAACATGGTCGATGACAAAATATTCCCATGAAGGGCAAATTACAAAACTCTCTATACAAACAATATAAGTATCCAACGGAATAATTTTAGATATTTACGTCGAAAGGTGTGTTTACAGGTAAAAATCCCTAGGGCTCTGACAACATATTATAATTGCCACCATCCACATGATAGACCATATAAACGATCATGTCTGTAATATGAGCCATGCACTAGGATTCTTTTTCCGCCCATGCCTTTCATTTATGAGATTGGTTTGTCAAAGGACATTGTGGGATCACACATTCTGGTCATCAGTGTTGGAGCAAATGTTTTTTGTCTTTTTCTTTCATTCTATTATGTTCAATAAAAGAATCCAAAATCGTTTAGACCTAGAAGAAACTATTCACAAATAAATAACACTCACATGGCGAGTCGTGCCATTGTAAGCTTTATTAGAGTTTAGCCATCATTATAACCTCGTGGAAATTCTCTGCAAGAAGCTCTGATTTTTTGTCTATAATTGCTTGCAGAAAAAAATGACATGTATGATATATCACTTAAATCAAAGGACATTCTCGATCATCATGGCATGCAATGTGCATGTTTTGTTTGTCTTTTTGTTTCCATTTTGTTCCATTCAATAAAAGAACCATAATCAACTAGACCTAAAATAAATGATTCAATTAAATAAATAAATAACACTCACATGCAAAGCCATGTGATCGTAAGCTTTATTTGAGTTTATCCCCTATTTCTCACCCCCTCCGTGGAATTTCTACAAGAAGCCTTGATTTTCATCTAAAATTGCTCACAGAAAGATGGATAAGCCTTTGATATTTATCTAAAGCTCTTGAGCCCCGGACGTGTGTGGATCCAAACCAGACCAAATCGAAGGGGGCACAATCATCCCTTCCTGCACCGTACTATCTGAAAAAAAAAATTATATCTTCTTCTCCTTCTTGCGTCAACTTTTTAACACTTATCAATTTATTAATGGTGCAGGTGCAATTTGGAGAATATTTATTTATTGGTTTTTCTAACTAATCATATAACACAATGCTTTTTAAATCACAAACCAAGTGAAGTAGCTAAAAATATTGAGGAAATTCGTAAACAATAAGCACACATATAACACAAGAGCTGAAAATGTAAACAACTATTGCCATCAACAATTTTGATCGACCACTCTTTGCGTTCTTAGATATCCAAAAATATGTTCCCTCGATCCTTGCACACCATAAGTAACATTTTTTTAACATATTTGAGCTCTAATTTGAATTTGAATATTATTAGTAAATTGTATATTTTTAGTAATAAAATATTTCATGACTATAATTTGCAAGGCATGAACTTCTTAAATTTAGACAAAACACATCGTATCTTAAATTAAGAAAATAAGCAACCTCTTTCCACCTATACTTTGCACGGTACACTTTTATGGTTTTATTAGTTCAAATCCTTCTTTTGAATGGAAAATATAAGCCACATTTCTCTCATTTGGCCAACCACTTGAAGAACCTGATTATCAATGATTTTTGTTGTTCTCTTTTCTCATGTGCTTACTTGAGCTTGAAATTGGAAAGGGAAGTGGATCACCATGACTTATATTATTCCCACCTAAATAATATCTATTATGTGCTCCACTTTTCCAAACGCTTAAATTTTTTGAGTTTCCCAAAATTTTAATTTGTCCTCTTTGTGAGCTTGAAGTGCTTAAGTGGAGCATAAATAACATATATTACTTGGGTAGGAACAATATGATTTGTGGAAAACGTGTGGGGCATGCAAGCCACAACCTTAATCTAGCTTTGGCTCATATGACCAATCATTGGAATGTGTTAATTATCGATACATGGATGTGCATCTGCTCCCTAGAATTGTTTGACCTTATAACTAGATACAGAGGCTAGAAAGTTCTGCAACAAGTGCTCATTGCGGTAAGGTTCCAAAGTTGGAACATTTTGTTTTTTTTTTTTATTTTTCCCCTCTACATGCAAATTGCACTTGCGTGAATACTTTGGTACCCTCATCATTAAGGTGACCACTATGCTTATTCCTATCCCTAACATCTCCTTACTGACACCATGCATTCAAATTCCCTTTATTTTTTACAATTTCTCTAACTACCGAATGGAGTCAACATATGCAAATTCAATCGGGTATTCACCTTGACAACATTTTTTCTCCGCTTCTTGCATTTTCTTGTCTCTCCTCTACATTTTACGTGATGTTTCTACTTTTTAAAACGGGTTTTATCATTTTTATGATTACCAAACATGTCTTGCTCTTTCGTATTTCATATATTTTTCATGTATATGTATGACTATATTATACATTGCCACAAGTAACAAAAATTTCTCTCGATCTATCTATTCAAAAAAAAAAATCAATTTTTCGTAAATTTAAATAAATCATTATCGATACAATGTGTCAAAATTAGACATCCACCGTCAATACCAAAATATTCCAACTCCATGTGTCACCGAGAGCCAAAAGCTTTCATTCTACAAAAAAACTATTTGAATGCAAATTAAAATATTAAGTGTTCGTTACCTTCATTTTGTGGAACATCACCATATTTTTACGTTTCGTATGCTGCCATCAATTTTCTATTTGAGTTCATGATTGTCATTTTATAATTTCTCGATAATACGTACATAAGTAATTGTTCTAATAAGTAGCAAATAAAAATTTCAGGTTTAACGCTTGTCGTGGGCCCCAAGGCTCAACAATGGTAGGTGTCAAGAATCTAAAAGAAGACCAGATCAAAATAATATGATGGGGCACGTTATAGAATCATGCAGAGTTTCAGAGCGCTTCATTTGCAGGATTCTCGATTGGATTCGGTCCCCTTATCGACCTCACAAAGTACAAATCTACATTGTTATCCGCAAATCTGTCCCCTTATATCTAACTTATTCTTGTGAAACTTTTCATTATTCAATCAAAATTACAAATTGCTCGTAGAAATTTGGTTGTCGTTCCTGCCTATTTAAGAATTTGAATTTCAAATCAGTAGGGTGAAAGTCAAACTCGAGGATGTGGAAGCCGTGACTATTGGAAATGCACAAAAGATTCAAAATAGTGATGGAGGATTAATGGATGAACAATGTATGAAAAATGGATGAAACAAAGTTGTTCAAAATAGTGATGGATGTAGATAAAGGAGCATCAAGGATCCGGTACTGCCTACTGGCATTCATTTGGCCTGCATGGTCTGTCGCATGACATACAACATTTAAACATGAACCGCATTTTCGACCAGAGACGGCTACCTTCCACTCTCGATTTGCACCCATGTATGTGCGGACTACATAAAAATGACCATGCTTCCCATGGAGCTTCCCATCACATGTCATGCCACCTAGTAAGAAAACCTGCACCTAAGGAGTCAAATCATTAAGACCTCTGCACTCCACATAGATGCATGGAGGATAATTTATCAATTTTGTTGGCTTTGTTCAAGCATGTGCCGCCTTCGTCGCTAACAATCATGCATTTAAGGAGGTAGGTGAAAGCCTAACCAAACCACTTAATAGTAAACGTATAAACATTGACTCCAAACGCAACCACTTAACCATATAGTACCAAACGTTATTTCCATTTAACAAGAACGTGATACAAAGTATCTTTCACTTTCGCAAAAAATTTGCGTAACGTAGGAAGAAGAGGGAAGGCATCAGACGGAAGGCCGAATTGGGTAGACATCCATTATTCTAGCACCATCTATGCAAATAAAACCATCGCCTCTATTTCACATTCGTGACATGCCACATTTTTTAGGAAGGACGCTCCACAAAGACAATACACAGCGACTTTAGTACAAGGAATTTGACATCAAAATCGCAGAGATCTTAAGGAATATACAATTTGATTTTTTTCATTATTTTTCTTTATATACAACCATGGAAAAGGGAAATCTTTCATTTTTCTCTATTTGTTACTTTAAATATGGATCTTTAACTAATTTGATTTAAAATAAAACTATGTTTATTAATTTTTCAATCGATTTGTTAAATTTGGTTAATGTAATTCATCACCAAATATGCAGCCAGTGAATCAAAAAATGTAAACTTCAAAAATATTCTTTCAATTTATTTTTTATCTACACTTTTACTATTCCCCTCCCAATTTCACCCTAATATCTTCTTATTATATTCGGCTATAGATAAATAAACACACATGCTAAATACTAATACTTCGTTAATAATGTATTGTCCTTATCACAAATTGTTTTTAACCAACATTAGGGTTTCTTCACTGATCGATATTCTTGATGAATTCCCTAGCGAAGGGATAAGGGCCAGCAATACG
>CM031241.1:148971606-149037849 GCA_018340775.1 Taxus wallichiana var. yunnanensis
TTTAAGTGGTATCTATTTTGTGGATAATTGTTTTGGCACTAAACTTGATTGTTGATCTTGCTTTGGATAGTTCCCATACTTTTATGGTTGATGTGATCTGTAATTATTTGGGATTGTATTAGTGTTAAAATATGTTTGAGACGGTGGTTATTAGTGTTTTAGTTGGTCTTTTTTGTGAAGATTCTTGCTGTATTATGTCCATAACATGTTGATAAGTGGGTTGATTGATATAGTGGAAATGTATGAATATAGATGGGGAAACATTACATTGAAAGAAAGTTATATGTGTACATTTCAAATTTGTTACAAATTCGTATACATCTGCTTTGGAAATCTTATATCATGAGACATGAATTAAACATGAATACATGAAGACCTTCGTAAATTTATAGATTTTATAGATCATGATTAGTAGCCTTTTGTGGCCAATTTTATTTGCAGACTAAACATGAATACATTTGATACCCTCAATCGACACCGCCACTTTGGATAACAAGAAGTGTTGAAAGTAGTTAGCAGTGGGATGTGCTTTATCAAAGTAGAGGGTAATATTTAAGATGGGTTGTTTTGTCTGAGTGAGAGTAGTCTCGACTCCTTTCTTTCCAAAGTGTTGGCACATGCACAATTTTTTTAGTACCTTTTGAATGAAAGGAGGGAAATGCATAGATTGGAAAGTGAGGGAACTCCTAGAGAAAGCAATGAATGTCAAACCTTGTGTAACTCCCACATATTACACACACAAATACAACAAAAGAAAATACCAGAATAATTTATTTTGACTTACATTGTAGTACACATGACACTACAGAGAGATCACTTAGGACTACACAGACAACTTTGCAAATATTAACCCACATAGATAACATCAAAACTCATGACGCACATCAAGGCCATTTTTTTAAAATGACAAGGCACAACATAATGATTCAACTACAATATAAACCTATAGATAGGGTCTTCCCATGACACGATACTTTTAGGGTTATACAATTATTATAATCAAGTTTCAATTGTTAACTTAAGTTCTAGAAAGGCTCATAATATGTGAATCATACATTCCTTTTCCTTTTGCTAGATTTAGACTCTATATTGTTTAACATTTAACTTACGCGGTGTATCTCATTTAATAAGAATAAAGATCATCTACATTATTGATATTACTTGTTGAATTCGGCCGCTTGTTATTATGGTATTTATTTACACACAACTCAACTAGGTATTATCCCCGTGGATTCAATCCTAGGGCATGTATCTTGTCTTCTTGTATCATACCTCGCTATGCAACAAAACAATGTAGAATCCAATTGAGGTGAAGTTCACATTTTTTATCAAGGATTTAGGGTCACATTTCTTTCATTCATTTAGAATCGGATCATTGATTTAGTACACAATAAATATTATATGAATTAGGTTCTTTACCCACAAAAAGAGCGTTTAATCACGTTATAAGGAAGATCATGTTTCAATTTACTTGAGGGATAACATCTCATGCTTACGCTCCCTAAGGCCAAGTGTCAATTATAGTTTTACTATAGTTATGCTCCAACAATTAATTAAGGATTCAAAGGCTCTTAACATTACAACATACTTCCTTATTTTTTTTCTAGATTAGGTTTCCTTGAGTGTCGTTTTACGTCCAACTTAAGAGGATTTTCCTAACTAGGTTCATATGCATTTTGTAATGAATAGAGTAACCTATTTTCTAATAGGGTATAGGAATCCTCACGAAACCGCTAGTCCTTGTTAGGAGGATTTATCTCTAAAAACATGCTCACAATTCACATCATACACCCATTACATAATAGACAAGTGGGAGAGCAAGATGGAGTAGTTCATCATTTTAAAGGGTTAAGGTTCACATTAGATTTTACACAATGTGGATTTCTTCTTCACCACAAGATGGTTTAAACATGATATGAGAATGAATTAAAATTTTCCTTTCTCCATAGACATCACCTAATGGATATGTTTTCAAAAACTTATCATACACTAAATGTTGTTAAGTTTCACAATTAACTCTAATACTGCATCATAGAACCCAAACGATAATTGAGATTGGGTATCGAGTTCATTAATGATCCCAACTCTTAAAGGTGACTTCCAAGGCTAGTTGACGATCTTCGCCACTCAACATGTGTGTCGGTCCAAGAGGATTTTACACTATGTTTAATGTAGGTTTCCCAAGGGTACTACTTAAGATAACACATTCTCCTTACTACACACACGATTACCAATCCTAGAAAGGGACCACATACTCAAGATAAATTTTGACCATGTCATTCCTAACCGTTGGGTTCACAATGATGCCATTAGGAATATAGGCTATGATGAAAAACTCATACTTGGGCTCTTATTTATCTAAGCTAGAAGGTTCCATTGAGTGTAAATATTAAGTTCATTCTAAGGTCTTAGTTTTCTATGTTGAAAGGAAACACACAGAAGGGTAGTTATGCATGAATTTTATACTAGGGTTAAACTGTTTTGGTTAGATTTCTTTATTACATTTTCAAAGTAAGAAAACACCACACACAAATTATTTAATCATCAATTGCACACTGGAATTACACTATAAACTATTAAATTCAATTTCATTTAACACATTTATCCAAATTTTACAATACAAATTTTGGAATCAAATAACACCCATGTTTAGATGAACGTTTCCCTTAAACACTAGCATCTTAAAAATATTACAAAACTTCATTAATAAACCTTTCAATACTTCACAAATGTTAAACTATCCTCTACAATATCACTTAACATATATATCCAAACTCCCCTTTTTACCATATGTAAATCTGAATCAAAAGAACACCTATAGTTAAATGCACATTTCCCAAAGCACCCTAAATCTAGCATCTCATTCATATTACCAAATTTCAATAATAAGTATTTATTGTAACATAGAAATACATAAAATATATTTCCATTAACATACATGAATTACAATAATATACAATGAATCAAAACCACACCGTTTCACCATCTTACTTGCATCCTATAAAACCATGTGAGCGTGAAATCAATGATAAATCGCTGGCATGGCATCCACCTAGATCTAGCATAATTAACATTTTTAGTTTTCCATTTACATGATAATAATAGTTTTCACTCAAAAAGAGAGGGTTAGAGACATATGTATTCATTTCATTTCATTTCACTTCATTTCTTAACTAAGGAGAGAGAAAGAGATAGGGAAGAGAGAGAAACATTTTTTTCTAAAAGTCAAATTTTGCACAATAAGCCACAAGATAGAGTTTCATACAATTATCTATAAGTGTCAAGAGGTTTTCATGCCTATTTTCTAACTTGGTTAGGGTTTTATGATCATCCTTAACATTTTCCCTCGTAGTTGACGAAATGTCCAATTTTGACTCGGAGGCTAAAAAGTACATTCAAAACCTTTTTCGATAAGAAACTTCGCTGACGGGAAAATTCCTATGTTTCCACATATATACCAAGAATCCATATGGATTTATGGAATCTAGAACTGGTGAATGGTGTACAACTGGTAGATGGTTTTCCGAAGCCACTGGTCGTAATCGGTCAAGTTGCAACAACCACCAATTTTAGCTCAAGGGCTAAGCAAACCTCAACTAAAACTTCCTTTGATAGATGAACATGCAATGGAAAATTTACTACATGTTCTCCTATACATGGAGAATTCACTAGAGTCAATAGAACTCGATAAATGGTAAACGGGTTGCAAACGATCATGCATTTTCTAGAGCCACCAAATCATATTTGAGCCAATTTGACCTAGTGAAGCAAATGGATCAAGGCCTAAAAAATGCCTTTTCCAAACTATCTAGAAGAGTGTTTTTCCCAAAACTAAAGGTTATAAGAATTTTTCTAGTAAGAATACTATAGGTTTGAAAGGTGTATAGGAATTTCATTGCTTTCAGTGGTTCGAATTGTGGTTCAAAACAAAGGCCAACTTTTCGGTTTCTATGACAACTTCCTAAAAGTGTGAAACAGAGTAACAGGATCCTGTGATACGAGCGGTGAAGAGAGCATAAAATGTCAAATGAGTTAAAGTTAATTCTTGACATGAATCACTACATAACAAGGAAAAATACGATGTTTGACATCTCTTTTACGGGGCTTTGAGTGTTGTTTTACAAGTCTCTAAAATTACATTTTTCTAACATTGCAAGTGTAGATCTAGAAATGTTTTTTTAGTTAACTCATCTAGCTCTCACCAAAACCAATGGACACGAGCACCAAGTTTTGACACGCTAATTTTAGCAATATCATGGGGTTTTGGTCATGACCTGGGTTGAGGGTCAAATTGTAAGTTGGTAGCAAAATCACGAGGTGTTGTTTTATTGATTGCACTAGCTGATCTGGTTAAAATGTCCAATTGTTTGAGTATCTAATAGTTTAATATTGTTTTATTTTCTTGCAAATGAATAACCAAATTATACAAGAATTATAAAAGATAAAGGTAAGGAGAACATACTCGAGTAGAAAATGAATTGATCAAAGTTGTGGAGCTTGATTCCACATCTCGATCAAGGTATTTCTGCCGAAAGTGGTTTGTGCGGATGCACCAAAAATCCACCATGCAACTTTAATAATTCCTGCAAAGGCCCAAACAACTTTTTCAATTATTTTACAACATATGCTTCTTCCAGAGTAAAGTGGTTTCTAACCCGAAAGCACAAGAATAACTCCATTGCACCCTGTCCTTCAATGCAGGTCAAGGCACTCAATAATTTCTTCTACAACAGTTTTTTAAGGACACTCATGTCAAAAAGACCGGGCATATACACCACATTTAAGACTTGGCCATCCTTCAACATTTTTTTTACATGCAGATTACACTCTTTTTATAACAGTAGGACACACGTAAATGAGATGTAAAAGCATCGTATCCGAGGAGAAAATTTCTAGTTGAACTCTTACCATTTCTAGTCTTGCCCATCAAAACTAGGGTTGTGGATGTCTTTGAACAACTGACATCATCACGTCCTCCTAATATCTTGCCCAACATTCTAAACTCGGTATTAATGTTGAATAATTTATCTCGTTATGTGCTCCTGCATTTTTTCCACACTTTAAACCTCTACTTCTACAATTGAACATATTATGTCCTCACCTCCTCCTTTCATCATTAAAAAATTTTCTTCCTCATCTCCACTAATTACTTTATCCACCTCCACTTCCGTCACTATTGAACAATTTAGCTCCTCAGTGCGCCTTCCATTTTTTGTTTGGCCTCTTTATCCTCTAATTCCATAATTGAACAATTTGGCTCCTCTCCTCTTATTTTATCCACCTCACTTCAGCATCTCGTGATGATCCACCTTTGAATAATCTATCAACCTCCTCCTCCAATTCTTTTTTTTCCACCCTTCCAAAATCTTTTTCGGAAGCTTACAATTTCTTCTTCCAAAATTGAATGATATAAAACCTCCTCTTCTCCTCCTCCCATTCCATCCTAGAATGTTCTAATTGATAAGATGAACAAAAAATGAAAATAACTTTCATAAAAGAATAAAAACTTCACTTTTTCTTCATTTACTGAGGAACCTAAATTCAATAATTCCTCTTCATTTTATGCTTTGATGGATGTCCATACCTGCCGATCTAGAGCTCATGATTTGACACAGGATGGAAGTACACTAGGAAAATGTAACGATCTCGGTTGAGACCCATTTTTAATGCATAGGTGAAACAATGTGATAGTCTCGTGAAGGTCCCCATGTCTTCTGCAGTCCACACCAAGCAATTAATTCCACACCACCACCACAGGATTACTTGGCGTCTTTGAGAAATAAGTGCATAATTTCCTCCAGTGATGTTTTTATCCACACCAATACATCTCCTACTTGAGTTTCCTCATTACCACTATCTAATTGATGCTAAATTTACAAACATTGAATGTGTTTCCACATGGTTAAATGTTATGGATCTTATAAATAAAGTGTGGGTACTATTATATAGGAAAAAATGATAGGTCTAAAGTTTCGCCACATGCCAAGTTACTCCCGTCCATGTCCATGCCTTCCTCCACCTAATCCATCACTTCCACCAACCATTCCCAATCAATCCCTTCATATGCCCCCTTTTTTCTATTTTATTAACATTTAAAGGTGGTGCTACATTTACCTCCCCTTTAAAGAGGATCATCCTCGATGTGACACAACACCAAATCTTGAAGGGTACTTAGAGAAGAAATTCAATAATGACACATGTTGTTTAACAAAAACTCATCATAACGCTACCATAAGGAAATAAACTCATTTTGGCAATATCTTAATTTTTAATGTTCTTGAAGATTGGTAGCGAGTTCTTTTGTTTTAATTATTACTAAATTAGTATTTTCCTTGACACTATTTATCAACCTCAAGCTCTTAATATTTCATTATTTTAAGATTTTAGTTTTTTTTTAGGTGCCCAAAACCGACATCACAATACCACATCGGGACCAAACACAACACTAATGGTTCATAAGTCATCATGATATGTACCTTCATGACTATATCACACCAAAATAACTCAACCAAACCATGAAAAGTAACATACATGGTCCACATAACATCAAAGACTTATCAAGTATGCCCTTGACACAAAGTACTCGCAATATAAGCGAGACTCACACAACATGTAATTCCCAACGAGATACACATACAAAGGTTTCACGCAACTAGAGACAATAATTGTAGTTATATAGTGTCAAAAAGGAGTCAAAGCATACCCTTAATGAGGAACATCAATCCTCAACATCAAAAACATGACCAGACTCACATGTGTACACATAATCAAAATACCAAAACATATACCTCCCAAAACATGACAAAAACTCCATGTACCTCCCAAAATATCACCAAAAACTACATATACCTCTAAAAACATCATAAAACGAGTACATGTACCTCCCAAAGCATCACAAAGAAACTCCATATGCTTCCCAAATCATCACGGAACAACTCCATATACCTCCCAAGCAATACATGAAAATTAAGATATATTTTCCTTTTTTCTCCCAAAAGGTCACGCTATGTCCCCACAGGGCACATAAGGTCCAAACACCTCTAACCTAAGTGACATAATAACTCATGGTTCAACAACCAAATTAGTTATATTATGTAACTCCTTGGGCGTACCCCATACAAAGAAGTGGGTCCATAGGTTTATCCACTCCATGTATGCATCCCATGACCTATTCCACACATTCGACATTAGAACCAACATAAAAATCTATTTCTCAAACACTAAGTGGAAAAAATACCAAGTCTTGGGATAGGCTATAAAACCTTTAAACATGATATTTTTTTTTTAAACTAAGTAAACAAAATGGCCAAATAGCCATAATTAGTGCAAAAATCTGAATGTTAATGCAACAAACCAAAAAAATTCCTAAAATATAAGAACACATCAATCAAGAAAATTGTTGGTTATAACAAGAAAAAAAAAAGAAAATGTTCAATTTAAGAATAAAATACGTATAGAGAAATAACACATCATAATAACTATGTGGCCTTATATGGCCACCAAAGGGGTACTCAATGAGTTGCTTGGCACTCATACATCAAACCTCAACTCGTAAAATAACATATCAAATAATACTATTGTCATCATCTCTATCTGAATCATCCCTCCACCACTTCCAAAAGGCTCAACATAGTCGTAACTACAATTAGATTGAATCCATGTGATAACCATATAAGGTGAGAGAAAGGAGTACGGGTTGTCATCTATTGAGCCTAAGGTGTTTGCGAATAAAAATGCATGACATCCGTTGATAAGTGCGCAAGTGCACATACCAAACAAACAATAGTAGGTTTTCAGCCATATGTAAGACTCCACATCCTATCTTGTACTCACAAGTAATCGGTCAACTATACACATTTCCTCACTCCAAACATACACCTCTTACCGATTTCCCTTAGGGTCGGTTAGTATAAGGTTATGTTAGCTAGATTTTATGCACAACTAAAAACCTAGGTAGTCATGAGATAAATCTCCCTCATTTACCGGTGAGGCTCCCATGTAAGATGTTTATCAATTTAGTGGGTATGAATCCTAATAACTATTTGTGGGTTTTACTTTAATTACAAATCTCATGAACCATAGCTTAGCAATTCTGCAACAAGAAGTTGTTATGAAGTATTTGCAGAAGGGGGAAATAATAGAATTTGGGAAAGAAGAAAGGAAGATATGTGATTCAACCAATAGTTTTCAGAGTTGGTCTCATCCACACAAATCAAATAAACAAATAGATCTCACAATATTTAGAAGTAAAAGAAAGGAAATATTCTAATCTAAATCTTAGATAATGCAAATTTTATCTAAGATCCACACATAAGTAAGAAGTAAAGCACTATTGACACAAAGTTATATGGAAATACACCTCTATTCAATTCCTCAAATTTCACGAAACAACATCAAGGGTTATTGCACAAAGTCCGAAAACTGTAGAATTCTCTAGAAAATTTGTGATCCTTTAACCCGTAGGCTCTTCCTCCATTTACAGTGTATGAAGGGGAAATTACAAATAGGAAACTATAACTGAACTCACACATGTGGAAGCTATAAAGAAACACATGGCAATATTTCCCCTGAAATTCCTCTCTGTGTGACATGCATTTGAAGACTAGATCAAATTTGTACATGATATGCACCTATTATTAATTAAAGGAACTTTTCAAATAACTTAAAGTAATGGATTTTAACCAATTACTTTAGTTTTACAATTTTGTTCGAGAAAATAAGAAAGAAAAGAAAGAGAAGAAGAAAGAAGTAATTTTGGCTGCAACACTTCATAATTGCCCTTTGTTCTGATACTGAATGTATTTGTCCAGCATGTAATTCATTGTCTTTCCATTTGTCTTCCCTGTTGCATCCCTAATTGTTCTAGATAAAGGATGGTAGAACTTTGCACACTCTAGAACAAATTCTGGCAACTGGGTTGTAGCCGGAAATGTTGTTGCTTTGATAATTCCACTATTTCTCATAGCCCGCATGAGAGGTGTCCTGCCGGTTGCCCTAGATCTGTCAATCAAATCACTGATAGCTTTGTGGCCCATGTCTGTATCATTAATCTCAGCAAGCTTGGACACAATGCATGATTTTGTTGGATCATCTTTGTCATCACCCTTCATCGTCGTATGAATCAATTTTTGTCTAAGATCTTCTTTTTTATTTCTACTAGAAGCCTTTGCAATTATGGGAGCTGGATCTATTTGTGCAGAAGCTGCCATGATTGCCCTTGTATTTGACATAAACACTAGCTTAATTCACATAAATATGAGCACCAGTGAATTATTCCTACAAATAATTTAGACAAACATGAAGTTCATGGCATGAATGTCCAATTTCTTCACAAAACTTGATTATAAAGCCTGTTGCCCTCAATTTTCAGACTTTGCTTGCATGCCAAACAAGCCTAAAATATTATTTTATTCCCCTGTGCACTCACATCAACATGCAAATAGCCAGAATAATAAAAAGAAAGCCTTTCCAACCACTGGGCATAAGAACTTGTTGGGGTTAGCGAACCGGTTGTAGAGATAATATATCGTATTTAAGCATACATGCAAATAAAAGTGGATATTCTACCAAAATAAATACACAAAACAAGATATATAAATCAACACCAAATTTAACGCTGTTCACCCAATGTGGGCTACGTCCCACCAAGTAACAAGCCAATCTATTATCTAAATCTTTCACAAGATATACAATAAAGATGTACAACCTTCCACACATCTTAGATGTAAAATACTTTATTTCTCTCAAGCTTTTGCTTCATCTCCAAGAATTCTCTCACAATTATTCTCACAATAATCATCAACTTTTACAAGTTCTTCTTAATTCTTACTTCTAAACCCTAGCTTTCATGCTTATATAGGTATATAAAAACTTAGGGCACTTAGCCATGCAATTACAATCAATAGATATTCTTTAACACTAAAAATAGATCTAATTCCCATGAGTTAATTAAAACACTCATACATAGGTAACTAAAGCTGGTTAGCCCTAACCAATGTTAGTTCCTCTTTTCTCGACCAATGCCGCTCATAGGTGACCGATGTTGGTCCCTCCATAACTCGATTTCGATTCTTTGTGTTTCAAAAAAATTCATATTGCATGCTAATCCGATGTAAGTGAGCTCCACAACTCAAAAATCTCCCACTTCGAGATTAATTACCGCACCATACCTGTCATAACGTCATTCTTGGATCCTTCTTTAGAATTTTTTTCTTCCTCTCTCAAGTCTCGAACTTGAAGACCAGCAAGTGGAGTGTAGCTCCAACTTCTCCTTTGTTAATGACTTTGTTAGCATATCCACAGGGTTCTCACTCATATGAATCTTTTCCAGATTCAACTATCCATCCTCCAATACCTATTGTATGAAGTGATACCTCAACTGAATGTGTTTCGTTCTTGAATGAAATGCTAAGTTCTTTGCCAAATGAATTACACTCTAAGCTCACACTTGAACAGGTTTGTAATCATCTTTATCCTTTCCCAACTCTTTCATGAACCTACTCATCCATATCATCTCCTTGCTAGCCTTTATAGCTACAACATACTCTACCTCTAGTAGACAAAGCCACAACCTTCTACAATCTTGAAATCTAACTAACTGTCATCCCACCTACTATGAAAATATATCCAGTAGTTCTCCTCCTACCATCTAGATCTCTAGTCATATCCGAATCAACATAGCCACATAATGAAATATCCAAACCTCCATAACATAACTGCATGCTATATGTCCCTCTAAAATACCCGTAGACACCAAATTTGTGTCTTACAACCCCCTGTGCCCCGCATCTCATTTCGCAACCTAACCTCATCACCTAAACCTTACACAATTATTTATTAATTACCTTATAATTAATAAATCCACATCGCCATACCTGCCACCTCATTTTGCCACCTCATCATGACCTAGTCTTAACCCTAAACTAACCTAATTAAGACCTATAACTTGGTCTACATCCACACCTATGACTAATGACTCCTCACCCACACCTAAAACCAACCTCATAATGACTTGACCAAGCCCGCAACTAATCCCTCGGGAGAAAGGAGGGAAAGTTGGCTATTTTACTAAACATAGCCCACTTTGACTCGACCGAATACCGGTTCTCTACTGACCGTCGATTTACATAACCGCCATCGGTTCCCCTCGTAAATGACCTCTCCCAACCAAAAACAAGAGGTTGGATTTTCATTCGATCTAGGGAAGAATTCATTGAAAGGATCCGAAAAATTGACTTGGTGGCAGAGACAAGTGAAGGAAGAGAGAAGTTTACAGAGAAGGACATCAAGCCCAAGACTGCAACTGAATAACCAGAGCCCAGTGACACTCATCCGAGCATCAGGAGAGGAGATAGCTCATCTTGGATTGTCAGATCATCCTACTTGAGCCCTGTCTTCGTCATCACAGTCCCAGAACCTGCATTTTCCATCAGGAACTAGTAAGTAAGTCTTATACGTTCTTTTAATAATATTTCTTGGATTTCTGAATCACAGTA
Organism: Taxus wallichiana var. yunnanensis; assembly: GCA_018340775.1. Lineage (NCBI taxonomy): Eukaryota > Viridiplantae > Streptophyta > Pinopsida > Cupressales > Taxaceae > Taxus > Taxus wallichiana. Next base: position 148,983,102 of record CM031241.1, read on the forward strand.
ATTACAAGTCTACCCCCAGATCCACTACCCGGTAACACTCTCCACCTAACTTACATTCCTCTACCCCTACTTTGCCCCAAGAACAGCCCCCATACTCTCTGAGTCTTCTCCATCACCTCATTACCTATCCCCAGTCATTTTACCAGCCTTATAAACACCATAGCTATCATATAGCCATCTTATAGCCAACCTTCACCCAACCCCTTAAATCACTACCCCTACCGATATCGGTTATCATCAACCAGTACCGGTGACACTGACCGGCGTCGGTCACCGTGATTCAAAACCAAGACCAGCCCTTTCTCTATTGTTCTAACAAGGTAAACAAATTGTAATTGGACAATAGCTTATTTGTTAGAATTTGTGTTAATTCATATCAGCAAGGGAACTGACCACCTTCGAAAGGAAGTCTCATATTTCCTGGGCCCAAGGTAGTTCCCTCACTTATCATCTAATTAGAATCTAGTGGTCTTGTATTCTTACTTGCAGGTAGTCCTTCCCAGACAAAAAGGAGTTCTTTGCAATTGATCTGATCTCTCTCTACGGTACGCGCACACCATCTCAACATTCAACGTTATTCCTCCTAGCCCTAACCCTTATCTCATTGTTTCTCAAAGGAATGAAAGGATAGAAGCAACCTATGCCTTCGCACCCATACAGAGATCCAAGGGTATATCAACACCGTCACCCCGCGTATCCTGTCCACCTATCAACCCTAAACAAATTCCATCATCAAAATATTTGTTTGCTGTCACTCCTATTTCTCCGTGGTTGTTTTCTGATACCACATCATCTGTGGCCTCATCATCTACCCAAATAAACATAGCTTCGTACCAGAAGCCACGTTTAGTTAAAACCCATTATCAAAACCCCTTGGCTAAACCACCACCCATACAAATCAACCATACCCCATCATTACCAGAATCTACCCAGTCAATAGCCTCATCTTCCTCTGACTTTGACCCACTCAAAGGGTCTTACGCCAAAATCCTTGCTATGTTGGTGGAGAATGCGACCATTTCCCTACCCCCACTTAGACCTTATGATCCATCTAAACCTCGACCTATAGGTTATGATGAGTCTAAAATCTGTGCTTACCACCGCACACCAGGACATGACGTAGAGGGATGCAAAGCATTGAAAGCCATACTTCGTCAGTCACCTCTCTCAGATAGAAAAGTTAAGAAAGACAACTTACGAAGGGAGAGACCTTTAGCTTCAATTCCCTCTCCTATACCACCTGTCCCCGCCTCACCAAAATCTATCATTATTACAACTCCACCTCTCAAAGACCATGACTTATCCATACCATCTTCCTCCTCTCGTGTTCACGAGATCAATATGATTAGTGTTGCTACTCGAGGGCAGAAAAACAATGGGAAAGCGAAAGAAAGCACACCTGCGGCCTCTCTTTCTCCGTCCACCATCCCGATCGCACCACCACCTAAAGTGGTTATTCGTGGACCCGCCTACCCTGTCTCTAATGGAGTTGCCCACCGAACCATGATCAAACAGCTTCACCAATCACTTGTAAAAATGACACTGTATGATCTCATTCAGACTTCTGAATCTCATCGACAAGCTCTCATTGAAATCCTTCAAGGGATAGAGGTCTTACCTAATGAAACCTTGCCTGTTACCTCCATTCTCACACCCAATCATGTTGCTTCACTCACCAAACAACCTATCTCCCCAACCACTTCTGTCTCTGTACAGCAAGCCGCTGCTGTCAGTTTCTCCGAAGATGAAATTATCGACTTTGGTGCTGAAGATCCTGACCCTGCTCTTTTCATCTCAGCTTATGTCCGGGACATTCGGGTGCGTCGTGTTATGATTGACGGGGGCGCTAGTCTAAACATCATCTCTTCAAAAGCCTTCCAACAAATGAATATCCCTTCTAGTTGCATGTGTGCCAACCCCATCATGTTGCGGTCATTCAATGATGCTATTACTTCTACCTTAGGTACCGTGATCCTTAACATTCATGTAGGGCCATGCACTTTACCCGACCTCTTCTATGTCCTTGAGGGAGAGTTCCAATACAATATGTTGTTAGGCGGCCCTTGGATCCGGGCTATGGGATGCATTCCCTCCACCTTACATAGATGCATAAAATTTGAGTACGAGGGAAGTCCTACACCGTAAAATCTGATCCTCCCCCTTCAAAACCTCTGATATGTTATATCGCCTAATGATGTGCTTGTACAGTCAAGACACCCATTCATCCAACCCACCATCCACTTCACCCGCACCTACACCTTCAACCAATGAAACCGCCGTCGTCAAATACCACTTCCTTTCCCGCGAGATAACATCCCAACCTCGGACCCCTTAGTAGATGTTTTTCAATGCCTTACTGCTGGGGAGTATCACCTATATAACGTTAGCTCTTTCCATACCCCGGGAGTACGGACGATTACGTGCGCATCCTACCTCTGGCAACCGTCGCGTGGGGAGGTAATCTCTTCACGGACCACCTAATTGCCGCACCAACCTAATGTATGGGGGTGTCAACGCATCCTCCATTACCCCTAAACCTCCTCTTGGTGTGGTTCCCTTCCAATCTGATTTTCAATACTTGACAAATCATCGTTTCGCCCTCACCTTCTTGACTGTTTGTCTTGGAAAGGCTTTGGTTTGGTCTTTATGAACAAGGTGACATACAATTATTCCCGTGACTACACGCAAACACAATGATCGTAGTGGTCGATTTCTGAAACACTTACACCCGGAGAAACCTCGTGTCGGTTGTATCTTGGAAGATGACGGCGTCACCCCTACCAAACCATCATCACCCATTTTGCCATCGTCACCCACAGTCGATAGACCTGAATCTATCCCTCCTAACTTTTTTTTTTTCATAAATGCTATCTTCCCCGGGTCCTCTCACTTATCAACGCAATAATGAGGACCCATCTTCTCTTCCCATACTCAGTATCCGGACATGATCGAAGAGGATTCACCTTGAATTAATGTTGTTGAGTGCCGGAATGACGACTCTATCCTCAACTTACCTTGGTGCGATTTACTCCTATATTCAACGCGCCTTTACAGTCACGAAACTCAAACCATGTTGAATGAGTCGACTATAGAAATCAACATCCACACAGAGGAGGATCCTCACATTGTGAAGATCGGACAATCCCTTAACACATTAGAACAAGCCGCCTTTACTACCTTTCTCCGTACCCATAACCAAGCTTTCACTTGGTCCTACGACGACATGCCAGAATTGATCCACGACATTCTTTGTCCATAACATTACCCTAAAACCTGATTCCAAACCAGTCAAACAGAAACTGAGAAAAATGCATCCACGCATTGCCCTCTTGGTCAAAGAAGAGCTTCAATGACTTCTTTCTGTTTCCTTCATCTTGCCTATTGACTATCCTCATGGATTTCTAACATCGTACACATCACTAAAGCGACGGGGGACTTCGGATATGCATGGATTTCCAAGACCTTAACCTCGCTTGCCCCAGGATGACTTCCCCCTCCCAAGTATTGACCAACTTGTTGATCTCACTGCGGGCCATGAGATGCTTTCTCTTATGGATGGCTTTTTGGGATCTGATCAAATTTTTAGCCCGACCGATCAACATAAAACTACCTTCATCACTCCTTGGGAACCTTCTGCTTTATCGTGTCATGCCGTTTGGCCTTAAGAATGCTAGTGTGACCTATCAAATGGGCTATGACTTACATTTTCATGACATTATGCACACTATTCTTGAAGATTATGTCGATGATCTTCTTGGCAAATCTAAACATCGCCGTGAACATCTCGATGTTTTAACCATTATTATCGATGCTTTATTCTGATATTCTATCAAACTGACGAAAAATGTATCTTTGGTGTTCTTTCGGGAAAACTTCTTGGTTTTATCGTCTCTTTGCGTGGTAGTGACGTCGATCCATCTAAAGTCAAAGCTATCTTAGAAATTCCCCCACCCAAAAACCTCAAACAATTACGTAGTTTGCAAGGTAAACTTGAATCTATTTGGCATTTCATTTCCCGACTCTCGGATCGATGTCAACCTTTCCATCACCTTCTTAAAAATGACATTGCCTTTCAATGGAGCGAAGAGTGTCACCAAGCCTTTGAATCTCTCAAAGCCTATCTCTTGCAGACCACCCTTGCTTATCCCACCTCGGGATGATCGCCCTTTCTACCTTTACCTTTACCACTTGCGACCATGCTTATAGGAGCCATGCTCGCACATCGGGACTTGGCACATCGAGAACAAGCCGTTTATTATATAAGTCATACTCTCGTGGATTACGAGACTAGGTATACACATGTAGAAAAATTGTGCCTAGCCCTATCATTCGTAGCCACCAAACTCGACACTACCTCCACGAATCATAAAACTTTTGTCATCACCAACACGGACCCCATTCATTATATGTACGCAAACCACATCTAAACCAACGCATCGCCCCGATGGCTTATGCTCTCGCCGACCTCGACCTTGAATTTATACACCAGAAGTCAATCAAAGGACAAACTATTGCGGACCAACTTACTTGCGGAGGCCCCTTTACCTAGAGAAAAATTTACCAATTTTAATTTCCCCTGACGAACTCATCGCCACTCTTTCACTCGGGAGGAGTCCTATCCATGATCCTCTTCTTGATGGATCCAAATGCCAATGCGATGGAGGAGCCGGCGTTGTTCTCATTCCTCTTGACGCGGAGCCTATGCCTCTTTCATTCCGGCTCGATTTCCCCTGCACTAATAATATAGCGGAATACGAGGCCCTTGTTTTAGGTCCAGAGGTTGCGTTACACTTAGGTGTCAAATCTATCAATATTTTCAGCGACTCTCAATCGATGGTAGTCAATCAAATTATGGGCATCTACCAATGTAAAAATGAGGAACTTCAAAAGTACAAACATTACGTGGATTCACTTTTGACCTCATTTACTCGTTATTCTATCCAAACCATTCCCCGCTCCACTAAAAAATTTGCGGATACTATGGCTTGCTTAGCCTCGCAAATTCCTACCTCACCAACTGACTCGACATTTTCGTTTGGTCAACAACTCTTTGCCCCATCTTACTCAGCCCCGGTTGTTTGTATGATAAATAATGTGTCTACTAATTCACAGGATACCTGGTACCACCAATTTCACGACTACCTTACAACCTCTGTTCTCCCACCTGACCTTACTAGTAACAGCAAACGTGCTTTTCTTAAAGGTGTTTCTCGTTATGTTGTCATGGGGGGACTCCTTTATAAACGTGGCTTTGATGGCATCCTCCTTCGATGTCTAACCGGCGCGGAGGTTACCTATACCATCCAACAAGTCCATGACGGTATTTGTGGTGGACATTTTAGTGGCCTTGCCATGGCTAAATGAATCCTTTACCTAGGTTATTATTTGCCTACTCTTAATAACGACTACTACAAATATGCCAACCTTGACATACTCCTAGCCATCCGCTACAGTCGCATACGAGATCTTTGGCCTTTCTCACAATGGGGTTTAGACCTTATTAGTGAGATTCACCCGCCCTCTTCGCAACGTCACCGTTGGATAATCATAGCAATGAATATTACACTAAATGGGTGAAAGCCATTCCACTCATTTCAACCAAAAAGAAAAAAAAAATCGCCGAATTCATTAACCATCACATTATCTTTGTTTTGGTGTTCCTCATCGCCCGATAACGAGATAATGGTAAATATTTCAAAAATAGTTGTTCTGAAGACCTTTGTGACAACTTTGGTATCAAACTTAGTTTCTCATCACCTTACTATCCACAGGCCAATGGTCAAGCTGAATCTTCTAATAAAACCCTAACCAAAATCCTCATGAAAGTTGTTAATGATTCTGGAAGAAATTGGCATGATCACATCCCCTTTTCCCTTTGGGCTTATCGTACTAGCATTCGTACCTCCACTAATGCCACACCATTTTCTTTGGTATATGGTACCGAGGCTGTCTTGCCTCTCGAAATACAAATACCCTCCCTCAGAATATCTCTTCAGGATATTCTCACCAACGATGATTTCCACCAAGAGCGGTTAGCCCAATTAGAGCTTCTTGACGAGCGTCGTCTTACGGCTCTTGACCACCTTCAAATCTATCAAAAACGCATCAAGCGTGCTTATGATAAGCGACTTCATGAGCGTACCTTTAAGGTTGGTGATCTTGTCCTCAAAGAGAATCAACATGTAACCAAACTAGAAAAGAGAAAACGTGGAAAATTTGATCCTAATTGGATTGGGCCTTACATTATCACACATATTTACGGATTGGGTACTTACCGTTTAGCCTCGTTTAATGGTAAACTTGAGCTGAACCCCTTAATGCCTTACATCTTCGACCATTCTACCGTTGACTTTAGTGTTATATCACTTCTTATCTACCTTACGCTCGTTCCTTGAGCTCATTTACTACCTCATACACTTTTGTTCCATCCATCTCAAAATAGAATCAAACTCACGTGGTTTGGTCATTACCTCCTCTTAAAGATGCCTTCCCCTTTTAGTCTGGTCCATGCCTTAGAAGTATCAAAATAACATGTTCTCGATTGAACATTTACGAGATATTCTTGAGTCACTTCCTACAAAACTAGATGCTTCATGCCAAACGGACATCTAGACCTCTAAGTTATACATAGACTTGCTCCTCGAAGGACATCTATGCACAAAATCGCATTTGCTACTATAAATAGACTACTCCCTTGAAGGACACTATATGAAGTCAGCCTTTATCGAAGCTTCTCACATTGATCCACTTCGTGAAGACCTCAAGAACAACAAAATGCATATCCCATGTAGACTTCCCGCATCGATCGATCATACCCAAAAAAGAAAAAAAGAAAAAAAGTAGTATTCAAAAGCACTTTTGAGTCATGGACTTGTCTATTTAGGTTTGGTTCTCTTTCGTCAGAATAATCACCTTGTAACAAGCTCTCAGCACCCCCGCCTATATCAACCACCTCACCTCACCATTTGTCAAAGCAACAAAACTCAAGGGACGTGACATATATCCGATATATTGTGATTATACAACTCTTTTCACCTATCGACTTCTCGCCTATGCAAGGTACCTAGGGATTCAAGCTCATTCTACGTTATTATGTGGTTTGTTTAGCCCTTCTCAACTACGGGACACTTTTTCCTCTTTTTCTCGACTCTAGGATTGTGTGTTGACCTTAATCGGGATAGGGTTCCTACTACTACTTGGGTAAGATAACTTTTCTTTACCTATACCTACATCAACATCGCTAATTCCTTACCAACACCAACAACATTACCCTACCAATATCAATATTTTTTTACCCACCAACAAATTGCCTAACCATACCTAAATTGCCTGAATTCACCTCTCCCAGGTTCTAAGGGAGAACTACATCGGTCGAGGCCCTTCCTTTCTTTGTGCAATGGGCTATGTAGGCAACACTTAGGAGACATGGGGTCTCCCAAGGTTAGCTCGACCATCCCCTACCATACCCTATCATGTGTTGTAAATATAAATATTTTTGTGTATTTCTATTTTGACAACATTCATCTTTATCCTTTTTCAAAACAAACAAAAACAACATTCAAAACACAACCATTCTTATTATTATCATCCCTCAAAACAACATCCATATTTCATTTTAGATGTTAAAAAATACATCTCCTCTATCATCGACTCACGGTCGGCATCCTTATTTATTCTTATATTCCTACGAAATTCACTTAGACCCTTGCGCCTCCTCCCGAATCAGGTGGTGATCGTGATCGTCGACGCCCTTCACTTGGCCTCTCCATCCTCAAAGGTGCCACTACTATTGGTTCCTCCCACTGATCCGCCAACATCTCCTGTAACATACGAATACGTCCTCTCGCGTGGAGGAATCTTGCCTCCAGTCTCTCCACTCATAACTGTGAAACCTCTAACAATCCCGTTGTCTCATTCACCTGTGTTTGAAGTTTGTGAACCAAATCCTGTAGATGACGATCTCTCTCTTGTAATCACAGCTATGTGTCGGTGCTCACGTGCACCTCGTGGCTCTACTACCCACCATAATCTATAGGCCTCTGTCATTCCCACATCCATTACCCTACGATCAATTGCTTATCTCTTGGCCCTTCGGAGGTGTCGTGCAGGGAGGTGAGAATGATGCTTGGCATCGATCCTCATGTATGGTCTATATGTCATAGGTATATCCTGAACGAACCCAAATTGTCACCGCACGCGATCTAGAGGAATCCTCTCGTACTCACCCGGCCTGTGCCCTGCGATCCACCTCAAGTGCTCTACACCCCTCAACTCCTCAGCTATGTTCTCTGTCACCATATAGTTCCCGTAAGGCCTCCAACAAATATCCACAATCGTCACCATCTCCCATACCTATCTATAATACTTGATGTCATCTATCACGGCCTGGGATCTCGCCTCTTGTTCTGTCTGGACCCATCATCTGAATCCCAACCTCTGCACTCCTGTCTCTCCCGACTCGATGGGTCGGCCTATTGGACGCACACAAACAATGTGCTCATAGGCCCAACAATGTAATAAGTACGAACAATCCAGTGTCATCCTGTGTTTTCACCTACAAGCCCATAAACCCCTATATAACTCTGCCAGATATGCGGGTGCCCATGCGAAAGTCACGCTCATTTCTATCATTTCCCAAATAACACTCATCAATGCTTTTGGAAATCTTCCACCCTCCACCCTCGGTAATGCATAATACCCCACATTATCATTAATACCACTTGCTGTGACCTTGTTTCCTCGGGGTGTGTTGCATACATTGTACCATACGTAAATGTCAAACCTCGTTGTGTCAAATCTCGTCTTGTGAACCAAATCTTTGTTGTTATCGCTGCCGCCCCATGCGCTAGGCAACACTGATACACTATTTTTCCTATCATTGGGAGCCTCGAAATCCTAAACACATCTTCCAACGTCAACCGTCATCTCCCCCTTGTTGGCGGATAAAAGGTATTCTTTTACGGATTCCATCTCTCGATCAACGCTGCTGACATAGCATGGTTACGTGTGATTCGTGAATAATAGTGGATTCCACTTAACCCCAAACGATTTATCAATGCCCATTCAAATGGGTGTTACATCCGCTCATTCATGACAACAACGCCGCACAATATCATTCATCCTTAACCTACCTTCGCTGTATACATCAAAAGCGACACATGATTATTGATAAAACAAATCTCCACGAGTTTTTTCTCAAATTCGAAACTCCTACGATGGCGATATCGGTTATAGATAACCGATACCGGTTTGCTAACCGATACTGGTTATCTCTAAACGATACTGGTCACTGTTAAAAATATACAACATGCTTCAAAACATACACCTGCGATAAATATTTTCCCGTTTACTCCTCTCTATACCTAAAAACATACGTGAACACCCTGCTTACCTACCCCATAACACTCACCCCATCCCAAACCCTTGCCTATCACCTTTTCTTTCTCATCTTTACCCACTTACTCTCTCTCATCCTATTCAAAAAAAAAAAATGCAAGAATCAAATTACAACCAAACAATTTACCTCTCGGGATGCGGACTTGGGGTGGAACTTGTCTTCCCCCTCGTCCCTCACTGTTGGATGCTTCTCCTCGTTCACCATGTTCACCACCCTCTTGAAATATAACTTGTCTTTACTCGCCTTACAATCTTAGCCCACACTCACTTCACATGTCTCTTTCCTCCTTATCACTCAAATTCTTTCATGCAATTACCATATCGGTCGTCAAACAGAATCGCATTCACGTATTTAACTTGTTGCATGACTCTAAAAATAAGAATGCTAAAAATAAGAATTTAAGTTACTTGACAAGCGATTCTATTTTTAGGAAAAATCATTTTGGCATAACCGATATCGGTTACATAACCGCTATCGGTCATATAGATACGACATCGGTTACATAACGATATCGGTCATGTGCCCGTTTTGTTTTGCTTAAACCTAGGCCGTTTCTTCATTTTTGCAAAAAATTTGTGGCGCCTGTCTCTTTTCTGCATCACAACACCATTACCAATATTTGTCATCAAAATCACCTCAATATATTATCGCTATTTCATCAACATCATCTATCTACAATAAAACAAACCATCGACAAAACACATACAACATTTCATATACACCATGTGGATTAAACTCATCATATATTAAATTTCACAAACCATCGACAAAACACATAAAACATTTCATATACACCATGTGGGTCAAAATCATCATATATATATATATATATATATATATAAAGGTTTCAAATATACAACTTGCCATGCATAGGGGCCTCTGTGATATCAAGATAATCAAAGCCGTGCAGCACCTGTGAGGCCGTAAATAAGCTGTCAAAATATCGACTCGGCTCGCGGGCCGGTCTCTCATATAAAAATATACTCGGCTCGCAGACCGGTATCAACTTCTCTGATCCCGTACTCGGCTCGCAGGCCGGTATATACAACAAGATGAATAAATGAATGAAAGAATCATATGTGGGCACGCAGGCCTCTCTATACATAACCGGTTCGCAGACCGGTGCCTCTATCTAATATCCAAAAACACAAACTATCTCCTCTGCATGGATACCTCAGCTCTCTCCACCACCCTCGGCTGTCTCCTGCTGGTCCTGTCTTGCCTCTCGCCTCCTCCTGTAACGGACCCATCGGTATGGCTTTGCGCCCCTGGGATCTCTCTCTCGTGAGGTCTCGGCTCTGTGCGCCGCATATGGCGATAGTTAGCCACAGTACCATCGAGGACGTCTGATAGTCTTGGACCTCCTCTCTCGCCTCCATATAACGGGCCCGTGCCACCATAGCTTCTGGGGCTGGTCCCACGACTCCCAATAATAATGGCCCTGTCCTACTTAGGTAGACACCTTTTTGTATGCACTGGTGGTGGTGCTTTGCGGTGGTGTGATGGTGCTGTGGCTACATGGTGTCATTTGTGCTGCCTATACATGCATGTACTGTACATGTGGTATGTACTGTGCAATGCACTTTGTGCACAGGGCAAGCTTTGTCCACTGTAATATCCGTCGATCGTGCATGTGTGCAGTGCCTAGCTGCCTACCCTATAACTACTACACTGTCCCCAGAGCCGGTCCCTCTCTGCTATAACCAGCTTAAATCTGGGCTGTGCGGGTTTTTCTCTCCTCATTACTCTCTCCCCTGCCCACCATACCAAAAATGACCTGTGCAGCCGGCGTCATCCACGGTATCATCCGCCAGCCTCTCTGCTACCCAATCTGGGTCCACGGGCTGTGGTGCCGGTAGTGGGGCCTCTACATCCTCCCTCACGTGCGAGGAAGGGTGGTGGCTCATCTGTCATGTAGCCCCAACTACCGTCGTACCCTCTCCAGGGGTATCCGCTCATGCTCTCCCGGCCTCCGTCCAGCTATCCAGAAAGTATACTGGATCCAGCGCATCTGTGATCGGGCTCCTCCTCGGGGCTGATGACCTCTGTAAGGCCTCCATACAATATCCAATGCGGTCAGGCCCTCTAGCATATGACGGTAGTAAGCTACATCCCGTCCTGCGCAAGCTGTGGGTGGCCCACGACCCCAACCACCTCACCTCGAAAGCCATACCTATATATCACCCGTGCCACAGCTCTGGGCAACCCTCTTAGTCGAATACATATGATGTGCTCATATGCCCAGCAGTGTAACAAAAATGTGGAACAAATCCCGAATCGCCTCATCCGGCGATAACCCCATAGCTCTCTGTATAGCTGCACCAGGTATACTGGTGCCCAAGCATAGCACGTATGCTCCTCCACCATCTCGTGTAGCACCCCCATCAGCGCCCATGGAAAGCGGCCTCCCTCTGAGTCCGGAAGGGCGAAGCATGTGATGCCTATCATCATCAACACGGCAAGCCATGTCTCATGTCTGTGGGCACGATACATATCGCCATAAGCAATACTCGCACTGTGGTAGGTCAATAACGCGGCTGCATCCCCAAATACATGAAGAATGTTGTCCATAGCATTGTCTCTGCATCTACAGAATACTGCCTCTCCTATGATCGGCAGTCTCAGGATGCGATATACATCCTCCAGGGTAATAGTCATCTCTCCAGTCGGGAGATGGAAAACATTAGTTACCGGATCCCATCTCTCGATGAGGGCAACCATAAGGCTGTGATCCCTCTCCACTGCCCTTATACCGGACTCCATGAGTCCCACCTCGTGCATAATGGCCCAGCGCCGCGGACACGTGTGGCCACATCCGTCTCAATAACGGGGGCATCCGATCCCAGCATAGTCAGCTGGCGTGCGTGCACTGCGCATAAATAACCCACTTCATTAGACCTACCCTTTCAAACAACAACTACTTTAACCCTCTATACCCCCTTTTACCCACCCGACCACACCCACCTACTCTATCGCACCCTTTACCATCACCCTTATCTAGGATCTCCTCTCGCCATTTACCTATGTCCCTACCCATTTAACACCTCCCCATTCATGCCCAACACCTAATCTATCCTAACCACACCAACCACACAGCCTTCCCCATTTCCCCCACCCACCAATCACCCTTCCTATCAACCTCTACCCCTTCCCTCTTCACCCCCAAAACACAAGACCCAACAATAAACACAAAACCCAAGCCACTAATAACAAAACACCCAAACAACAACCCAAATAATAACAAAACACCCAACTCCCAACCCAAACAATAAACACAACACCCAAACAACAACCAAACACCCAAAACCACAACAAAACCAACCCAACAAAATAAATAATCCTAACTCAGGACCAGTCTGCACGTCACCCATGACCGCCACCGGTCCCCTTTCCACCGACGTCGGTCGACAGGGACCAGACACCGGTCAACCACAAACCCACCTTGCCCAAAACTTCGTGCCGATCGATGCGGTCGCTTAGTGACCGACATCGGTCAGCTTGTAAAATCAGCGGGCCGAACCCGACGCGTCCCCCAAATCCATTTTTGGCTATTACTCCCTTTTTTACCCAATGAAAAACCCTAAAAACCTACCCACCCTGCCGCCTTGGCCTATTTAACCCATCTATCCTCTCCATTTTTCAAATAACTTCAATTTATTCATTATTTTATCAAAACATTGGATTCCTACCCAAAACCCAAATCTAGCTTAAAAACATTAAATTCACATAATGAGAGGTTTTGAACCTACCGGTACGACTACACGTCATCGTGGTGGGATAGGTGGTGGTGGTCCAGCTGGTCCAGCACCTCCTGCTCCTCCTGGCTGTGCCATGGCTCTAAAACTCCTCTGCTGGGTCCTCCACCAATCAAATGCTGCCTCCTACTCACTCGGGCCTACCAACCACTCACTTCTCCACTCAAATAGTGCCACCTCAGCCGACAAATTCAACAATCTCACTAATACACCTCAGACAACTAAAATTGGTTTTCAAATTGACAATATGACAATGACAGGCCGTATTTTTCTTTTTATAGGTTTTTCGACCTATAACCGATATCGGTTATATAATGCCCTAAAGAACCGGTATCGGTCATATAACCGATACCGGTCATAGAGAATCGATATCGGTTTAATCCCACCTTTCCCCAATTTCTGCCCTTATTTACTAATCTCCCTTTCTCACCACATCGCCTATATCCTCCTTCGTTAAAACCCTTTGTTGACTTCATTGGCCCACTTCACGGCGCGACCAATAATTTAGCTCGACCCAGGCATGACCAACCAATTTGGCCCGACCCAGGCCGCAACCAACCAATTTGGCTCGACCCAAGGCCGTAACCAACCATTTGGCCCGACCCAAGGCCGTAACCAACCATTTGGCCCGACCAGGCCACCTAACCAACTGGCCCGACCCAGCGCGCATGACCAACCATTTGGCCCGACCCAGGCCACACCCAACCAATCTGGCCCGACCCATGGCCGCGACCAACAATTTGGCCGACCCGAAGGCAGAACCAACCATTTGGCCCGACCCAAGGCCCAAACAACCAACTAGGCCCGACCCATGGCCCTCACTAATCAATCGGCCCCACCCAGGCCACACCACTCCAATACCTCACCCAAAACCAACAAATTACAATTTTATCTACCCCTCATGTAGCTTTTTGTTGATCGAGCTCACTGTTCGTGTTTTAGCATGATTAGGGTACTTGACTTGATCGATCGACCAATTTTTCCTAGACCTGAGACCGTGACGTTTATCTCGACCAAACCAACCATTTGAGTCTTGCCAAACATGCCTAAACGTTCCTTTACCTTACCCGTTATACCCCACGGAGCTACTTCCTATGCCTTGGATACCGAGGTTATATCACCCTTGTTTGGATAAACTATCGACCTTTGCTATGAATTGCTTGTTTGCTCTTGAATCATGTACCTTGGTCACACTATCTTGCATTTGAACGTGCGTCTCGCTTCCTTGGACCTACCCCACCATCTTACCATCATCTAAACACCATTTACCCTTTATCACCCTATCCCCGATTTCACGCTACCCTCAATTTGTGATAGATTTGAGGGGGATTACCTATACCCTTATACGAGGGTAACCACTTCTTATTATTGTCAGTGCGGCTTTACAAGACAAGCTACACGACAAAAGGGCTAATGTAGACTCCAAATTTGTGTCTTACGACCCCCTGTGCCCGCATCTCATTTATGCAACCTAACCTCATCACCTAAACCTTACAAAATTATTTATTAATTACCTTATAATTAATAAATCCACATACATCATACCTACCACCTCATTTCGCCACCTCATCATGACCTAGTCTTAACCTAAAACTAACCTAATTAAGACCTATAACTTGGTCTACATCCACACCTATGACTAATGACTCCTCACCCGCACCTAAAACCAACCTCATAATGACTTGACCAAGCCCGAACTAATCCCTCGGGAGAAAAGGAGGGAAAGTTGGCTATTTTACTAAACATAGCCCACTTTGACTTTGGCCGATACGGTTCTACTCGACCGCCTGTCGGTTACATGTAACCACCATCGGTTCCTCTGTAAATGACCTCTCCCACCAAAAATAGGAGGTTGGATTTTCATTCGATCTAGGGAAGAATTCATTGAAAGGATCCAAAAAAATTGACTTGGCTGGCGAGAGACAAGTGAAGGAAAGAGAAAGTTTACAGAGAAGGACATCAAGCCCAAGGCTGTTTGAATAACCGAGCCCAATAACACTCATCCGAGCATCAGGAGAGGAGATAGCTCATCTTGGATTGTCAGATCATCCTACTTGAGCCCTGTCTTCGTCATCACAGTCCCAGAACCTGCATTTTCCATCAGGAACTAGTAAGTAAGTCTTATACGTTCTTTTAATAATATTTCTTGGATTTATGAATCACAGTAATTACAAGTCTACCCCGAGATCCACTACCCGGTAACACTCTCCACCTAACTTACATTCCTCTACCCCTACTTTTCCCGAAGAACAGCCCCCATACTCTCTAAGTCTTCTCCATCACCTCATTACCTATCCCCAGTCATTTTACCAACCTTATAAACACCATAGCTATCATATAGCCATCTTATAGCCAACCTTCACCCAACCCCTTAAATCACTACCCCTACCCGATATCGGTTATCATCAATCCCCAGTACCGGTGACATCGACCGCATCGGTCACCATGATTCAAAACCAAGACCAGCCCTTTCTCTATTGTTCTAACGAGGTAAACAAATTGTAATGACAATAGCTTATTTGTTAAAATTTGTGTTGATTCATATCAGCGTGAGGGAACTCGACCACCTTGAAAGGAAGTCTCATATTTCTGGGCCCAGGCGAGTTCCCTCACTTATCATCTAATTAGAATCTAGTGGTCTTGTATTCTTACTTGCGAGTAGTCCTTCCCAGACAAAAGGAGTTCTTTGCGATCGATCTGATCTCTCTCTCTACGATACGCGCACACCATCTCAACATTCAACAGTATTCCTCCTAGCCTAACTCTTATCTGCTTTCTCGAAAGGAATGAAAGGATAGAAACAACTCTATCCAGAACGGAAGCATTTACATGCGAAACAATACCTAAACATCCATTGGACTGATTTCCAGTGATCTTTACCTAGATTGGCCATATATCTACTCACAACTTCCACTTTTATACAATGTATGGTCTAGTATAAACCATAAGATACATGAGACTCCCAAATGCTAAAGCATATGGTACTCGTGTCATGTATTTTACTTCCTCATGTGATGAAGGACACTGATCTTTTCTCAATTTGAAGTGTCCAGCCATAGTGTACTAACATGTTTTGCATTCTGCATCTTGAACCTTTCTAACACCTTGTAGATATAATCCTCCTGAGACAAATACAATTTCTCATTCTTCTTATCTCTGTGTATTTGCATGCCAAGGATTCTTTTTTTAGCTCATAAATCCTTTATAGCAAATGTGTGATCCAAATTTCCCTTAATCTCACCAATTTCCTACATACTAGATCTTCAATAAGCATATCATCCACATACGGTAGAAAAATAATATAGCTCCCATTTCCAATCTTCTTGAAATAAACACAATGGTCATATTCACATCTCAAGTAACCATCTCATGCATAAAACTATCAAACCTCATGTACCATTGCCTTGGAGCTTTATTGAGCCCATATAGGCTCTTTTTCAACCCGCACACTAACTTCTCCTTACCCTTGACTTCATACCCAAGTGGTTTCTGCATATAAATCTCTTCATCCAAATCACACTGAAGGAAATCCGTCTTCACATCTAGTTTCTCTAAATGCAAATCCTCTACTGCAACCAAACTCAATATAGTATGAATAGAAGTCATCTTAATAACATGAGAAAATATTTCACCAAAATCAATACCTGATTTATGTGTAAATCCCTTTACTACAAGCCTTTCCTTGTACCTTTTTCTCCCTAAACCCCTCTTCTTCCTTGATCCACCTAAACCCACTTTTTGTCCTAAGTTTATGTTCCAGAGTCCATCTCCTCATACATTCCATGCTCCCACTTCACGTGGGTCTCATCTGTATTACCTCTTCAAAAATATCTGGTTCACCATTATTAGTCAATAATAAATAAAATAACAAAGTTGTAAATATATCTAGAGGTTTACTTACCCTCGATGACCTTCTCACATGATTTTCGGGTGCCATAGACTCATTCTCGGACCTCCTGGACATTTGTATCCAAATTTTTCGGTGGTAGACGCTAGTCACCTATAACCGACGTTGGTCCTACTAACCGATGTTTGCTTGGATCTTCATGAATCGATACCGGTTCTTCTAACCGATGTCGATCAAGGGTCAACCACACCTTTGAGTTCTTGTGTAACCCTGTTGGTATTATTTTTAAATTTGTGAGTTCACTTTCATTGACAAACTTCTCAACCGGTTCATCCTTGGGTACCAAAATTTTATCCATGTACATTCTCTTTTCATTCCATTCAATGTCATGACTCCTAATAATTTTATAATTCTCTAAATCCTAAAAATAGAATTTGAAATCACCAGATCCATAACCAATGAAAGTGCATCTCTTGGATTTTGCATCCAACTTTTTCCTATTTTCCTTATCAATATGCACAAAATATTTTGAACCAAAAACTTTAAGAAAAGAAATATCTACCTCTTTTCTCGGTCTAAGCTTCCTCTAGTATTCCTCCATCTAGTGAGCTTGAAGGCATACGATTAACCAAATAAACCGTTGTATCAACTGCTTATGCCCAAAATTACAAAGGGTAATCTAGATTATATCCTCATACTTATAGCATGTTCCATGATTATCATATTCATTCTCTCTACAATACCATTATCTTATGGTGTTCTTGGAACCAATCCTTTCTCTACTTATTCCATTCACTTGAACAATAATCATTTGAAAGACTTGCTACAATATATTCACCACCATTATCATATCTAAGGCACTTTAACTTTTAATTTAATTCATTCTCAATAAGGGCTTTCCATATTTTAAAAGTTTCAAAAACATCATATTAATGTTTAATACAATAAACCCATACCTTTCTTTTAGCATCATCAATGAAAGTAACATAATACTAGGATCCTCCATGAGAAGCTACCTGAGCTGGTCCCCACACATCGATTGTACAAGCTCCAATTTGCTCCTCCTTAGTTGCCCCAAATTTGAGAAATCTCACTCTTTTGCTTTCCAAAACACAATGCTCATAGAAATCAAGATCTAAATCTTTCAAATATGATAACTTACCCTTATCCTTTAAGATTTGCATTCCTTTTTTACTCATATGGCCCAACCGATTATGACACATACATGCATCTGAATTTGAAGTAGATAATGCAAGAAAGGAATCAATAACATAGGTAGATAAATATAATGTTCCTACCTTCTTACCTCTTTCCACAACAAAAGCACTCTTGGTGAATTTTCAAGAGTATCCTATAAAAGTAACCATGCACTAGATTCACCTAGTTTCCCTACGAAATAAGATTCCTCTTGAGACTTGGAACATGCCTCACATCTTTCAATATCCATGTATTTCCATTCTGCAATTTTAGATGAACTTCCCTTTACCAAGTAATACTGCAAGGTTCATCATCACCCAAATAAACATGCCCAAAATTTCCTTGGACATAATTTTTGAAATAACCCTTATTAGGGGTTGCATGGAAAGAAGCTCCTGAATCTAAAACCCATGATTCAATTCTATTATCTAAATAAATAATAAGAGCATCTTGCATTACCTCTACTGTAATAAGATTTTCTTCTTTACCTTTATCTAGTTATTGGTTCTCTTTATCTTTTGACCAACAATCTTTCTTTACATGTCCTTTATTTCCACATTTCCAACAAGTAATTCCCTTACCTCTAGATTTAGATCTGTTATCCCTTGAATTTTATTTCCCATTACTTTTACTCTTGGATCTCTCCTTCTTCATTCCCTGCTTTCTACATTCAAAGCATTCCCAGATGATGATTCCTATGTACTCTTCTTGTGAATTTCTTCATTCAAGATTATACTAACCACATCATCAAACTTCAAAATATTATTAGCATATGTTGTATTACTAACAACCATTACCAAGTTATCCCAACTATCAGGAAAATAACATAAGAATAAAAGTTCTTTCACTTCATCATAAAATGGTATATCAACCGATTTTAACTGATTTACAATAGATCTGAAATCATTCAAATGACTAGATGCAGATCCACCTTCATGCATCTTATAACTAAATAGTTTCTTCATCAAATAAAATTTATTTGAAGAACTAGGTTTTTCATATAAATTAGCAATATATTTCATTAACCCTACCATAGAAGTCACTTATGTAATATTGGAAGCCATAGATGCTTCCGGGTCAATCTTATAGATCCCAAAGCCTTTACTCAAGAATATCCCATTCTTCATCGGTCATCTTCGTAGGTCTAAAATTCTCATCCAATGGTAAATACAAATCTCTTTGATATAGTTAATCCTTAATCCGCATCTTCCATAATTGATAATTGTGGCAATCAAAACTTCTCTACCTTGTATTTGTTTTCTCCTGCCATTCTTGTATCTCCCTCAATCGAATTAAAAACCTCGTGAGTAAATATGTCAACACACAAAACCATCAAACAAAGCTCGATAGCATTTGTTGGGGTTAGCACACCAGTTGTACAGATAATATATTAGATCTAAGCATACATGCAAATAAAAGTAGATATTCTACCAGAATAAATACACAAAAAGAGATATAAATCAACACCAAATTTAATGTGGTTCACCTAGTGTGGGCTACGTCCACCAAGAAACAAGAAAATATATTATCTAAAGCTTTCACAAGATATACAATGAAGATTTACAATCTTCCACACCTCTCAGATGTACAATACTTTCTTTCTCTCAAGCTTTTGCTTCTTCTCCAAGAATTCTCTCTCTCATAATTATTCTCACAATAATCATCAAATTTTGCAAGTTCTTCTTAATTATTACTTCTAAACCCTAGATTTCATGCTTATATAGGTGTATACAAACTTAGGGAACTTAGCCATGTAATTACAATCAATATATCTTCTTTAACACTAAAAATAGATCTAATTCCCGTGAGTTAATTAAACACTCATACACATGTAAGCGATGTCGGTTCCTCCTTACACGATCGATGATGGTCATAGGTGACCAATGTTTGTCCTAACATAACCGATGTCGGTCTTGTGTTTTACAAAAAAATTAATATTGCATGTTAATCCCTCAAGTAATCGAGGTCCACAACTCAATAGAAGCTGGATGCTTCCCGACAATTAAAAATATTTTTAGTGCTAATAACTTCTCCCTTTGGCACCAAACTTCTCCAGGGAACATGCTCCACATAAAAGAATTAATTTCCCTCTACCTATGGCGTCCACCTTTGCTAAAAACAATTAAAAGAAATCCATTTTAAAGCATATGGCTATGCCAAAGTGGGTCGCACTTTTTGGCTAGGAATTGTGTGAAAAATAAGAGGGCAAGGAAGTGGGAATTTTAACCTTCTAGGAAGCTCCAAAATTCCCACTTTTCACTTAAGTGATTTGACTTTAATTGTGGGAAAAAAAAACCTTCTAGGAAGCCTCCAAATTTCCACCTTCCAGAAGCCCCAAAATTCCCACTTTTTACTTAAGTGATTTGTGTGAATTTTTAACCTTCCAGGAAGCTCTAAAATTCCTGCCTTCTAAGCAACCCCAAAATTCCCACATTTCTCGTAAGTGATTTGTGTGAATTTTTAATCTTCCAGAAGCTCTAAAATTCCCACCTTCCAAGCAGCCCCAAAATTCCCACTTTTCACTTAAGTGATTTGTGTGAATTTTTAACCTTCCAGGCAGCTCTAAAATTCCCACCTTCCAAGCAGCCCCAAAATTCCCACTTGCATGGAGAAATCATCCTTCCCAAAAAGTGCGACTAGCATGAAGAAAGCTTCTTTCCCAAAAGTGTGACTTGCATGGGTGAATAAAATCTCTTTGGTGGAAAAAACATGAAGGCAAGGAAGTGTGAAAATTCACCCTTCCAGGAAGCCCAAAATTCCCACTTTTCACTTAAGTGATTTGAATTTAATTATGGGAAAAAACAACCTTCAGAAGCCTCCAAATTTCCACCTTCTAGCAGCCCCAAAATTCCCACTTTTCACTTAAGTGATTTAACTTGCTTTTGTGTGAAAAACATGAGGGCAAGGAAGTGGAAAATTCACCCTTCCAGGCAGCCCCAAAATTCCCACTTTTCACTTAAGTGATTTGTGTTAATTTCAACATTAAGTCGGTGAATGAACCCCAAACTTTACATAACAAATAACAAAGCTAAACAAGGAAGGATAACACCATTGGCACCTATTTAATAGGGCTCTAAGTCTAGGAATGTAACATTAAGATATAATCTTAAAATAATGCCTAATTAGTATGGAAACAATACAAAACTAACTAAACATGCCTACTAATATGATCATTACCTAACATGGGCTAAATAAACCTAAGGGGAAATCAAATGGTTATGCTTTGCTACTCAAACAATTGGTGAAATGACCTCTCAAATGACTTGTTGAAGTCACTTTATATTATTCATCTACTAACCTTGTTGAAGGTTTTAAGCAAGGATTGGACTTGGCTTAGAAATCATATGTATTATATGAGATGCAAATCAAAGCATGGTGTGTGTGTCTATAAAGGAATGAGGTACACTCTTTTTATAGTTTTCCTTTTGGGAGAAACTTGTATTTTGATGCATGTGGGACTAAAAAGCACCAAATTAGATTAGAATTTCTAATCATGATTAGGCCTTGCTAATCACAATTAGTGAATTACCAAGTGATTAAGAGGTGTGGAGCCTTAATCGACCACTTAGGGTCAACTAGGAGGCTAGGATAATATTTTGAAGCTTGTTGAGACATTGTGGAGGTGAATGGGGTGATTTTGAGTGGTTGGAAGAGGGGTTTGAGTCAATATTAGGGTATATTGACCAAAACAAAGAAAAAATAGGCTTAATTAGCTTATAATCACTAATTGTCTATTTTAAAGAGGATTTTGACTTACGATTCGCCATAAAGTGGAATCCTAAATGTGAAAGGGGTTACACAATCAAAAATGTGGTGTTAATTGGATAAATTGGTAAGAAATGTTAGTTAATTAGCAAAGATCACTAATTATAATGGATTTGGGAAGAATATGAGTGATTTGCGTGCATTTTGGCAATAAGATTGCAAAAGTGGAATTTAGGTGTCTACATTTTCCCTTGTTTGAGGTGAAGTTAGTGACTTCACTTCAAACATAGTAGACAAATGTAAACAAGTGGATTTTGAAGAAACATTAGCAGAATGAAGGATGCCCCTTGAGTTTCGATGGGTGATAGAAGAAGTCAATCAACGATCGAAAATATGATTGAAATGGATAGAATAAAATAGGTTAGAATGGGCGCGAAACCCTTAGGTATTGAGAAGGAATAAGGATAGGGATAAACATGGTTGTTTATTGCCCAGGTGAGTTTTAAGGAGAAAAATTAGTAATGGTAATAAATGATAATGGAGAAGAAATGATTAATGGAGAAATATAGGAAAAGTCCAATCTTTACATCCAACCTTTCCATAAGCAACTTGTTTATATCATTTTCCCCTAGGTCTACATCATCGACCTTTATTTAAAATAAAAAAGTGTAAGATAACATGAAAAGCTAAATTACTAACAATTGTTTACTACTAAAAATACGTAACTCCATGCAACATACATTATGCAATGCAATACGAGAAAGTAAAATGATGCTTAACTCCATGCAACATACAAAATGTAATGCAATACGAGAAAGTAAACCAGCTAACCTAACAGAGAAACAAACACAATCACATATACTCAAACAAACAACGTTTAAGATAGTTGTACCAATGTTTTTGTTATCAAGCTATAGTTCCTAAATGTTTGTGTTGTAACAACAAGGGTTAAAAATGATGCCCCAAGCAATAACATGTGCGAGGAAAAATGGAGGACACAAGTAGTCCCATGGAAAGCATTCATGCATTATGACACAATACCTGACAACTCATTGTTGCATGGGAGTACCGACATAATAAGCAAACCCAAATTTGTTAATGGAGGTAGATCATGATGATCCGCATGTCGTTTGAGACAAGAACAAACAAGAATGTCATAAATATGGTTTTGTAGGACCAATTTCGATGTTGAGGATAATGCAGGTGATACAGGATTCAAGTTATATGTAAGCCATTTAAAAAATGAAAAACCATAAATTTTTGGTAAATCTAAAGCCAAAATTAATGTTACCATTGTGTATCTTGCTTCAATACCTTTCCAACGCAAAAAAAAAAAGTCGTTTCAAGGTCGGGAGAAAAAGTTATGGCCTGTGCAATGTTGGGTGTGCCTACGCACTCGGGAGCACCCGTGTTGGCCTTATTTTTGGATTTTTAGGTTGTTTTGGGGTAAAGCATGGGCTCCTGCATTACTGTCTTTGACCCATTTTGAGATTTCTTAACTTTTGTTGGCCAACATGGGCGACTAGGTGGCATGTGTTGAGCTCTTTTTCAAATTTTAAACTTTGGTTGTCCAACATGGGCACACAGGCACCTATGCTAACCCACTTTAGCATTTTGTTATGTTAGTTGGCCAACATGGGTGCTTGAAACTGTATTGAGACACTTTGGGAATTTTTGCACTTTAGTTGGCCAACATGGGAGCACAGGCACTGTCTTTGAGACAGTTTTGAATTTTGCATGTTATTTGGCCGATGGGCACTGGCACCTATGTTGAGCCAACTTGGTGAATTTTGCATGTAGTGAGCTGACATGGGCGCCCATTTTTTTTTGGGCACCTATGCTAAGAAAATTTGGTCTTTTTGGCTTGTTAGTTGGCGATAAGGTTGCACGGGTACCTATGATGAGCCAATTTTGGAATTTTTTCACTTTAGTTGGCCAACATGGGTGCCTAGGTGCCAATGCTAAGAAAATTTGGTGATTTTTGCATTGTAGTTGGCTAGCATGGGTGTGCAACACTTGAATGCACTACCTATCTTCTAGAGGCCATAACTTTTGCTCCCGACATCGAAATGACTCTATTTTTTTTGCGTTGGAAAGGTATCAAAGTGAAATATGAAATGAAAACATAAATTTGGGGTTTTGAATTTGTTTTACTAATTTTTTTGGGATTTTTAATTTGTCTCACCAATTTTTTTATTTGGATGTTTTGAATTTTTGACTAACATATTTGAATGTTTTGGGAGTTTTTGAAACATATTTGAATTTTTTTATTTTTAGAAGTTTTTGAAGCTATGTATAGGAAATGAAGAAACATGGATGCCCCCAGATGATAGATGGGATGTACAAGGGAAGAATGCCACGTGTATGCACAAGAAAGTGAAGATGTGAAATTTCCCCCAGCATTAGATGGGAATATTCAAAGGAAAAATATTCATGCATAGAAGTTAGATCAAGGACAATATGGATAAGTTCAACATGATGATGAACATAACATAATGACGTGCTAGGAAGGAGCAAGGATTCCCCTACAGCGTTAAGTTGGCCAAGAATCACATGATAGAAAGAAGTGGAAGATTTTTTTTGTGAAGGGGAAAAGGTTCCCGCAAACATGGAAAAAAGGAAATCTTATACACATGGATGTTATGAACAAAGTAGAAGAACAATGTGAATGTGAATGAATGTAGCTTAGAAGCCTCATGAAGAAGCGATTAGCCAAGGCACAAATCATGAGACAAGATATGAACTAGAGTAAGAGTTTGAACAAGGTCCAAAAAAAGACACTTGGTAACATACTAATCATGTTTTCTCATAGAGATCCAGTGTGTGCACGTGGAAATTTATTACCTCTTGGAAAACATAGAGTGAATAAGACACTATAACCAATGTGTAGGAATGATTTATTTTTCAAAGTTGATTTTTTTTTGAATGGATTTTTGAAGGAGAGTTGTACATTACTCCTTTGCCCGAACATCCATAGCCTTGAAAAGATGCATTTGATTCTAATCTCAAAATTTCTCTACTTCCATCATAAAGGTCCATAGCCTTGGTAGAGATTATTGGAAATACCCCAAGAGAGAGTTATATATCAATTTTATTTTCTTTTAGCATTTGCTTTCAGCTTTGTGCTTTTTGATTTGATTGATTCTTTTGCTTTTTGAAAACTTATTTCAGCTCTCTTGTTTGATAAGGGGTTAAGAACCACTTGATGGCTTGATGGAAGGAGGCGGAAGTGATTGCGATGATGACATTGGATAGTGTCAAAAATATGTCCAAAATTTCTTCGCAACAAGTTTTTTAGATGTTGATTGTGATAGGATCTCTAAGAGGTCATTCGTTCTTTAATTTACCAAGGTGATAAAAGACCAATTCCAAATGGATACCATAGAGATAAATGTCACAAAATGTGTGTGAATAGGCTAACCAAAATATCACCAAAGGATGAAAATGGTAGGAAGACTTGTAGAAGAATAACAAGGAAGGGAAGAAAGAACATCCATGTGTATGCAATACCTGATTGCAATGTGTGTTCATTTACCTTTGATATATTTTTTTGAAATGTTTTCTCATTTTTTATTTTTCTATTTTTTGAAAGGTGGGACCAACAAGGTCACTTGGCATGATAAGATCCAACAACAATGTTAGAAATTTCCTTGATAAGGAAGACTAGGTGTGTTTGCTTATCAAGAGTCATATTATCCCCGATCTCAATGATCGTGGTGAGCTCATACTCAATAGATGATTGTGTTTTATCATGAAACATGGATTTTGTGTGTGGGAGCTTGAGGTCCCTATCCAGAGGTTTCTACACTTTATGCCATACTTGATGGGTGTGTTGATGTGCATTTTTGAATCGTGTTTGATTCTGAACTTTAAGATTATTTAAATTGTTGTGAGCTTTGGAGCTCTTGGAATTTTGATCTGAGCCTAATGAAGGAACCATTTTGGTTTCCTATAAGCTACTACATGACTTTTCTGATCTCGAGAAGTGGGAGAAGAAAGTGGATGAATATAATTGATGTGAGAAATGATAGGTGGGTTTGCCACAATCATTGATAGAAGAAAAATATGATGGATGCAAAGGATACGGTCCAAGAATTGAAGAGGATGGGCTATCGGAGGTGTCCCATAGACTGAAGATAAAGGACTACAAGGATGTGGCCCTAAGATTGAAGATGAAGGACTACTTGGTGGCATCCCATAGATAGAAGATGATGGGCTATTAGGACGTGGCCCAAGAATCAAATATGAGGGGGTTTTAGGACGTTCCCCAATATATATACGAGAGGAGGGGCTACCCGGAGGTGAGCCACATATAGAATAAAATGGGCTACCATGGGGTGAGCCACACATAGATGATGAAGGGATACTTGGAGGTGCCCCACATATAGAAGAGACAATGACGATGGGCTACTAGGTGGTGACCCAAGGTGAGATTGTGATGGAGGAATCCTGATAGATAAAGAATGATTAGGTAATGAGAAGATAAGATCTTCCTCAATGGTCTTAGGATCTTCCTTAGTATTATGAAAAAAGGAATCAATTTATTCTTCCTAATACGCAAGCGTATCGAATTCAAGATTAAATCCTTGATTGTAATCCTCTAGGGGAATGCCATCGTATAACACCAAGAATTTCATCATCTCCTCATCTTGAGGTGAATCAATCAGTGGGGATATTTTCTCTTCAACCATAGAGGTTGATTGGATGAATGTGACATGGGAGTTGACTTGGATGATTTATTAGAAGGAATTTGAATCAGATATCTCTTCGACAAAAGAAGGGGTCATTGAGCCAACTAATAAGGGAGGTCCTACAAAGGGTCAATTGGATGATTGTGGCTCAAGAACAAAATTATATTGTTTGAGAAGAAAGAATTTGGGTCGAATAGGTCTTCAAAGGAGGAAGATGTCATTTAGGTGACCTATAAGGGGAGTCTTGTGACAAAAGGAATGAGCTGACCGATGCCTTAAGATTAGAATAAAGTGAATATATTTGATGAGAATTTTTAGAAGATCTAGGTGAATCTGAAGAATCAGAATAATAGTTTGGATCGAGTTAGAAGAAGAGTGGGAGGAACCCGAATAATAATTTGGATAAGAAATTACCAAGCCATACCACCAAGTTGAAGGATGGGGAAGAGGGGTACCCAAAATGCTCTCTTTAGCACGAAGAATCAAATGAGGTCTAGTTGTGATAGGCATCCTTTGATGGGAATGTTGAAACCTAGGTTCCTTACTGTCATAAGTATGCAGAATTGTGTGATAATCAATATTTTTTGGCACATGCCTAGACATAGATAGTCTAGGGGATATCATAGGGGTTATTGTGTTGACATGTTCAATAGGTGTATCTACACAACCAATGAGAGCATCAAAATGATTCTCCTCATTAGACACATAATTAGCATTCTTGTCTTGATTATGTTTAGGAAAAGTCTTTGTATTGGGGATTTGTTAGGAGTGGATGAATCCATCTCCACATCACCACTTTTGATTAAGTCTTGGATGTAGTGCTTGCAACTTCAAACACTTATCTATTTTGTGACCTTTAACATGGTGGAATTGGCAATATTCATTATCTCTAAACCATGATGGTTTAGGTGCGTCATCCTCATAAGGTGTAGTTTTAGGATATCTAACCATATTAACCACCTCTATCTTTTTGTATTGATGACATTGAGTCAGATAGAGGAGTGAAAGTATGACGCTTATACTCCATAGGTAGAGCTCCCTTTGCAAGCTTCAAAGGAGTGTTGTTTTGAATGGATTGTACTTTCTTTAGAGTCTACTATTCCATCATTAACAACATTTTTGTTCTTATTAGGAACAAAATTTGGCTTTTCATTAGTCTTAGAATCATTATGTTCATGGGAGAAAGGTTTTAGAGTCCCCTAGCTAACAATGCCTTTTCAATTTGACTCCCTTTTTCTATTACCTCTTGAATGTGTTGCCATAATGCATTTGCAAGTGGAACATAATGTCTAGATGGAGGTTGGGAAAAAATATACTTATTAGTTTTTTTTGGTATGGAGCAAGGAAAGTGGCTAGCTAATCCTCTCCATCATTGTAAAAATGCAGCGAAGTTTTTGTTATTTCATTGTTTGGCATTGTAGAGATCTAACATGGTGACATCATTTTCTATATTAAAAGAGAAGTGTCATACGAAACTTTCTACTAGTTTTGTTGATATAGATCCCAAATGTGTACAAACCATTCTAGCGTCGTTGCTCCTAAAATTCATAAAAAAGGTGCATAAGATAATTGTCATTGAATGCCACCTCTTGACATGCCATATAAAAATATTTTATATGATCACGAGGGTCACCTTTTCCCTTATATTTATCAAATTTTGGAAAATCAAAATGTCTTGGGAAAGGTACCTGTAGCATGGATTTTTCAAATGGGTAGGGACATAACTCATCAAACCGATATTTCTTGTTATTGTTACCGGTTTGGCCCTCTTGTAACACTTGAAGGAGTTCTTCATTGTTGACCACTCTTGATTAAAAAGTGGATCTTGCGTGGGTGGCGTAGGCCTATATGAAGGATTAAATCTAGGTGTATTCCCACCCTTATTTTTGTGATAATATCTTCATAAGGATCTCTTTGTGCCTCCCGTCGAGGAGTGTTTATTGGGAACTTATGAAATGAAGCCTTAGGTTTTCCTTTGGTATAGCTTGTTTCAAAACTTTTGGTTGTTCCTTATGTATATGTGATGCCAAACTTTCCAATTGGCGAGTGAGGGCTTGGACCTATTTCTCTAACGTCACCTCTTGAATAGGTATGTCATGATGATTTTCATTAGGGGGAGGTTGTGCATGATGAACATGTTCCTCATTGTCTTCACAATGTATTCTAACAACATGTATCCTATAATCTCCATCATTTTCAAAATGGTACTTCCTCATTATTTTGTGGTACAAAAGTAGAGGCATGACTGGATTTAAAATTTCATTGATAGTATGATGAGGTTGGTCTACTTCCTCTTCTCCATGAATCATTCGAAATGAGAGAAGGGTCTACAATCGAAGGTAACTTAGCTCCTAGTTCCATAACACACATAAGAACCTCATGTTTGTTTTGGAAAATGTAATCATCAAAATTGGTAGGATGATGTTCTAGATTCATATGAGGAGAGTCTTCTTCTCCACCACTATGGTCAACCATGAGATTATCCTCTAAAAGAGGGTTGTCACCTCCAAATATATCAGATTCTAATCTTTGGGATCCCATTCTTGTAATAGGCATACTCGAGATAGGAGGTACAACGTGATAAAATTCCACTAAGGTTTACTAAAAAAAGGACCTTAGTCAAATTTTGATAGTGTAACAACACTAATGTCATAAAAAAGAATGGTGACTATAAAATAGCCACAAATCCACTAGCTCAATGTGACCTAAAAACCAAATAATAAACACTAAATCAACCTAGCAAGGTAATATACGACACAAGATCCTATCTTGAATAATACAATGATGTATAATACTCAAAATTTAGTCACAACAAATAGTTTATTCCTAAAATTTATCTAGATAGGTTTGAAACCAAATAGTGACAACACAATATTACCAGTTAGGTCAAGTTTGCAACAAACAAGGCCTAAATGATAAGGAAATGTTGATGCGATCTTCTAACAAGGTATACTAAAAACCAGTTTCTAAATACTAGCAAAGTCTAAGTCTTGTAAAATGGACGATAACAATGTGAGTAGCGTAACGACACTATTTGGACACATGAACCAAGCTTTTGGGAAAGCAAGATTTTTAGTGTCAAAATGATGTTATCACGATGCTAAATGTATCCTCAACACTCACAAAACTCAAGAAAAATCTAGGATGTAAAAACTATGTCTAAGTATAACAAGAAATTTTTCGTAACTCTACAATATAGAGATTTAGGCCTAATTTCACAATGGAAACAAGACATAAATATCTCAATTGTATGGCTACAATGTGGGAAGTGTAACAACTCAAAAGAAGACAAGGATGAAATCACCTAACTACGATGATAATAAGTCTCAAATATGGGTCTTTGAGACAAGGGGCCTACTAGATCGTGAGTACGTACCATGCACACTTTCAACACTTGCGCTCCAACATTACAACCTAGTCACGCAAGTAGAATACAAAAGTGGTGGACACGTGATATCTAGTAGTATCCGTATATGTTGTTTCCTTTTGTCCAAAAATGGGCAACAAGAAAACAAAGGTGTAGACCAAATGGTGTTGAAATAAACTTGGTGTTATTTTGGTAGAGTTTCACCTTGTCTTAGGACAAGTGAAAAACTAGGAAAAAATGACACTAAGTAGATTTTGTGATGAAATGTCACATGGTTTCAACTTTAAGAGATTCTTTCCCTTGTTTGAAAAATAAGAGTTTGAATCTAACAATTTTTCACTTTGTGAGAGCACTCAAGTATAATATCTAAGACAAAAAAATGGCTCCAAGCTAGCAAGCTTCCTAGGTGGTTCTCTCTCTAGGTGTCACAAGATATCTAAGGCAAGATCGATTTACCCAAAAAAGTCACACTTTGAATACTTTAGGAGTATATCATATTTAATTTTCCCCTTGATATAATTAACACCGAAGTGCGTTCAGTTATACTTTCACTAGGGTCGTAATATGGATATCTTTGACTCTAATCTCACCAAGGCGTACTAGACAAGTCGGTAGTGTGGAGCACTTTCCTATTTCATTCACAAGGTTCCCTCTTACGTGAACTACTTTAGGGTTCCTAGAACCACCCCCATTTTTGTATTTTAAGGCTTATGCCAAATGGGTTATGTCCTAGTTGAGCGGACGAGCCGTAGCTCTTAACCAAAACCTACAAATACAATGTGATGATTGTGGTGTATTTTTTTATCTTTTGGATTAAGTAATGTGGTTTTGTCCACATTTTACAACCTAAAAGTACACGTGTAGTTAGTAATGTAGCCTAGAATTCACCAAGAATAACCCAATGCGCTGGCACATCACTCAACCTAGACTGAGCGCTCACCCGAAGCGCACAAAGGTATCAGGCCCCTCTTTAGAGTTTCTCGTGTAGGATGGGATCATGATGAAGATTTAATGCATGCAGATACACAACGACACAGATATTCCACAAAGCTTATTCTAGATCTAGATCTTTAGGAACCATGATTCAACAATAAACACAATGATATCATCCATGCAATAACAAACTATAACCATGTTTAACACCTTGATTTAGTCAATACCCTCCATTATATTAAAACACGAGGAGCAAATGATTAAGATTCTTACAATAATAGCATTATATGATCATGCGCGTAATAGATCTGACAACATAATTCTGCATACATCTATATCTATCTCACACACCTATATTTACTACTCTGTTCATACTATATTTATAAGGGTGGGGACTTGCCCTTCACCGCTTATCTAATCCCAAAATAGGTCGCATGTTGAGAATATCCATGCACCTTTACAATAATAGGCTCACATGCAAGAATGCTAACAATAGACCTCTCACAATTAACTAGAAGTAGTAATATTATTATTAGCTTGATCCCATGTAAATTGCTTAGTAGACACTCCTCCAAAATAGCCTATGCGTGTCGCGCAAGTCTTCATCCCGTTTGTGTGCTCTGCACACCATCTTCCAAAAATAGATCATAACCGTGAAAATGGATAAGTCCGAATCTGTCTTTGTCCTTCATGTGCGATTCCTTCCCGATCCTTCCACACCTTTGAACATGCTCTGTTATTTCACACTAACCTTTTGTATGCCTTATGCTAAGTACCATATTTTGACTGACCAACATTACCCCACACTAACTGCATTTCCACCCCAAAAATGGTTTCCTTTAAATGTTTAATGAATTAAAGAATATGAATGGAAGAATGTAAATAATTTGATGTATAAAAGAATTACTTTAAGCTGCAGCATCCTCTACTTCAACTGAAAGAATCAATTCTGGATATTCTTCTTTTATCTCTATCTCTAATTTTTGTCACTCATTCAACGTGGCCTCTACTTTTCTAGAATATCTACTACAATAGACTCTAGATCATCTTGGGAAATTTCCTCTTTCTCATTCTGTAATACTAACATGATGTTATACATTGCATACATTCTTCCTTCTAGAGGTCAATTTTCTGCGCTATAATTTTTCCAATTTCGTCCAACCTTTCTTTATGTGGTTCTTTGTGTTGCTTTGCAGGCCTCGCACTTTGCTTTACCAATGTCAACCTCTCCATGTGCCCTAATGTCTCATCCTTCATCACCTTTAGGAATTCATTGTCCTCTACCATGGTCCTTATCTTTATGACTGCCTCTGGAGCTATACAAATATTCAATTCTTGGTTTGGTTTCCTTAGCTCTTCTGCAAGGTTTGGAGCAAGGCCTCATAAGATGAAATCTTCCTTATCATGGAAGCATTTTCTCACTCTGCTTCCTGCTCAGGATCCTTTGGTGTTGGCATGTGCATAGGTCCATCATCAAGCACCAAATACACCAAGGTATGTACATAATGTATTGCCAAAGGAAGTTTTTCCTGGTACCTTGGATTCCAAGTGTGGTCTTTCCCTCAGGACCTGGTCTCTGAGATCTTCTACCATTCTAACAAATACCTCATTCTTCTTTTGCTCCAATTCCTTTTCCCCTTTTAGGCATGCTATTTATACATATTTGGCCTTGATTTCTTCCTTCATTTGGTGCCCTAATAGTTGTAGCTTTATTCACATTCCTCCTTGCCACCTCTATAGATACCTTCACCAAGGCATTACTTAATTTCTCATCTGACATAATAGTAGGCTTTACTGTTATGTGTCTGGTCTAAGGTGTCTTGATGCAACCTAGAATTTACTAATAAGATCCCAAACACACCGGCGCATCATTCGGCCTTAGGTTGAGTTCTCACCCAACCGCAAAGGTACCAGGCCCCTCTTTATGGTTGTTGTAGGATGTTAGCATGATGAAGACTTAAACATACAAGATCCATATTTGATACATCATTCTACAGTGCATGAAAAATCTAGATCTAAGGAAGAACAAATTTAAATAATAATCATGATGGAAATCAAGAACATACAAGATCCAATTACACACAGGATTAACACTTAGATTCAGTCAATACCCTCCATATATTAGTCATGAAAATTACATAGAAACTTCTTATAGTAATAGTATTCTATACCCATGCGCACACAAATCTGATACAATAATCTAGTCTTGCACACATACATACATATATCTTTCTATCTCTCTTTATCTTCTTCTATATCTGTACTACGTAATTCACTACATATTTATAAGGGTGGGGACTTGCCCTTCACCGCTTATCCAATCCCAAAATAGGTCACATGCTATTATTATCCACGCCTTTTACAAGCATAGCCACACATGCAAGTGTGCTAACAATAGACTTCCTTTAGTTAACTACAATGATAAATCTATTCCTAGTTTGCATCCATGCAAAGTACTTTGTAACCGATCCTCCAAAAATAGCCAATGTGGTGGTGCGAATTCTCACATCTGTTTGTGTGCTCTACACGCCATCTCCAAAAATAGATCCTCATGTGTGAAAATGGATAAGTCCTGAAATATGAACTTATCCTCCATGTGCACATGCTTTCTTTATCCGTTCATGCCTTTAAACATGTCATGTTTTCCCCGCATGTGGACTTCTTGTGTACCTTACATTAGGTATTAACTACTCAACATTACCCCACACTAATTTCATTTCCACCCCGACAATGGTTGTCTCCAAAATGAATCAAAGAATGTGAATGGAAAGAATAAAAAGAATATTTATAAATAAAGAATAATGTTACTCTAGACTTCATCTGCTTCAATTTGAAGGATTAACTTAGGATATTCCTCCTTTATTTTGGCCTCCAAGGTATCTTTCTCGATGGCGCTTCCTCTGCTTTTTCTGGAATGTCCACAGCAATGGACTCTAGTTCATCTTGTGTAATTTATCCCTTCTCATTCTGCAAGACCAACACAATGTTGGACATTGCAATCATCCTTCCCTCCAGTAAATCCATATTTTGCGCAATGAGTTTCCCAAGCTCATCCAGCCACTCCTTATGTGGTTCTTGTGCCGTCTGAGGGCCTCACACTTCTATTTGATGAATGTTAACCATTATGTATGGCCCAATGTATCATCCTTCATCACCTTCAAACTTCATTGTTCTCCTCCAAGGTTTTATTTTGATTAGTGCCTCTAGAGCCGTCTGGATGTTCAAGGCTTGGTATGCCTTCTTTAGTTTTTCCACATGGTGTTTGCGGTAGTCCTTCGTAAGATGAGATATGTCTTATCACTACATCCTTTTCTATTTATACCTCTTGCTTAGGATTCTTTGGTGTTGGCATTCGCATGGTTTCATCTTCAAGTACCAAATCTACCAAAGTCCTTACATAGTGCATTGCTGAAGGGAATTGCTCTGGTACCTTTGACTCCAGATGTGGGTGTGCTTTCAACACATGGTCTCCAATGGCCTCTGCCATGCTGATGAATGCACTATTCTTTTTCTTCTCCAAATAATTTTCTTGTGTCGCACGCTATTTCTGTATTTTTTCTTGATTTCCTCTCATAGTGCCCTGATGGTTGCAGCCTTATCCATGTTTCTACGTGCTACTTCTATGGAAACCTTCAACAACACATTTCTTACCTACTCATCGGACATAAATAGTAGGATTTACCATTATGTGTCTATCTTGGGGTGTCTTTCTCAACCTTCTCAATATGCATGACTCTTCACACACATCAAATTCTGGCTCATCCATATGTGTATGCATCGACCATGAGAGTTACTTCCTTGTGTTCACGGTTTCCATATATTCATCCATCAACTCCCACACTTACAAATATTTTTGTGTCACAATGCTCTGGAAACGGGCGTGGATAATTTTACCTCGTGTCCTCGCCAGTAGCCCATGATCGGTGCACTATTTTCCCCACTCAATATTTTTATTCTAGACCCTTAGGAACTAGAGTTTCAAGATTGGGAGTTTGTTCTAATATACCTCAAATAGTCTCATGTGCAAACCACTTCTAATATTTCCTTTTTCCTTCTTCTCCACCTCCATTTCTTCATTCTTTGGCTCCTCCTATTGCTCTTCCACCGCTCCGGTGGTCTCCTTCATATTCGGGTGGTGTAGGAGAATCAAGGCGTGCTTTCCTTAGATTATTCTACCTCTTCACCCAACTTCAACTTCCTTCTCCTTTTCTCAGTGGTCTCCTTCTATGGAGAGAGGTGAGGTGATCTATGTACCAATTATGGAGTATCACCTTGAGTCCTTGTTTTCTGAATACTTTCTTGAAATGAAGTTCTCCTGCACTTCTTACGGGTCCTCTTCTTCTTCCTTCCCATGAGTTAGCATAGTCGCACACTCTGATTCTCTTTTATCTAATGGCTGCCTCCTCCTATGTTCCAAATCACCACTATCCTCACACTCATATTTATCATCTTCTACTTCAATTGTCTATGTGGGCTTTGGTGCTTTGAAATGTTTTCCATGGTATGCTTGCCTTTCAGCGGCCTTGGGAGCATGAACTCATTCTCCACATACTTGTTATTTTCCATCTTGGGCTTCAGTTGAAGGTACACAAGTATTTCTCCAACATCTCCAATAGCCAAATTTACTAGCTTTATGCTCAATACATCTGAAATGAGCATTTCAATATATGCACTTCACCCTGGATATACGTACTTCTTCCTTAGCATGTGGTAGTCACAATCTACCTTATCTGCATTAAATTTCAATCTTCATGCATCTAAAAATCTGTGAACTGATGCTTAAAAATACCTTGTTGTGAAGGCATAAGGTAACTTGCACTAAGGGATCTATACTCCATCTCTAATAACGAATCGTATGCGATGCGAAGTCTTTGTACCATAAATAACTAAACTACCTTCCCAACTACCAAGGTAATTCTTTAGGTATGTGACATTCCTCCTTAAATGTCATGTAGAGCCTATCGTACCACTTCTTAGCCCTTTGATTGACTGGTTTGGTCATCGATCCTTCACACAAGTACTTTTTGAATCATTATGTTGGTGTTTGTTCTCCATAGGATACTCCCATATCTTATATTTTGGTCCATCAGTGCGCGATTTCTATGAACACCAAAAACAAAAGAATATCCCCGAAACTGATCTTCCCTCCCGAGCACACTTCTTAGATGATATTTTCTAAATGTAACTTGAATATTGTATACTACCCCTTCAGACATCTTCCTTGCAATGTGTAGCCACATGGTGTTCACTTGTGACCACCTCTCTTGGTCATTTAGTTTTGTAATAAGGTGTGCAGCTTAATGACCTGCACAACTAGATACTTCTTTAGTTTGTTTATGTCCATGCCACGCATGGACCCTTGGTGTACCCCAACTCCCTCCTGGTCTCTAGAATTGTGGCCTTTTGTTAAGTCACTCTTAAAATCTTCCCATGTGCCCTTTAATCCTATTATCGTGGAGATTAGCGCGGATGAAATTCTTACTCTGTGTCTTGTAAAGTAGAAGAAGTCTTTGTGTACCCTACTCATAAGCCATTGGTACAAGGGCTCATATTTCCTGAAATAAGGGAGCTCGTATAGCTGGTAAACTCTAATCTTTTTCAAAAGCTTCTTGTTAGCATGATCATATCTTGGCATGTCTTCCGCAGTGTGCTTATTTGTCTTTGTGTTCGAAAGGCATCCAACTCTTTCTTGTTCTCTATGGTATGGTGGTTGTACTCACTTACCTTACTCCTCCGATGTGAGAATCCCACTCCTGGCCTACTATAATCCCCTCTTGATATTACATTTCAGATAATTTGATTTTAGGAGTCATCTCCTCTTCTTCTATGACCACCTTCTTCTTTCCCTTCATTCCTACTACAACTGCTTTCTTTGGTACCATTTCTACCTTGCAATCCTCTGAAAATACTCACCTCTTGACTTCTGTAATGTGTGAATCAAACCCTATCTTGATTCAGCATGCCCTAGGTGGAATCATGTGCCCTCACTCTTTTTAATGCCTTGCTTCACTCAAACCCTTCACTACCAGGATGTAAGCTTCCTCTTGGATAGATCTCTTTGTCATGACTGTTTTCACACCCTTCGCACCTCAATATAATTGCTCATCTCTTCGCACTTCACTCCTTTCAAATTATCTTAATCGCAATGGTAAAAATGAACTCGCATCCCATCCTTATAAATATTTTCAAATTTTTGATGCATTTATTGCTCCTTCACCTACCAAGTGTCCTCTTATTATTTGACCAATTTCATTCTTTCTGCGTGGTACATCTTTGTGCCCCAACTATAACCTTCTAGTGTGCCTTCCTACTATCTGGTGGCATACTTCTCTTTAGTGTGCTTCCTTTCACCTTGAGTACCTCATCACTACACCTTCCACCGGTATTTCTCATGGCCTCTACTTACCTCGTTATCTTGTCCCCTTCATTCATCTCCACATTTGGTCACTTTGAGAATAAATCCTTTGACTTGAATAGAACCCCTAACAGCCTTATCCCTTTCACCTTTCAATTCCAATAACCTTGTACATGGATATCAACAACCACCCCACACTAAAAGTATGTGCAGTCCTCTACACATAAAAAGTGCTTCAAATAGTAATTAGATTTATGCGCACATTCACGCTTATTACACAAGAACACCAACTAAATTGACAAAGCATAGTGACAAGGAAGGAAATACATAATTGAAAAACCTAATCTAAATGGCAACACTACCTTATTACAAACACTAAGAAGACTTATTTATAGTAGGGCTTCAGCCTACTCTGTTAAAGTAACTAGGTAGTCATGTTCCATCAAGCACTTCTAACTGGAAAGCACTTGTTTCAAGGATGTAAGTGATAACATATGGCCCCAACCAATGCACCTTGAGTTTTCTGGATGGCGCAAGAACTTAGAGTCATAAAGAAGCACCATTTGTCCAATCTCAAACTTCTTATCCCTGATGTGTCTATCATGCCATGCTTTATGCCTGGCATTTTCTTGCTTCTAACTCCAACGTGCTATTTATCTTTGTTCATACAACTTGATCATCTTTTCAATCCATTCTTCTAAAGCTTGCTCATCAACTAGACCTCCAAGCGTATGTGATACGCAAATAAGGTAACATGAATTCCATAGGAAGAACGACTTCTGCACCAAACACTAACTGAAATGGTGTGGCTTTGTTCAACCTCTTATAAGTTGTTCTATATGCCCAAAGTACAACAGAAACACTTTTTCATCCCAATCCTTTCTTCCAACATCACAATTTTTTGTCAATGTCTGGCTCAAAATCTTGTTGAAATCCTCGATAGTTCCATTTTCTTGAGGATGGTAAGGTGTAGTCTTATGGTGTGCAACCATAAACTCATCTAATAATATCCTTATTGTCTCATTCAAAAATGTGTGCCCCTATCACTTTTCAAAATTAAAGGACATCCATACCTTGTAAGAACATTTTCCCATAGAAACCTAGTTGTTGTAGGCTTATTGCACAATCCTTCGTAGGTGCCGGTTTCCCCACCTTGTGAGATAATCTATGCAAGTAATGATGTAGCGTGACCTAGTCCTACACATGGCTGGAGAAATAGGCCCTACAAATTTGATAGCCCATTTATCAAACAATCCCACACTAGAAATAGGTGGTAAAGACATCTCATCTCTTTGCCCTAGTTTTCCTAGATGCTGACAATGATCACACTCTTTTTAATACACCTTACAATATTTATACAGGGTATCCCACCATAATCCAACAAGTAGGATCTTGCATGTAGTAGCATCACCCGCATAGTGGCCACTGCAATACCACCATGAGTTTCCTCCATAATATCTATGCGCTCATGCTCTAATACAAAACGACACAATACTTCATCTCTGCCTAACTTGTATAGGTCACCATTGATCAACATAAAAGGTTCTGCGTATATAGAAAGTTTTTTATTTTCCAAAGCCTTCATTCCTTATGGTGCCATAAAGTCGGTAGAAAAACAACAATTTCTTCTAGTTACGATGGCGTGCATTGTAACCTATATAACTATGCATTTGGCATGATTTCTTTAATTTCCTGTGCTTCCTCTTCTAAATGTATTCTAGACAAGTGGTCCTGGTCAAGAATTAATTTTCCCTGGTTTTACCACAACTGTGAAATCAAATTCTTAAAATAAGAGTACCCATATGCATATGCGCCCCTATAAGATGGGCTTTTTTGAAATACTTCAATGCCATGTGATCGTATAGAATAAAAATGGTGTATCTATTGAGATCTTTGTCAAACTTGTGTAGTGCATAGATCATTGACAAAGCTTCGCACTCTATAGTTGTATAATTCTGTTTAGCATGAGTCAACTTTATAATAGCAAAATAGATAGGATGATTTACAATACCCTCTCCAGATGAGCCAACACCATGCCAATGGCCATGCCAGAGGTGTCCACATGTACATGAAATGGTTGGTCCCATGAAGGAAAGTGCATAATAGGCGCGGTAGTAAGTTTCTCCTTTAATGTCTTAAACACACGATGTTGTTGTTCTCCCCAATAAAATGTACTTTTTCCTTTCAATAAATCTTCCAAAGGTGCAACAACTTTGGCATACCCCTTTATGAATTTTCTATAATACCCAGTGTGACCCAAGAATATGCACACCTCACTCTAAATGGTATGCACTTCCGTGCCTAGAATGATTGTAATCTTAGCGTGATCAACCAAAGAAACCTTCCTTGCAAATTATGTGTCCTAACAATATTCCAAATGGTGTAGCAAATATGCACTTCTTGATATTCAAAGAGATACTCAATTATCTGCATTGTTCAAACATTAAGTGTACATTGTCACAATGATCCTTAACAAGCCCATATATTGTCCAATCATCTAAATAAACCTGCAAGAAGTTATGAATAAAATATTTGAACACATGAACAACTATCCATGAAAATACAACATGCACGTTTTTCAATCTAAAAGCATCACAAGTATAGGAAAATCTGCCCCATCAGTAGTAAAAGTTGTCTTTTCTTGATCCTCCTGGGAAATCCTAACCTGATGATACCCAGAGAATCCATCTGTAAATGAATATATTTCACACCCTGCCACGCCTTCCAATATTTCCTCAGTGAAAGGCGTAGGAAGGGGTCTATCACACATGCAACATTAAACTCCTGTAATCTACACAGATTTGAATCCAACCATCCTTCTTGATACTGATCACCATTGGACTAACCCATTCTAACTCGTCCAAGGGTCGAATGATTCCAGATTTCAACATTTTATCAATCTCTTCTTTTACCTTTTCATGTAAATTAGGATTCATTCTATAAGGTCTCTTTCTAACTAGGCACACACCTTATTTAAGCTTTATCTTCATCTCCCCTAGTGATTCATGCACGCCTTTAAGTTCATGATACCCCCAAGGGAATAAGTCCTGATAATCCCGTAGTAACTCAATAATTTTTTCCACTTCCAATTCTGACCAATAGTCTCCAATTATTGCCTCCTTAGGCTCAACTTTTGACCCTATATTTACTTTCTTTGTCTTCATTGGTTCATGATATGCACGCGTATCCTTATTTGTCTTTTATCAGAAATACTTCACACACTCCATGTGAATGATCAACATCCAGATTTTCAACTTCCTCGTCATCCACTATATAGACCATCTTTCCTTTTTCTTTCTCAAGGCAAGCACGTTCAAGTAGTATAGAGTCCATGTCTTCTTCTTCTTCAAAACATGCCCCACGAATCCTCACCAAATAATTCCTAAATGATCTCTTCCACCTTGTCGCACTATGCCCTATAGTTAAGCTCCTGAAAACTTTCAATGCATCTTCTACCGGAGGCTTAGAGAGAAATAGTCAAAAGTTTAGACCATTCTTAACCAAATCCTACCAATTTCCAGTTTCCCTATGTGGCTTTGCATATACATACCAAGCGTGTGCACATCCTTGTAGAGTGGAATACATTTTATGCACCTAGAGTGAAGGTGGTAATGCTTCCCGTCCCTCGGTCTAGAGTCTCTCACAGCCCCTGATGTATATGGTGCTGAACAGGTTGATTACCATGATAAGTGCATATTTGAGTAGATGCATTTCCCACTGGCTCGGGTAGATAAAGCGATCCTGATTTCACTCCATTCCATAAGATTATCTCTGTGAACCACCCACCAAATATGCTTTATCCCACGCAAGGTATATGCTAACATTTTACTTCTCTATACGTGGTCCTGTCCATTTTTCTTCCATGGCTTGAAAAAAGACTAGAAGATCGTCCCTTGAGTATCTGGAGAGTACTTGAGCTACCTATTCATCAAATAGAGTGAAGTCAATTTTTCACACAAATCAAGCTCCTTACTTCACACCTTGCTAGTTCATAAGTACCATGAGCCCAATTATCACAAGCAATACTTATAGTATCACTAATAGACTATGCATCTTCCCATTGAAGGATGCCTTCCTTTGATGGCTCAATGACCTCTGGGTCTTGAATGGCGCACACATAAATTTTGTTTAAGTCTTCCTCACTCAAAGGCTCAACATACGGTGTAGATTTTCCATCTGTTAAAGGGATTACAACTCGTTCCTCCTTATTTTCAAAACTAATGTATCCTTTGTTGAACCTTAAATCAAAATTATTTGTGTAACACCAAGGAGCCCAAGTAAAGATGGAAAATTATTCGCTTCCATGATCTTTAATACCTCAAAATCTCAAATGAAAATGGCCCCTTATATTATTATAGATGCATCCTTTAAAAATCCTATGGGAGTGGCCTTAGTCCGGTTGGCCATAAACAATACATTAGAAGATGGCTGCAATGGGGGTCTCTGTACGATGGAAAAGTGACAAGTGAGCATGGGAATCTACAAGTAACTCTTCCTCACACCCGACCTCCTGAGGTCATGCGAAAGAAATCGGTGGGGTATAGGTGAACTAGTTAGGCAATCGTATGTCTTCGACACACACTAATGGAATCTGTGAATCTAAGGCAAAGAAGGCCCTCCTAACCTGAATTGGTGTGATAGATCATTTGGCGAGGATGGCTGCTCGAAGGCTCCAATCAATATTGAGCTCTGGCATAATCCGATCTATAGGTTGTGGTATACGTGGAAAATGACCTGGGATAGTTTCGTGTATGTCTCTAGATAGGGTCATAAGATGGATTATGGATATATATTGGATTCTATGGGCGATTCTTTGGTCTAGTCCAGAAATCCTTAGCTTGGTTAGCTACTATATCTAATAAGGATAACTGTGTGATAATATCTGGTGGAAGTGGAGAGGATCTAAACACCAGCGTCCTTAAACCCGTGTCAATATTTGATTGATTTGTAGGTCATTGGGTTGTGGGACCTATGGATCACAACCGTACATTCTTGGTGGTCCTCCTATGGTCATGTGTAGAATTAATCCCTAATCCCTAATATCCAGTAGTCATATTCCTTTTCAGCCTCTATGTTTAGAACTAAAAGTTGCACAATCTTCTCAGAGTACCTTACAAGCATTCGATGCAGCACTTGAATTCTTAAGCTAGTGTCTATGTCAACGAGGATATCTCCTACGTCTAGTTGTGGGACCAAAGGATCACAACCGAATGCTTGCTCTCTTTCAAGCCCTTCTACAG
Source organism: Taxus wallichiana var. yunnanensis (assembly GCA_018340775.1). Taxonomy (NCBI): domain Eukaryota; kingdom Viridiplantae; phylum Streptophyta; class Pinopsida; order Cupressales; family Taxaceae; genus Taxus; species Taxus wallichiana. The sequence continues at coordinate 149,025,589 of CM031241.1, forward strand.
TCATGTGGATATCTATTTTAGGAAATCTATAGTTTGGCTGATTTATCCAAAACATGTGTGCTTGGTCATCTTCTACGTTTAATCCTCTTAACTTTGAGATAATCTATTTTAGGTCTGTTGTTGTTCGGAAGACTTGGATTCTAAATTTATAGTCTATATTAGTTATTGTTGTAACAAGATTGGGTTGAGGCACTATTGGCTCGAATACATATTCTCTGGGCTCCCTAGGTCTTGTGATTGTCATACAAAAGGAAATGATATAAATCTAACTAATGACAGAATAAACTAACTATGCAAGATATATCTATTTTGTATTTTTGATAAACTATTGAACGAATTGAAAGAGAAATTATTTAATATATCTAGAAATTGACAACAAAACTAATAGCGAAATTAAAACAAACAAAGCAGTGAGTATAGCTATGTGCCTGTGCAGTTGTAAATCTATTCTAAATAACTAAATAACTTATCTAATCTATTTGAAAGTCTCTCGATCCTACCTCGGAAGTGAGGAGTGAATCATAGTTTCTTAGAAAATATCAATCCCCATAGCTTTCCGCAATATTGAAAGTGAGATTAACTAAAATGAAAAAATGAAATGATTCACTATTTTATTTGATATGTTTTAACTAGAACTTTGAAAGATTGAACCCGGATTTTGCACAGAGCAGTGGTGAATCCGATTGTGTGTGGCTTTGTCCCTCGGTATGGTCTCATCGTTCCTTCCTGCTCATGTGAATCCGAGATAAGTGTGTGATGTTAGCATCAACAAAAATTGGTATCGAACAATGGCATCTTTGATGCAAACCGAATACAATGCGAGTAGGAGAGGGATAGCGCAAGAGAACGAGCTTGGCCTATGTAATTCCTAGCGGGATTTATTACAAATCATACAACACAAAACGTCCGAACACAAACTATCCTTTTTGAAGAACAAAACTCAGTAACTCTAATGGATTTCAACTAAAAATGAACTATCCTAGCTCGGTTGATTGTATGAAATAGTAACAACACTTGCACAAGAAGATTATGTGGCTTCAACAGTGAAAAACAACACTAACTATGCATGCAACAAATGAAAACTATGAATTCCTAAGAACTAAAAGACTAAATTCTGAAATGAGAGAATGAGAGGCAAAATTTGAGGGGCCATTTGCTTGTAATCTAACCAGCTATTTATAGAATTCCCATTTACCCAAAGGTGAAAACCAATTTGAACTCTTTTACCATAAACAATGGAAAAACACTATTCCAGGGAACCAGAATCATAAATACGAGAAAAGGCAATGAAAAAATCTGGTAAACATTGAAATTTACGTGAGTCGCGATAAAAGGAACATTCTAGAAAACGTGTGAAAGACCACGCTGCCTACTAGCGGGGCGGTGGTTATAGACCACCGCCACCTGCCTGGGTGGAAGTCACGAGACTATCGTCCAGGCGGGGGTGGTGGTTTCGTCTCGAAGACCAAAGAAAAGGAAAAGAGGGGGAAGAGCAAAACAAAGCACGCGAGGGGGCTAAGTGGGGCATGCGGGATGTTAATGTACACTTGGAGAGATTTTTCAGATCCCGAACACCTTGCGAGGAGACATGTATCATCATTGGGGCATTGTAACATGGTTTCGGTGGTACGGTACATAAGATTTTGGGTATGTACATATTGCCCCCTCGAAGAAGCGTTTTAGGCTGTGAAGAGGCATAAAATGGTGGGTCCGAGTATGGCGGTCCCAAAATGGGGAGTTAGAAGCTATACTTGACACACCCTATATGTCACCGATGTTACCATCCAAATTCCCTTTCTGCAAAATGAAAAGAGGGACTCAAGTGCGAATAGATAAAATAAACCGAGAAATAAAACAAAATTGATATGAAATGAGGACTTACCATTTACGGGGTTTAGAACTTACCTCTATCGGTGCTCCAACTCTGCGTAAAAACACTCAAAACAAGATTAGAATACTATATATATATATATATATATATATATAATGAGCTCATTTTACTATTCATTTACGCGTATCGATTTGGTAATTTTTGAGCTTTGGGTCCATGGTGATCACTCTTTTCATTTTTGAGTATGATTGAATTGGAATGAGCTTGGGAATGGTATTTTGCGTTAGGCTTAGCTTTTTGTTGTTTTTGAATGCTTTTGAGAAGAACTCCTAAGAAATTCGTAACTAGAGCGAGTCATAATGGGCCTTAAAAGGGCGGATAGGTAGAGTTCCTTTATTTCTTAGTCTCCATTTTGTGAGGCAAGTATGATGTTTTGGTATTTTGTGCTTATTGCAAGTGTTTTGACCACACCTAGTGTGCGATGACATCGTAAAAGCTATGACACACCGTGATATGTACATATATCTCTTTTTGGATCTAGAATATCTAGTGTCTAGAATTTTGTGACTCGTTTCCCATGTATACTAGATGTTTATAAAAAATTTGTTTTCATATGCTTTTCGAATGTATGCAATGGAGAACAAATGATACAAATCTTTGTTTCTTTTTGTATTTTGTGATGTTGATGTATGATAATGCGAGACCTGATGTGATCTTGAACTTTATCTTTCGCAAAGCAATTTTTCACGTACTTCATATTGTTTTTACAAAATGTAATGACGAACTAGTATGATGAGAAGATGCACTTGACCCACTCCTAACTCCACGCAACTAGTAAGATGTGAGGGCTCACCATCGAGAGCTAGAAAGGGCACAAGCTATGAGGTGTGTTGAAATGGAAATGATGGGAGATAGACAAAGAGTTGGTGGAACCAAAATTAGAAACGCTACTGAAACCTACCCTACTCAAGTGACTCCATAGTTTAGAATGTGACTTGCTTTGCGGTTTATCTAGACTTAAATGAGTAGATGGCCACTTGGTTGACAAAATCTGGTTTTCGGGGTTTTAAAATCTCTTGGAATTTTGGACATCCGATTCATTTTTTTTTTCTACTTAAGATTTCAAAGGTTTATTTGAATTATTTGCTTATGACCTTCAACGTTTGCTTGTCAAGAGGGACCCCCTACACCTTGCCCCATGCTACTGGTAGGAAGCATGGGCTTCTCCCATGGACAAGGCACGAGTGTGAGTAAGGGCATTCCATCCTTTCCCAACCCTACGTCACTAGTAAGAAATGGAGCTCATCACCGAAGGTTGGTAGGGACAGGAAATGTGTAAAAGTAAAATTTTCTGTTTGATCTATATTCAACTTATTTATTTGAGAAAAATGTCAGTATGTTCTTATTTCCAAAGAGATCTATATATGGGATAGATGTGACACCATGAAGCTTCTAGAATAGACCATAGGCAAGACACCTATCCTAGGAAGAAACAAAAGTGAGAACAAGCATGCAGGCCTTGGTATGGCTACCATTAAGACTTTGTCATATCTAGCTTTAATTGATGAAATGATTCTGAAACAGTTGATGATGTTATGAAAATGAAGAAGTATGATTTGAATGCTTCTACCAATACCATCAGAATTTTGTAATGAATTGCTTAAGAGCAAGTCCATTGATCACCAAGTTTCTGAAGCGAGTGAACAAAATGAACCTATCTAAATGAATATGTAATGCAACTGTAACCATGTACATATGAAAATGCAGGTGGAACTATATGTCATGATGTCTAAGGTGAAGAAAGTTGATGAATATCGAATTCTTCACCCCTAGAAGTACACAATGGAGAACCATTATCCTCAAATTTTTCATTCTCTTGACGAGGGCCTACCATTCAGGTTTGAACTTACAACCCTTGCCTAGAGGTGTATATGTTCCATTATTAAAAACATTTTTCTGAAAGAGGCGTTCACGTGCCTCTTTGTCATGTTTTTGAGAGATGGCATGTGGGTGAGCATGACTATGCTGCTCGACCTTCTCTCTCATATCGAGCATTGTGTTTATTTGTAAATTTTGTCGAATGATGAGGTCTTGCCCCATGGATAGGGAAAACTTAGCTTTAGACGTGCATGGGTCAAACTAGGATTTAGAATAGGGCAGTGCCTAGAGATGGTTTTGATAGGCATCGTTTCAATTTTAAATTTCCCTTCTTCATTTGTTAATTCTATCATGTTCATATCTAGATTTAGGTCATCGGAGGGAAGAGATGCTATACCGAGAAGACTACCCATTCCCTGAGGTTCGAATGGGAGAAAGATCGGCTCGTCATTCTCCAAGAGTTTCATAATTCCTGTTGTGGTTTTAGTGGAGACTGTTTCCATAGAAATTGACTTACCTTTATTTGTCTTTGCCACCTCGTATATTTTTGGGTCAACAAATTCAACCTTTGGAATGTCTGGGGTGACCGGGACTAACTCTTTTGTTGGAGGCGGTTTGTTTAATTGATTCATGGGAAGTTCATGCTCTGTATGGACTCCTTTCTTTTTCTTGAGGTTTTCTAAGTGTATATCAAAGGGTTTAGGATCCCCTTGAGTGATGAAGACTTTTCCTAAGTGTAGAAATCTTATTTCTTGGAATAACGTGGAAGGGATTGCCTTCATGCGGTGTATCCATGGACGACCGAGAATCATATTATAGTTGGTTTCCCGATCTATAATATAAAATTTAGTGAGGATTGTTTTGGGCCCTAGAGTGACTGGTAGTACTATAGTCCCAAGTGAAGTTTCCTTGAGACTATCATATCCCCTTAGCGTGTTTCATGTTGAAGAACAATTTGTTTCTCCATATCCTAGCTTTTGAAGAAAAGTGAAGGGGACTATGTTAACTACTTGCCCCATCGTCAATCATTGCATGCTTGATGTAGTTGTTGTAAATCCAAACCTGCAAGTGCAAGGGTGGATCACCTCTACGTGAAATTTTAGTGTCTGTTGGCATCTTGCTTATGTCAAATACAAACTCAGTATCCCTATCTGGCTGCCTTCCAGAGGGTAGACGTCAAAGTCTACATGGTTTATTTGAGCACTAGGAGGTGGTGTAACATGGATTAGATGTCCAAGACCTAATTCTTTGAGCAATGTAAAGTGATGCTGGGTGATTTTTCAGCAAATCTAGGAATGAAATATGAGAAAAGGTCTTGTTCAAATCTGATATCAAATCATAGGATCCTACCGGTTTAGCAATTGTAGGAACTTCATCTCGTGTGGAAAAAATATTGGGTAGGGGTTGTGAAACATACTCCTTTGTCCGAGTTGTTGCATTAATTTCCGCTCAACCTCCAACTCAACTAATCCTAAGATTTTTGTATTACCGTTTGAACCAGGCTGAGACCAATCACGAGTTTTCGGAGTTGAGGCATCTTGATCGTTATTTCCTATTGTTATTGTTAGAATGATTTGGGAGAGGATCGTTGAAAATCTTGAGAGGTGCGTTTTGAGGGGAAACTGATCCCATATAGGTGTTTGGCATAGGTAGTGTAGGACTTGCCAAAAACATGTCTATAAAGAGTTGTTTTTGATCATCTGGTAAATGTTGTAAGAATTTTTGTAGTCATGGTAGGTCCTAGTATCATGACCTCGAGATTTTGTGAAAGCCACAGTATAGATTGGGATTATAGTCCCGTGGTCATTGGTTTGAACCTTGTTGTGGCCCAAAATTTCGGTTAGGCTGATTGTTATAGTTGTAATTTTGAGGTTGTGGCCTTTGGATTTGGTTTTGATATCCATCGGGCCTCGAGCAAGGCCTTGTAGGATTTTGTTGTTGTTGTTGTTGTTGTGGAGGATGATTAAAATCCCCTTTGTATTGATCATTTGGAGTGAATTTATTATTGTGTTGATTGTTACAGGTGGAAGGGTGTTCACAAAATTTGGCCCTTTGACTTGACTCGGTGACTCCATCTGTTGTAAACCCCACTGCAAGTTTTTCGTTAAGGATTTTAGGTCCTTGATTAACATTCCCGGTATTAGGATAGGCCGCAGATGTTTTTATTGGGAGTGGTTAATTTCCCATTTGTCCCATATGTCTTATGACCACTTTGTCTATCAACGCTTGAGTCGATTCGGAGAGCACTCTCAAGTACATCATCGTACGTTATTGGTAGGAACTTCTAGACTTCTTCCTTTATCTCTACTCGAGAGAATGAAGGAATAAATCACATAGTTCCATCCCGATCCATGTTTGGAGTGCTTCTTTGAAGAATAGAGGAAGTATGCGCCATCTTTGGATGAAATGAGCAACATATTCATTGTGTTCTTGTTTAATATGCAATAATTCCCTTAATCTTGTTCTCAACAATTTGTTCATGTTCATAAGCCTTGATGAACTCGAAATGATTTGTTTAAATGAATGTATCAGAGCTTCGGTATTCTATAATACCCAATCGAGGGAAATACCCTCTAAATTTTTGGGGAATATTTTGCTGAATAACTCCATCCCAAGGAGCAAGTTCTCGAATGTCTATGGCATAGGCCTTAATATTTGCATTCGGGTCTCCCTCTCCTTTGTATTTGGGTAGATCGGGGAGAGGTCTTGGAAGCATGATGCTTCATATAGTGAAGTCTAAAGGTTCTTTCAAATATTCTGAATAAGTTCCTATCGCATAGGTTTCGACCATCGATGGTGCTTGCTGAGGGGGTGGAGGTGGGATGGTTTGTTGATATGGTGTAGCATATGTATTTGCAGGGGCATAAGGAAATCCTTGTGGTTGAGTGAACATGCTAGGGAGAAGAGAACATATCTCCTTGTGGTGACTTGGAATACATGTTTAAGTATGGAGGAGAATTTCTAGGAATGGATTATTTTGTACTAAATGGGTGGTTTACATATTTTCCACCAGAGTGGCATTAGAAAATGTGGTTCTAGTTGGTGTTTGTTGTGAATACTGAGGAGGCATGCCCAACGTGCCTATTCTTGTGAGGAGGTCTACTTGGCTAGGATGATGTGGAGGGTTGGGATTCCTACTTGCCCAAAATATGAATTTTGATTTGCTTGAGCAAGTTCCAGCCCTCTAACCTTTTCAGCCAAGGCTGAGATGACCTCTATTGGTGAAGACACAGTATTTTTCCTTAAGGGCATTTGTTGTATCATTTGAGGTTGCAAAGGGGTATGATACCCTGCTATGAATTGGTCATTACCCTACCAAGCTTCACCGAGGGCATTTCCCATAGGTGGAGGAATGGGGGTGTTTTCCTGGAATAGGGTATTAGATTGTACTTGTAAGCTCCCTACTGGTGGATACATGTTTTGGAAGCGTTGCTCACTTTTAGCAAAGTGTGCTAAGTATTCCTCATCCAAAAAGGGAGTGGTTATGTGATCTACTGATTCACGTGGTCCGAAGACCCGAGGAGATGAAATAGATTCTCCAGTAAACGTCATATTATTAGAGCCTGAAGGCTCTAGTTGTTGTGCAAGCTGATCGAACTCCTCAATTTGGAATGAAGAACTTGAGCTAGTTCTTTGAGGGGGAGTTTGAGATGATAAGTAATTATTTGAATAGTTATCAGCCCATGCAGAAAGTGAGGGCGATGGTTGTCTATTTGTTTGACTATAGCTTGTTTCAAGAAGAGAGGTCTTCCATATGCATCATATCTCGACATATTCGGGGGGTATATGAATACCTGTAGAATAATGGGAAAGAGCGAAGGTGGATGAAAGAAATGAAAAATAAAAAGAGGACGAAAGCTATTTGTTTCATGTTGGGTTCACCAATTTTGGTGGTGAAGCTGATGTGAAGGCTAATGAGGCATAGAAAGATGAAACCGTTTTTTTTTTCACGTCGGGTTCACCAATTTTGTTGGTGAAGCTGATGTGAAGGCTAATGAGGTATAGAAGATGAAATAGTTGTTTGTTTCACGTCGGGTTCACCAATTTTGTATGATGGAAAAGTGACAAGCGAGCATGGGAATCTAAAAGTAACTCTTCGACACCCGACCTCCTGAGGTCATGTCGAGATAGCCGGTGGGGATGGAATATGCGTGGGGTACAGGAGAACTAGTTAGGCAATCATATGTCTTCGACACACACTAATGGAATCTACAAATCTAAGGAAGAAGGCCCTCCTAACCTGAATTGGTGTGATAGATCATTCGCGAGGATGGTTGCTCAAAGGCTCCAATCAATATCGAGCTCTGGCGTAATCCGATCTATAGGTTGTGGTATATGTGGAAAATGACCTGGGATAGTTTCGTGTATGTCTCCAGACAGGGTCATAAGATGGATTATGGATATATAGTGGATTCTATGGGTGATTCTCTGGTCTAGTCTAGAAATCCTTAGCTTGGTTAGCTGCTATATCTAATAAGGATAATTGTGTGATAATATCTAGTGGAAGTGGAGAGGATCTAAACACCGTCTTAAACCCGTGTCAATGTTTGATTGATTTGTAGGTCCGTTGGGTTGTGGGACCTGTGGATCACAACCGTAAATTCTTGGTTGTCGTGGTCCTCCTATGGTCATGTGTAGAATTAATCCCTAATCCCTAATATCCAGTAGTCATATGCCTTTTTCAAATTTCTATGTTTAGAACTAAAGTTGCACTGAATCTTCTCGCAGTACCTTACACGGGTGTTCTAGCAACTTGAATTCTTAAGCTAGTGTACATGTCAACGAGGATATCTCTTTTTCTGGTTGTGGGACCAAAGGATCACAACCGAACACTTGCTCTCTTTCAAGCCCTTCTACAGTCATGCAGATATCTATTTTAGGGCAATCTGTAGTTTGGCTGATTTATCCAAAACGTGTGTGCTTGGTCGTCTTCTACGTTTAATCCTCTTAACTATGAGCTGATCTGTTGTAGGTATGTTGTTGTTCGGAAGACTTGGATTCTAAGATTCTGGTCTATATCAGTTATTGTTGTAACAAGATTGGGTTGAGGCACTATTGGCTCAAATACGTATTCTCTGGGCTCCCTAGGTCCCATGATTGTCATACAAAAGGAAATGATATAAATCTAACTAATGACAGAATAAACTAACTATGCACTGAAAGATATATCTATTTTTATTTTTGATAAACTATTGAACGGAATTGAAAGAAAAAATATTTAATGTATCTAGAAATTGACAACAAAACTAATAGCAAAATTAAAACAAACAAAGCGATCGAGTATAACTACGTGCACATGCGGTTGTAAATGTATTCTAAATAACCGAATAATTGATCTAATCTATTTAAAAGACTCTCAATCCTACACTCAGTGAGGAGAGTGAATCATAGTTTCTCGTGAAACTATCAATCCCCAAATGACTTGCCTTAATATCGAAAGTGAGATTAACTGAAATGAAATGATTCACTATTCTATTTGATATGTTTTAACTAGAACTTTGAAAGCTTGAACCTAGATTTTGTAGAACAATGGTGAATCCGATTGTGTGTGGCTTTGTCCCCTCAGTGTTCTCTTCCTCGTTCCTTCATGCTCATGTGAATCTAGAAAAGTGTGTGATGTTAAGCATCAACGAGAATTTGGTATCGAGAAAAATGGCAGCTTTGGATGCAAACCTAATACAATGTGGAGTAGTGAGAGGGATAGCGCAAGAGAATAGAGCTTGGCCTGTCTATGAATTCCTAGCAGGGATTTATCAGAATCATACAATGAAAACATCCGGAACTCAACTATCCTTTTTACACGGCCAACAAACACCATGCAGAACTCTAATGGATTTCGATTGAAAATGGAACTATCCTACCTCAGTTGATTGTATGAAACAGTAACAACACTTGCACAAGAAGATTATGTGGCTTCAACAGCAAAAACAACACTAACTATGCATGCAACAAATGAAAACTATGAATTCCTAAGAACTAAAAGACTAAATTCTGAAATGAGAGAATGAGAGGCAAAATTTGAGGGGCCATTTGCTTGTAATCCAACCAAACTATTTATAGAATTCCCATTTACTCGAAGGTGAAAACAAATTTGAACTCTTTTTACCATAAACAATGGAAAACACTATTCTAGGGAACCCGAAATCATAAATACGAGCAAAGGTGATGAGAAAAGCTAGTAAACATTGAAATTTATGCGAGTTGCGATAAAAAGGAACATTACGGAAAAATGCGTGAAAGACCGCATCCTAAGTAGGCGCGGCAGGTTTCGTCTTGAAGACCACAAAGCAAAAGGAAAAGAGGAGAAAAAAAAAAGCATGCGGGGGCTAAGCGGGGCATGCAGTGAAATGTTAACGTACACTTAGAGAGATTTTTCGATCAAGAACACCTTCATGAGGAGACTGTATCATCATCGGGGCATGTGTAACATCGTTTCGGAGGTACAATACATACAATTTTTGGTACGTCACAGTCTCCCCATTTGTACCCATGCATCTAATGTAAGACATTGACTTCTACACTGTATCAATCAAGATATTTCTCAAAATCCAACCATCTACAACAACATTCAGAGTGATTTATTTTTCATAGTCAATACTATCATGGGGGAGATTTACATGTAGAATCTCATTGTTCCTTCTCGGTGTTTGCACGCAGAGTGTTCTCGCTCAACCAATTCCCTAATAATGGAATAATATTCTCCTGGTGCAACATTTTAAATATACCTCTCGATGTCATCAATATCGGATGGGCCTTTCACGTTTCTTTCTTCTAATCTATATTTCTTGACTGCTCTTTTAAACATTGTATTTCACCTTGGAGTGTTATGAGGACCTCCATGGTCTCTTGATAAACCTCTTTTTGATGAGCAGGGTCTGGGTACCTTGCATGTAGAACCTCCTCCTTAGTGATTGTAGGCTTCAGTGCAATGAATCTTTCATGCGCATGTTGCTTCATCTCATGTGGTAATATTCATGGTTAATGCCTCAGGTTCTAGTGCTAACTTGGGCATCCATTGATTTTCCACCGCGCGTTGATTCTAACCATCCCTACACCTTTGTTCTCTTGCTTATGTTGTTTACTAAGATGATCATACAAGTCTAGGCACTCCTCATACCTATGATTCTTCCACAGAAAGAACATGTGATACTGCAGGGACGATTACATGCTTATAGTGATCAGGAGATCCGCATGTATAACACGTCCCGTGCAAGGAAACTTGCCTCTTCCTCCCCCACGGCCTCTTCCTGTATCCACCTCGATATCCACACCCCTCTTCCACGACCCCCTTCTGCAAAACTCCTCATTCATTTTATAGTGCATTTGATTGTGATCCCAATTCTAGTTCTCATTCTTGTTTTTAGAATTATCTCGATACACTTATGTCATACTGAATTTATATAACATCGTGGATATGAACAATCAACCTACAATCTTCGTGATCATGAGTCGTGGACCGGAAAATCTTACAATAGCAGGATACATCTTTCTTATGGCACGTTGTAATAAAGGACAATGGCTAAAGCATCATGATCTGCCAGCTGACGGATCTCACATTCTAACAACAATGAACGTATGGATCTGTGGGGAAAACTATCCTTGGTGTGACCTTCCACTTCACAATTTGTAAACCAAATCCTGACGAGCGCGTCTCATGAGATGAATTTTCGATAGTTTCTCTAGTTACTTTCGCATAGCAGCAATTTGTGCCTCTAACAATGGGTTAATGCCAGTGTCAATACTCCCAACCGCCTCGAAGCATGCAAAGCTACTTCTAGCACTTCACACGGATCAATGTATGTTTATGTGACAACGCCTTCTAAAATGTGTATTCAATCCCCAATGAACCGTTGTGCAGTATTTGGTTTGCGTGAATATCATAAGAAAGCTTAGATAGAAGTGTTTTAAAATGGGCATCATACTAACATGTACTCTTAATAGTGCAGCGCTTGATATCCTTGAGCACGCTCATACTCTTCTTCTCAAATTCTGCAATATAGAACTCTTTTAAGAAAACATCCTTTAATGTTGTATAATCCACACAAGTTTGATTAGGGTCAAATTTTCTCTGTACTCAACCGTATGTAGCATGTCCCTATAATGTAAGAGAAGTCAAATCGGCTTCATGCGTATTGCTCGAAGTCGTTATCCCTTTGCACGCCACAATATTTCACACATGTTCAACAGACATATTCTATACCTTTATACTTTGGGAGACGAAGAGACATATCCATGTAAATATTTTAGGGTTGGTTCATACCATGTCCCCCGATCCAAAACCACCCTGTGTTTCCTCTACCCCCGCAACCATCCGAGATCCATCAAACTAGAACCACCTATACCTCTTGATCCTCCACCTGCGTAGTTAGAATAGGACATGAAGATGTACTCCCCATGTGCTCTGAAAATGGTATTATACCGAACCCTACGATATGTGAAGTAGTTCCACTTTGACCAGTGAATCCGACATTTAGTATGCTCACGTTCTATATAGATGATGTGCGGACAGTGTGCTTTGATAAACAATGAATCCATCTGCCTGTTATTGGGCA
>CM031241.1:149637949-149850449 GCA_018340775.1 Taxus wallichiana var. yunnanensis
CGGGTAAAGAATCCTGCCATATGAGAAAAGCATGTTTCCCGGTATATTGGGCACATTTTAAGGCCAAAAAACGTGGAAAGTGTACGGTACTCTTAGTGTACAATCTTCAACACTTTCTCACATGAAAACATGCTTCAAAACCTAACAATCTCCCACTTGGAGACTAGTTTTCCTCTGAGTAAGCTTCTCAACCCTTCACCAGATTTTGTGAAGACTAACCAAAGCTAAAAACAACTTCAAAATTTTCATTGTGACCACCTTGGTCATCATGTGCAATAGGATTACAGTGACTATGAATCTTCTCTAGCTTCAACTTCTCTTCCTCTAAAGTTGTCCTGATGAAATGGTACCTTAACTGTATATGCTTCGTCCTAGAGTGGAAATAAGAGTTCTTAGTTAGGTGTATAGCACTTTGACTATCACTATGCAACTTTCCTTCCTCCTACTTATACCCCAACTCCTCAAGAAATTTTTGTAACCAAATCATTTCTTTTCTTTCCTATGTGCAGCAACATACTCAGCCTCTATGGTTGACAAAGCCACCAACTTCTGTAGTCATGAAATCCATCTCATTGTTGTCCCACCTACAGTGTAAACATACCTTGTCGTGCTTCTCCTGCTTTGTCTACATCTCTAGCCATATCTGAATCTACATAACCACACAAAGTGGTGTTTGATCCACTATAGCAAAAACTATCCCCATGGTCCCTCTCAAATACCGAAGGATCCACTTTACTTCCTTCCAGTGATCTCTACCTAGATCACTCATAAATCTACTCACCGCTCCCATTGTATGGGAAGTATCAAGCTTGGTGCATGTCGACACTAAAATTTTCCTCCATAATTTCTATTTCATTAATGTATGTATTAGGAATAGGATGTTGTTAAGTATAATTAGTAGTAGCGTCTGATAGAAGATAATGGCGCCGTTAGTACGGTGTCGCCAATAATGTGGAGTACGGTAACAGTCAAAGTACAATAGGAATGTTGTAAAAAGTAAATATTTGTCGTAAGTGGTCCGGTAATGTTAAAATGTCAAAGTTTGGGTAATTAGAGAAGTAGGGTCTACATGATTAGGAATTAGAAATATTATATTGGTAATAAAGACAAGGAGTGAGGTCATAAATATTTTGTGTATTTTATTTGTAAAAAGTCTAAAAATGTGGAACCCATGTAAAATGATAAGGTTTATCTTATCTTAACAGATAAGCTTACATGTACAGATAAGAGTTAAGGTATGGAATATGATTCGTCAGAATGGATTTCTTATCCTATCTTAGAGATAAGATGGATAAGCCTGGAAGTTCTATAAATAGAGAGGCCACCCTCCTCATTTAGCATAGAAAGAAGTAGTGAGAAATATTGTAGGAAGTGTGCAAAGGAAGCCATCAGTTAAAGGTGTGTTGAAGAAGCCATTGAGAGGTGTAATTGTAAAGTTTCTCCCATAGTCTTGTTGAAGTACCTCATGGGTGAGATTGTAACAATTTCATGTTAATATTATAATTTACTTTGATATTTCAGATTTGTCATCATTCCGTCTTATCATAGTCGATGGTATTCTTGTGTTCGGTTGTTGTTTTGTTTCCAGATTACGTCCACCAAACTAAAGGCTGTGCATTAGTAAATAATCATAGCACGAGGAGTTCCCGGTGAAGAATTATCATAGTGCCGGATTGGTGATGACATTTTGGTTCCATTGCTGGGACCATTCCTCGTTGGTGGATTTTTTGGAGAGATATTCCCACTTAGTCAAAAATCAATTGGAGGGTAACCTTGTTTTTACTGTGCATAGTAGTTACCATGGTAAAGTCATTTTTACCGTGAATAGTAGTTACCATGATAAAGTCATTTTTGCTGTGAATAGTATTTATCACAGTAAAGTCACTTTTTACCGTGAATAGTATTTACCGCATAACTTCACTTTTTACCGTGAATAGTGTTTACCACAAGTAAAATCAGTTTTTACCGTAGTAAGTCAAGTTTTACCATAGTTTACCGTGGTCATTTCTATAGTAATTCCAATTATTTGTGCACATAAATCTTGTTGATTGTAATTGTGGGTTGGTATTTCACGGTGGTTACTTTTGAAAATGGGAAAGATTCCTGTTTTTCAGCTCAATCTAATGAAGATGCTTCTTCTTTCATTCAAGAGTTTAAACGATCTTGTATTTGTAATGGCCTCATAAGAAGGGAACAATGGACTGAATTTTTTCCTACCTTTTTGGATGGTTCAGCACTTAGGTGGTTTGAAACACTAGGTGATAATGTGAAAAATTCATGGGATTTATTAAGCGAAAGTTTTCTTGAAGAATTTGGTGAACAACGAAATATGCGAGATCTCATGATCGAGATCACAAAGCTATCCCAAGGAGAGAAGGGAAGATAAGGGATTATCATGCTCATGTTCTAGAGCTAAGGAGGAAGCTCGATGCCCGATCCGGAAGGAAGGACTAGCGGATGGGTTGATGAATGGTGTGGATAATCTCCTCTGTAAGCACTTCATTCTTGGGATGAAGCCAGAGATCAGACAACGAGTGAAGTATGACCGCCCAGCTACCATTGAACAAGCAAAGGAGATTGCAAGAAGGCAAGAAGAAAGCATGGAAGAGGAGCCCAAAGAAATTGTTGCTAAAGTAGAGCCTACACCAGCACCTTTGGTCCTGAATCCACAACCACTCCCGGTGAGCACAAATATTTCTCCTAGTACATCTATTGAGTATGAAGATCTGCTCAAAAAGATGGGTCAGTTAACTATTAATCTTCTTCAAGGAAAGGAATTTAGTTCTCAGGGAGGAGATAGAGGTCCAAAAAGAAATATTTCTGAAGTTGTTTGTTATGGTTGTTATAAAAAGGGTCATTATAAGTATAATTGTCCGATAGAGCTTCTACATACAGTACAAGAGATAATGATAAAGGAAAAGCACCTATGAATTCTCTTGATGTAGTAGATAAGAGTAGAAATAATGAAGTAGATGTGTTTGTAACAAAAAAAGAAAAAGAAAGAAAAAGATAATCAAGATGGAACCGATCCTAAGAAGATGAAAGGAGAAATTAGTAAGAAACATAGGAGAAGAAAGTTGGGTGTGCGGGATTTTTGATTTCACGGGGCAAGGACCATACTCCATCTTGGAAGATCTGTCTAAAGGCACACAAATATTACATATGGTCAACTCTTGGCTATGTCTTCTGAGAAGAGGCGGGAGTTGCAAGGTGGACTCAATGCTCGAAGAAGGAAGGAGGTTGAGGTCCCTGTTTTGGAGGCAGAGGCAGATCCCTATGCTCCACAAGCTGAGGTATTATGTAATGGTATTTCAATTCATGATGTCTTAGTTGATGGAGGTGCTGCAATTAATGTAATGACCGAGTCTGTAATGAATATGTTGGGTTTAAAAATTGATCGCCCTTCAACACTTATGTTAAGGTCATTAAATAAGGGAAAAACTAAACCAGAAGGTGTAGTTTCAAATGTGGCAATATCTGTTATGGGTGTTGTATGTGTGGTAGACTTTCAGGTGATGAAAAATGGTATCTTGTTGAGAACCCAATGCTTTGGGAAGACCATGGCTAAGGAGAGTTCATGCAAAACTACTTGGAATGAAGGTTTCATGACACTTGGACGTGGTAGAGAGAGGTGAAGATAAACGTGATCCCTCGACATCATAAAGCAGAACCTGTGGATTCAAGTGATGAAACTGATGATTGGACATCCTCTGATTACTCTAGTACCAGTGAAGTGGACACTGAAGATGAAGAAAGTGAGGTTGATGTTTCAGTCATGGATATTCTTCCAGTCACACCAACCCAGGACCCCATAAAATTATCTGAAGAAGAAGTTGATGATCATCTCCAACAAATAAAGATTGGTGATGTTGTGATGGAGAGTGAGAAGGAATCCTACCTCCAACTCTTTCGAAGGTACATACACCTATTCACTTTTGATTACAAGGAACTCCGTCAAGTAAGTTGGGTAGAACATTGTATTGAGTGGTAGATGGTGCTAAGCCCATATAGCAAATGCCATATAGAATGAATCCTAATTTTTCCAAGGCTGTAAAAGAACAAATAGATAAGTTGCTTGATGCGGGATTCATATTTGCTATGGAGAATTCAGAATGGGTTTCTCCCATTGTGATCTCAATAAAAAAAATGGGAAGCTACGTATTTGTGTTGACTACAGGAAGCTCAATAAGGCAACAAAGAAGGATCATTACCCTCTTCCATTTTCAGATCAGATCTTGGACGAAGTAGCTGGCCAGGAGTGCTATAGTTTTGCTGATGGATATAGTGGCTACAACCAAGTTCGTATAGCAGAGAAAGATCAGCTGAAGACCACGTTCACCACTCCTTGGGGAACATTTGCTTATAGAGTTATGCCTTTTGGGTTGTGTAATGCTCCGGAAACATTCCAGCGTTTGATGAATAGGGTGTTCAAACCCTACATTGGGACCTTCATCAGAGTATTTCTAGATGATTTTTGCATCTATGGGAGCAAGTTGGACCACCTGCACCAGATGGAGACAACATTTCAAAGGTTAGATGAAGCACAAGCCTCACTAAACCCTACAAAGTGTGTCTTTGGATGTTCTAAAGGCGTTTTGTTAGGGCATGTTGTATCCAGAGATGGTATTGGTACTGATCCTGATAAAGTTTCAAAAATCAAAGATTTACCATTTCCTATGAATAGAAGTAAGTTGAGATCATTTTTAGGCCATGTGGGTTACTATAGAAGGTTCATCAAGAATTTCTCAAAGATTACACAGCCACTAACCCAGTTCTTGAAGAAGGATGTTACTTATGAACCAAGAAATAAGGTGCATGAAGCTTTTGGACAACTGAAGGAAGCCTTGGTGTCTTCACCTATTTTGAAGAATCCATATTGGAGCAAGCCATTCATTGTGTACACTGATGCCTCAGATGCAGCACTAGGAAGTACTTTGAGCCAAAAGGATGAAAATGGGAATGAACATCCAATTTACTTTGGGAGCCAGACAAATGAGCGATCTTTGAGGTAAACTATCTTTAACTAAAAAGAGGCTCTGCTTTATCATTTTTTTGTAAAGAAGTTTAGAAATTACTTGCTAGGGCAGAAATTTATAGTTGTAACAGATCATCAGGCTCTGAAATATATTGTCAATAAGCCTAACCCATCAGGGAGGATAGCAAGATGGATAATTTTGCTACAAGAATTTGAATTTGATATTATAGATAGGCCAGGAAAGAAGCATGTCAATGCAGATGCACTCTCTCGAGCCTATGATGGTTTAGGATCATCTTGTGATGATGATGATTTTCCCGATGCAGCATTGTTCTCCCTTGACACAATCCCTAGTGAATACATAGATATTTGGAATTATCTGAATGAATTCAAGTTTCCTGATGGTGCCAATGCAAATACTAAAAGAAAGATTACTCAAGCCGATCGTCCATATTCTATTACTGCATGGAGCATTATTTCAAATAGGACACGATGGAGCGATCTGAGAGAGGAGTTGGACGTGATCAAGGAAAGGAGCTGCTAGAAGAATTCCACAATGGTACATGTGGAGGGCACTTCTCTGGACAACTTACAGCAAAGGATCTTGGATGCGAGTTATCACCGCCCACTCTTTTTAAAGATTGTTATAATTATTGTAAGACATGTGATATTTGTCAAACACATGGTAACCGTAAGACTTCATCAGCTCCATTATGTCCTATTCTTCCCCTTGGTCCCTTTGAAAAGTGGGGAATAGACATTGTAGGTCCACTTCCAACTACATCACGCCAAAATAAGTATATTGTAGTTGCCACAGATTATTTAACCAAGTGGGTTGAAGCTAGGCCATTGAAAACAACTTCCATGGATGAAGTGGCAAGGTTCATATATGAACACATTGTCACCAGATTTGGTTGTCCATTAGAAATTGTAACAGATCAAGGAAGCCACTTCATTAATGAGGTGGTAGAAGCCCTAGTCAATAAGTTTTCTATTAAGCACAGGAAGGAAACAACATACAAGCCAAGCACAAATGGATAGGTGGAATGAATTTTTTTGTGTTGTGTCAAATTCTAGCAAAAGATGCAGCCTTGCAGGTACATAAATGGGATAAAAGGATTCATGCAGCATTGTGGGCATATAGGGCAACATCAAAGTCAGTAATAGGATACTCCCCATTTCAGTTGGCCTATGGCATTGATCCAGTTCTTCCTATTGAGTTTGATATTCCCACTGTGAGAGTTATGAAAAATGAAAGGATGGATGAAAGTGATTCAGTAAAAGAAAGGTTGGTACATCTTCATTTGCTAGAGGAAATGAGAGAAATAGCAAAGGATACAAGCCATAAGAAGAAAATGAAGCAGAAGGAATACTTTGATCAAAAGATCCGGTGGTCTCCATTTCATGTGAATGACTTGGTTCTAGTATATGATTCCGAGATACAAAAACAAAAGACGAGAAAAATTTCTTCCAAAATGGATGGGGCCCTACAAAATAGCATTGTGCATGAAAATGGTACGTCTTGATTTGAGAGGAATTGGATGGCACTCCCATTACGAAATGGGTCAACCACGACAAGTTGAAGATTTTCCAAGCACTGAGAATAGTCTACTTCGAGGACGGAGTAGAAGCTAGGAAGGGGAAGATGTCGACACTAAAATTTTCCTCCATAATTTCTATTTCATTAATGTATGTATTAGGAATAGGATGTTGTTAAGTATAATTAGTAGTAGCATCTGATAGAAGATAATGGCGCCGTTAGTACGGTGTCGCCAATAATGTGGAGTATAGTAACAGTCAAAGTGCAATAGGAATGTTGTAAAAGTAAATATTTGTCGTAAGTGGTCCGGTAATGTTAAAATGTCAAAGTTTGGGTAATTAGAGAAGTAGGGTCTACATGATTAGGAATTAGAAATATCATATTGGTAATAAAGACAAGGAGTGAGGTCATAAATATTTTGTGTATTTTATTTGTAAAAAGTCTAAAAATGTGGAACCCATGTAAAATGATAAGGTTTATCTTATCTTAACGAGATAAGCTTACATGTACGAGATAAGAGTTAAGGTATGGAATATGATTCGTCGAATGGATTTCTTATCCTATCTTAGAGATAAGATGGATAAGCCTGAAGTTCTATAAATAGAGAGGCCACCCCCCTCATTTAGCATAGAAAGAAGTAGTGAGAAATATTGTAGGAAGTGTGCAAAGGAAGCCATCAGTTAAAGGTGTGTTGAAGAAGCCATCGAGAGGTGTAATTGTAAAGTTTCTCCCATAGTCTTGTTGAAGTACCTCATGGGTGAGATTGTAACAATTTCATGTTAATATTATAATTTACTTTGATATTTTAGATTTTTCATCATTCCGTCTTATCATAGTCGATGGTATTCTTGTGTTCGGTTGTTGTTTTGTTTCCAGATTACGTCCACCAAACTAAAGGCTGTGCATTAGTAAATAATCATAGCATGAGGAGTTCCCGGTGAAGAATTATCATAGTGCCGGATTGGTGATGACATGCACACCATTGCATACATAAAACTACCAACTGCGATGATTAAGGTACCTTAGACATTTGGTTTCTCTCCTACTCTATCTTGGGACACTTTGCTCCTTTGATAACTTGAAATGAACTACCAAAGGAGTCCCAATCTGGTTCAACATATTGCATATTAAACCTCTCTAATACCTTCTTAATGTACTCTTCTGAGATAAAGTCAGCTTGTTCTTTCCTATCCTAAGATATCCTCATACCAAGGATTTTTTTGGCTGCCCCAAATCCTTCATAGCAAAAATGATTCACTTAGTTGCTTCTTGAGTAATTTTATTTCCTGCATTTTTTACCTACAACCAACATGTCATCCACATACGAACAAAGGATAATATAAGTGCCATCCTTAAATTTCTTTGTCTACACGCAATGGTCATAATGACATCTAATATAACCTTGATCCATCATAAAGCTATTAAATTTCTTATACCATTGACTTGGAGCTTGTTTGAAGCCATACAAGCTCTTCTTCAATTTGCACACCATCTCCTCTTTACCTTTGACCTCATACCCCTCTGGTTGTAGTCTTTACATCAAGAAATGCTCTAAGTGCAAGTATTCTGCTTGAAACTATTCCAAGAACAACTCTAATAGAAGTCATTTTTACTACAGGAGAAAAAATCTTATAAAAATCTATACCTTTTTCTTTGCAAACCCCTTTACCACTAACCGAGCCTTGTATATTTTCTTTCCTCCTTCCTCTTTGACTCGAATACCCACTTGTTACTCCGTAATGCTCTTTTGCCTTCGTAGCTTCACCAGATCCCATGTCCGGTTCTCCATGAGAGCTTGATGTTCCTCATCCATGGTTTACTCCCACTTAATCCTAGAATCTACCTGCATTGCTTCATCAAATCTCTCTGGCTCTCCACTATCAGTGAGTAATAAATAATAAAGAGAAGGAGAAGACTGTTTAGGTTATCATCTTACCCTAGAAGACCTCCTCAATATAGGAGTTTGGGTTTCTGTTGAGGATTTTTCGAACTAATTCATGTGTCACTTTTCCATCTGAAAGATCCTCTACCACCGCATATTCTTTCTTGGATTCTTCCTATTTTCTTACAACTACTTTGCTTTATACATGAATTTCTCATTAAAGACCACATCCCTAGATCAAATGATTTTATTTTCCTTAATACTCCAACATTTATATCCAAAGTCATCACCACCATAACCAATAAAAGTATATTTTTCTGATTTAGCCTCTAGCTTGGTCCTATCATCCTTATATATATGGACAAACATCTCACATCTAAAGACTCTAAGAAATGAATAATCAAATTTCTTACCATACCAAGCCTCCTCAGGTATGCCTCCATCCAAGGCACTTGAGGTTCCTCTGTTTATCAAGTACATAGTTGTGCTCACCACTTCTACCCAAAAAGAAAGAGACAGTCTTGCATGTAACCTCATGCTCCTAGCACATTCCATTATTGTTCTGTTCATCCTTTCTGACACCCCATTCTGCTGCGAAGTCCCTGGAACCATATTTTACCTCGGATTCCATTCTTAGAATAGTAATCATCAAATTCATTTTTGCAATACTCCCCTCCATTATCTAACCTGAGACATTTTAGCTTAAGACTGTTTCATTCTCTACCAAGGCTTTCCATTTAACAAAAGTGTCAAATACATCAGATTTGTTTCTAATATAATAAACCCAAACTTTCCTTATTGCATCATCAATAAAAGTAACATAATAACTTGAACCCCCAAGAGATGATACATGAGTCACCCCATACATGAGAATGCACAAACTCTAACTTACTCTCTTTCTTTATAGGTCCAACCTTGAGAAACCTTACTCACTTCTATTTCCCATATACATAGTCCTCACAAAACTCCAAACCTATTTCTCGTATATCTAGGAAAATACTTTTTTATGATCTCCATGCCCTTATGGCTCATATGACCGAGCCTATAGTGCCACAATGTTGTATCTACTTCTAAAGCCACAAGATTACAAACATTAGTGCTATAAGTGGTTAAATACAATGTTCCAACCTTCTTACCTCTTGCCACCACAAGAGAACCCTTGGTAACCTTTTAAGAGTCCACTTTGTAAATATCATAGTATAAACATCACTTCCTAACTAACCTTGCCAATATCAAATTTCATCTTAATGTAGGCACATGTTTGATATCCTTCAATAGCCAAGTATTCCCATTCTACATCTTAACTTGAATATAACCTTTTCCAACTATGCTGTAAGCTCATCATCACCAAGAAAAACATGCCCAAAATCTCCTTGAACATAATCAAAAAAATAATGCCTATGTGGAGTAGCATGGAAAGAAGCCCCCCGAGTCTAATACCAAAGATTCAATAATATTGTGCAAAGAAAGAATCAAAGCATCCTGACATACATTGCTGTTGCCACATTTGCCTCATTGTTTTCTTCCTGTTGTTTCTTCTTGTCCCGAAGTTCCCAACAATCCTTCTTTGCATGCCCATACTTTCCACAGTGCCAACATACTATCTTGCTTTTGGATTTTGACCTTGCTCGATCCTTTGATTTTCCACGGCTTCCTCTATTCTTCTGTCTCCCTCTAGTTTCCACTTGTCAAAGAATTCCCTAAAGTAGAAGATTCCCTAGAGCCTTTTCTTCACATTTCCTCATTTAGAATCACCCCTACAACATCCTCAAACTTCAACTTTGAGTTAGTTGGAATCGATTTTCTTACCGCCATTACAAGGCTATTCCAACTCTCAGGTAAAGATCACAAAACTAATAAAGCCCTAACTTCTTCATCAAATTCTATTGTGACCGAAGCTAGCATATTTACAACCATATTAAAATCATTTAAATGATCTACTACTGAACCATTCTCAGACATATTCATATTAAACAACTTTTTCATTAAAAATATCTTATTAGAGGCAAAGGGTTTTTCATACAACTTCCTAATGCATCCATCAGTTCTTTTGTAGTCTTTTCCTTTGAAACATTAAATAATACCGAAGATGCAAGACACATCCAGATTGTCCCAAGTGCCTTCCTATCTAGAAAATCCCATTCCGCATCCGTCATGCTCGAGGTTTTGTTCACCTTCTCAGACAACGAGAATATAAAGATCCTTCTGATAAAGGTAATCTTCCATCTACATCTTCCAAAGATCTGAAATTCTACCCGTTGAATTTATCAACCCTAGATCTTCCATCATCTACCATAGTTCCCACTCAAGATAAAAATTTCCCTACGATTCAACACTTTAGTAAACCAAACTAGGATCTGATACCAATTGTTAGGAAATAAGGGATAAAATATGTGGAATAATCCCTCACAGAATCAACATTAGAAATTAATATGCAGAAACTATTACAGATCTCAAATAAAAGTGCAAAATAAAATAACACAACACAAAGAGACAATATTTAACATGGTTCACCCACTTTGGGCTACGTCCACCAAGAATCACTTGCTCAGATTTTATTACAAGCCACCGCTCTCTTAATACAATACCCATATGTTTGGAGCTATGCTCAACAAACTCTACAGAATTCACACCCAAATTCAAAACACATATGCAATGTTACATTATACCTATCATATGCATAAAACCATATAAGTAGACAACTGCTTAAGTAGTTTTACAAAACCGTGGGTATTAAAACCATATGAGAAAATCAAGTTTCTGGTATATCGGGCACATTTACGGCCAATTTTTTTTTTTTAAAAGGGTTACACCCCGAACCCCTACGAGACAACTATGGAAAGTGTGTACGGTGCTCGTGTATAGTCTTCAACACTTTTTCACATGAAAACAGGCTCCACAACCTAACACCTTGGTTGATGGTACCCTTTATCAAAAATTGGTAGGAGATTGATTTACCTTACTCGCACGCATCCGAATCCATTATTTACTTGTTAGGATCGTGTCCAAATTCATCTTTGAAGCCACACGAGTTGTATTGAAAAGAAGAAAAATGGATTCTTCACTATGTTTTTGGAACTTACACAGATGGCATCCAATATCTTAGAGGAGTAGATATTGACTTAGTTGAATATACGGCCTTTGATTGGGCCGGTGATCTTGATCATAAAAATCTACCTCAGGCTACAATTTTTCTTTTGGTTTAGGTCATGTTAGTTGGTCTAGTAAGAAGTAGAATGCAATTATGATATCTTCCATAGAGGCAACATAAAGAGGATTCGTTAATGCTGCCATAGAAATTGTTAGGTTATAAGGTTTCTTAACAGAGTTCAATATTCATTATCAACAACCTACTATCATCTACTACGACAACATGAGAACCATCTCGACTTTATAAAATCCAGCTCAACATCAGTGGAAAAAGCACATCGAGATACATATGCACTTCATTTGGGATCTAATTCATGAAAACATAATTGACTTGTAGTATATTTAGACTTTTGATATGGTTGTTTACATTTTCACTTAGGCCTTCACTAAGGCTAAGTATCTTCACGTCATGTCTCTTCTTGAGGTGAGGTCTGCTACAGCTGGCCATATTCTTTGGGCTTTCTAGTCCTCTTCTCCTCTTCTCCTCTTCTAGAGAGATGTTGTTTGTACATTGGTTCCTCATCAAGACTAATTTATGTGACCCACATGACGTATCTTTCTTAGGTTGTTTAGGGGAGTCTTTTATCTCTTGTAAGTGGATGTTTTCCCTTAGAGGGTTTTCCTCCATTACTTGAGATCCTTATTGTACATGGGTACCTCATCAAGCCTAGTTGTCGGGACCCATTTTTCTCCTTTCCTTATTTTTTCTAGAGAGATGTTGTTTGTAAATGGGTACCTTATCAGGCCTTTAATTTCCGGGCCCCATTGACACATCTTTCTTAGTTTTCTAGGGGAGTTCTCTTTTAGTTATGACTTTCCATGACCTCTACCTCAACTTCAATGAAGGGGTGTTGGTGTATATGAATTTTCTCATCGTCACTCGATGTCTTGTCCACGTCATGTGGTTAGTTATATCACTTAGTGAGAATAGGTAAATATGGTTATTATTTAGGGTTTTGTACACGTTTCATGCACATAAGTTACACAACACTCCTATGTGTACCTCTTATTTTTTATCTATGAGCATGTCAGACACCCTGTGTCTTTCTCTACTTGATTTTCCTTTTTGATTTATTCTCTTTCTGATTACATGAAAAATTCTCATCACCATTATAAGTAGAACCATATTTGATGTGCACAAGGTTCCATATTGATCCTTGTAGGACAATTTAATAATATTTATGGTGTTTGTTGGTTCCTTGTTGTTTCTAGCCAATACAAGAAATTAATGGCTAAGGGAATATATCATAAAGAATTCATTTTGGGAATCCTAAAAGTAAAACAATCGGTTTGCATCCATTCACAACTTAATAAATATACAAAATCCAATGAAAATAATATTCAGCTATGAGTAGTAATTCTAACATAAACATACATTTAATAATGATTATAGATTAGAAGATTTAGTCCTAATACTAACAATTTTTTAAAAATATAAAAAAGAGAGTATGGTGTGCTTGATTACAAGATTCAAATTCCTTATATAAGGTATCCAACTACCTCTAACATGGGATGTACATGTACTAAGATCCTCTAATAACTTGACTCACATGACCTTGTGATTTGCGAGTGAATCTACTTTGTCTCTGGATAACGTGATATTTTTTCATTTTGTGCATCTCTCGATTTGTCGCATAAAGTGGTGTGCATGGAAGGTTTACGTAATGGAAATGTGCATTTAGACTTACACAATGGTCTAAATGCACATTCAGTCTAAATGCACATTTCCATGACGTAAACATATCCCCATCTATCTCCACCTTATGTTAAAAAAAAATTACATAAGACATATATCACGTCATATCAAAGGATTCACCATTGTGTAAGACTATGTGCACACCTTTAGACAATGGAAATGTGCATGGAAAGGTGTGCACATAGTCTTATACAAGGGTGAATCCTTTGATATGGCATGATATATGTCTTATGTAATTTTTTTTATGTTTGGATGGTACATGCATCTCTTCTTGCACAAAAATATCCTAAGCACCTTTTCCAAAGTCATCCTACACACATAGTGGACAAGGATGAAAATTAGTATAGGGCACGATAAATTAACTGCATAATAGAATTATTTAGAATGCATATAAGTAGGGGGCACACAATTATTTGTTTAGTCTGTTGCATAGCATTATGATTGCTAACACATGGTGAGGATTGAATTTACTATCCGTTGAAAGTATTCTAAGACTTAGATTGGATTATATAGATGGGAAATTGGTGAAGTTTGGAAGTGCATGAAATTTTACGAGAATTTGTGCAACTTAGAATGAGTGAAGGTGTTTTGGAGCATTAAGGGGTTCGTAGGACTCACAATGTGGCTATGCATGGATTGTGCAAACATATTTTTGAATGCAAAGGGTATTGAATAATGGCTCTAGACTAAACACGAAGGATTCAAGGGTGTGCAAGACATTGGTAAAGGTATTTCGTAAAGTGTCTTCCTAATGGCGAATGTGAGAAATTATTTTCACAAGTAGATGGGTGTGTGAAAGGATTGCACCAGAATATTAGGAACATTTTGTACAATAAGAAGTAAACATATTGGAAAAGGGTATAGGAGAAAAGTATCATAGGAAGGCCCGAAAAAAAAAATGAATAATTCATGAAATTTTTAAAAGAGGGAATTATATACAAGATGTATTAAAAACGAGTGTTCAAAATTGTGGATTACCTTGTGAAGGTTAAGAGGTTCCATGATTTCACTTGTGAAACTAGGGGTGTGTTGTGGACATAACAACAAAATTTAGAGAAATGTTCGCCAAATAAAAATATGAATCAAATTAGAAAAAGTTTTCATACCAAAATATAACCCAAAGAAATAGATCTAATGAGATCCATGTGAAGGAGTGGCCATTAATAGCCAAAATAGGAATTTTAGAAGGAGAATAAATAATTGAAGAAGTAGAAAAATGATTCCCTAGAGCTAGTAAGAGGAAAAGTATGATTAATAAAATAACCTTTATCCAAAGAGGATAGACAAACTAGATGATAACAAACATTTCAACAAAAATGGAACCAAAATAAAAAAATATGATAGGATGAAAAAAGAGTTGACATTCATCATCAAAAGGATAGTTTCTTTGAAGCGAGAACATAAAACTAATCGATGGAACATTCCACCACAATAAAACTAGAAGCACCATATCTAACAAAATCCTTAAATTTGTAGTCATATGTACCCCAAATGGAAATTACAAAAATCCTTAAAGGTATGCTCATTTGTAGCTAAAAATAAGTGAAAGTTCACAAATAAAAATTCCTAGGAAATTTTGATGTTGTCTAGATCCATAGTCATCTAGATCATTTTAACATCTCCCATAGTAAATAAAGGTTAGTAACAAAACATAGATAAAATAAACGTAAGAAATTCAAATACGAAACCCTACTAGATGGAATCAAAACAACATTTTCCTTTCTAATCTTGAAGGGTGATGTTTACTTTAATAAAATTTATAGATATGCACGGAATAGGTAGAACCACCACAAGGGTATGAAGTCACCTAGAAAATTCTCAAAACAAGAAACACAAAAAGTTTGAATGACACAAGTTATTTCTTAAAATTGCATCTATTTAAATTTAAATGTGGTCTAATTGATTATCATGTTTATTTTTAGTGTTTTTGATCCATATGGATCCAAAAGGACTCTACTTCATCATATCAGTAAACACGAAGAAGGAAAATAAATTCATGGAGGTTATGTCATTATAGTAGCATGACCTCCGCTCACGTGCAAAGTGACAATTATAGAACCACCGCCCAACCAGAGTGGCAGTCTTGTAACTGCCACCTAGCCATGACAGCGGTCTTGTAATTGTCACCCAGCCATGGCAGTGGTCTTGAGACCGCTGGTCTTCATTGTGTAGCGGTCCTAGATCTTTCAAAATAAAAATAAAAAACATGAAATGAATAGCCTCATAATTTGAAAGGTTATTCGTGTATCTTCTCCTCCATGACCTTTCCCATTCTCTAGTGCACGGAGGACATGAGAAAGGCTATAAATACATGTTTATAGAAGATAATAGGCATCGAAGCATGAAAGCAAGTGAGAAAGAAGTTCTTAGTGCTGGAATTGTGTTTTGTAGAAGAAAGGAGTGTTGAGATAGAGAAAGCAAGTAATTGGGAGGAAGTGTGAGATATTATCTACTTCTCTTTCATACTTATTGTAATTTCTGTACTTATTGTTTGAATTGGCCAATAAAAGTGGGAAGAAAGAGAAATTTCCCTTCCCGACTGGTTTTTCCTCCTCTGGAGGTTTCCAAGATAAAACTTGTTGGTGTTTGTGAGTTTATATTCTTTCCTTTCCTGCAATTGTTGATTCTAAGCACAAGAAAAATTCATTCACTAGCTATCTCTATCATTTTCTAATAGAAAGTAGAACAACAACGTTTAATTTGTGATTCTGTGGATAATTCCAAAGTTGAAGAGTTTATAGATCATTTTGGTATCAGAGCTAACAAGTATCCAGGACTGTGGTATTCGTTCTTGGATTTGTATGATAGTGATGAGATCTAAAGGTGAAGAGGATTTACCTTGCGATCCAGAAATTTCTACAAGGAAGTGGAAACAGAGAATTTGGGGACAAATGGAGGAAGAGAACTTGGTCCGTAGAATTGAGATGCTAGAGACCATGATGGATAGGATGTTTAGAAGGCAAGAAGAACTTGTAGATTTGCAGAAGACAACTTCTGTCAAGCAAGACTCCATGGACTCAGTGGTTTGAGGCTTAGCTGAAAAGTTTGGCATAGGGAGGAGCCACCATGAGGAAGATTATGGGGAAGAGCATGAAGAAGAGACTTCAAGAGAAAGGGTAATATCTAATCATACTCCTTTTTGAAAGTTGAGATTAAAAGATTTGAAGGACAAGTAGATGCAAATTTTTTTGATTAATGGCTAAAATAGTTAGAATTCTACTTTAGCATCCATAATATCACTGAGGCACAAAGGATCACCTTTGAATGTCTCAAAATGGAGGGACATGCTCTGGTTTGGTGGGAAACCCATCTAACCACTTGTGAAAAGAAGAAGTGTCCTATTGTGAAATATTGGAAAGAATTTAAAGACGTACTTAGAGATAACTTCTATCCTATTAACCACAAGAATGATTGTGAAATGATTAAATGGTAGTATTTTATACAAGGCAAAGGACAAAGTGTGTAGGACTACACTACATATAGTTTGGGAGGCAGGCCATGTTGCTAAACATGGAATTGGAAGATTTTGATATTATGAATAAGTACTTGGGAGGACTTCACACTCACCTTTGAAGAAAATTCATCTCCACAAAGCCCAAATATCTCAACAAGGCGTGTGTGCAGGCATACTACATAGATGATGAAAATAAGCAAGGAGAAGTAGAGCCAAGGGAAAAGAAGTCGACAAATCAGCAGAAAAAAGAGTATGGGAAAACAAGTAACAAAGGTAAGTGGAAAGGGAAAGGTAAACAAGCTGCCACTACTTTAAATACTTGTAAAGATCCCAAGAATTTTTACAAGAACTATGATATCAATGGTCATACTGACGCTACATGTTGGAAGTTGCATCCGAGTTACATCCGAAGAACCAAACCAAGGACTCAAAGAAGTCCATGACAGCTATAAAAATAGAAGGGAAGTGGAAATCGAAGATGAATATGATGTAGATGAAAGTATTGGAGGCACGGCCACCAACATGGACATCTAGGAAGAGGAGATGATGAGTAGACTATCCAGATCAAAATCTAGATAAAGAGAACTAAGGTAAACGCTTTGGTTGATACCGGTTCTTAGTTTAACTTGATTTCTGAAGTAGTTGTAAAGAAGCATGGTCTTGAGACTTACAAACATCCACACCCTTATCCTTTGGGATGGGTGAAGAAGGGTATTGAAATTTAGGTAATGAAGATGTGAGGTAAGGTTTGGGATAAATTCCTAGTATATTGATGTTTTGGAAGTGACGTTATTTCATTTAATGCTTTTGATGTTGTGTTTGGGAGTATTTACTTGTATATTAGGGATGCTATATTTATGAGAAGGGAAAACCAGTACAGATGGGTCAAGGATGTGATTATCTACAACATCCGGGCACACCAGCGTAAGACATAGGTTACTATGGTGAGTGCTAACCAAGTAAAATGACTTATTTAGGAAAATAATATTTAGTTTTATTTACTTTTGTTAAAGGATAAACAAGATGGGGTAGAAGTTTAAGAGATTTCTAACCAGGGAAAGCATGACTTGGATAGTATTATTCAGTATTTTCAGGAAGTATCTCAGGCTCCCAGTGGGTTACCACCAAAACAGGAAGTAAAGCATCACATTCAGCTATTTCCGAGTCCCCTATACCAAACATTGGGTTGTATAGGCAATCCTTGCTTAAGAAAGTACAGAAAAACTCCAGGAACTACTAGACCAAGGGATGATACGTTTGAGTACCTCACCATGTGGTTCACCTATTGTGATAGTGTCAAAGAAGGATGGTTCTTAGAGAATGTGCATCGATTACCGCATTTTGAACAAGATCACCATAAAGAACAAATATCCACTTCCCCATATAGATGATCTCTTGGACCAGCTTCAGCATGCCAATTTTTTCACAAAGTTGGATCTCAAGTCAGGTTATCACTAATTCAGAATGAAGGAGGAGGATATATGGAATACTTCCTTCAAAAAAACAAGGTTTGTATGAATGGTTAGTACTTCCTTTTGGGTTATGCAATGCACTTGCTACATTTATGATATTGATGAATGATGTATTGTGGGATTTCATATATTCATGTGTCATTGTATATCTAGATGATATCTTGATTTTTAGTGCCACATGGGAAGAACATCTAACTCATTTACAACAAGTCTTGCAAGTTCTTAGGGAGAAACAACTACTTTGTAATATGAAGAAATGTGAATTTTCCAAATAGTCACTTGTCTATCTTGGGCACGTGGTTGGAGGAGGAGAGCTACGAGTGGATCCAAATAAGGTGGAAGCCATCACTAATTTTCCAACACCAATAGGATCCACAAAGACTAGGAGTTTTGTGGGAGCAATACAATACATGCGGAAGTTCATTCCGGGCTTCTCCGCGATTGCATAAACCTCTACACACAATGGCCACAAAGAGTAAGGGTTTTGACTAGGGTAAGGAACAAGACAAATCCTTTGAGTTATTGAAATACAAGATTAGTCATGCTCTAGTACTTTCTCTTCCTAATTTGTAGCAGCCTTTTGAAGTAGAGACAGATGCCAGTGATTACGCTATGGGTGTAATGTTTGTTATCACCGAATCACAGCACCCCTGGATGTTGATCAGATTTCTAGTTTGATCACTCTAAGCATCCAGGTGTGATTGGATAACATGGGTACTATCTCCAAGTTGTGGGACTTGCTACTTGAGAAGACCTCCGAGAAAGCAAGTTCTGCTCCTAAACTACCCGCCACAATCTACTCTAATGCAGGAGAAACTAGCTATTCTAACCTAAAATTCCAAGGGACCAGGGAAAGAGAATACCTAAAATGAAAGCCTACACTAAAGCGGTGATACACCAGAAAAGGAGGATGTGAGAGTAGTCTCCAAATGTGTGAAATACAGAGGCAAAGTGCACACTAGAAGAGGTGATGACAGGAATCTCCATAATCTAGCAAAATGCATTCAAAGATGAATATTCCAAGCACACACAATAATAATGAATTCCTGTAAGAACATAATAATAGACACAATATTCTTGTAGAAAGATAAAAGGGCAAGAAGAATGCAAGAAAATATAGCAGGGGAAGATACATCCACAAACTTGTATTTTATTGCTTCCTAGTATGCATAGTTCAGTCTATTACAAGATAAGGGCCTGGATCACCATGCAAGGAGTACACTACAAGGGCCTGCAACACACTAGCTTCACAAAGCAATTTTGGCAGAGCTTTGCTACCCAAAAACTCTCCCCTTTACAATGAGCCCAACACTCCAATTTATAGAAAAAGAGAAGGAAAGAGAAGGGAAAATGGAAATCCCGAAATCTGTCCTTCAACCACCTATAAGAGGCATTAAATTGAGTGAAATGATTATACATTACTTGCAAAAATCTCCCCATCTTTCTCCCATGTGCTGCAATGCGAGAGAAAGAAGGATGACCATGCCTCTTAATGTACTCCCAAAAAGTACCAAATAAAAACACTGCTTTACGAACCCGGCCACGTTTTCTTAAAAAATCAATCAATTTCTAATAAAATCTAGAATTTCTTGATTGCTTGCATCGTGCATCAGGCTTGGAAACACGATTCCAACAAATACCAATTTTGTGTGATTTCGTTGAGAAATGCAAAAGTTATGGCCTTCTCGAAAGGGCAAAGCTATTTTGGGCTTTGAGAAAAGGTTTTCTTTAGTCATTTATTTTTGAGCATTAATCGATGGAGCCAAATATATTTATCTTATTTAAATATATATATCCTCATTAAAAATAAGAAATCCTATTTTTGTAGCGTAGAGGACGCCGTGAGACTTTGCTCCAAAAGTCCAATTTTATGAAAATCGGAGCTCGGAGTCAAAAGTTATGGCCGTTTGAAGTTCCACGGGTCAAACGTTGACTTTTCTTCTCTGTCTTCGGCCATTTCAGCTTTTCGCGTCCCACGCGTCCCTTTGTCCCAAATGTCCCAGTGCTGTGTGGGAAAAATTCTTCCGAACCGCCCGAAATGGGCTTCCATGTCCCTTTTCTACCGGTGACACGTGGCGTGATCTGATTGGCTTTCGGCTCCTTCGGTATCTGCGTTTATGTCGCGTCCCCTTTGTCCCATTTTTGTGCTGAAATTTCCCATTTCCCATTTCGGCCGAACTGCCGTTCGTGTACTCGTGGCCCGTATGTGTCCATTTGCTTTTGGACCGTTAGGACAAATTTTCCCGATTCACCCGCAAGGCGGTTCGCGTTTCATGCACATTTGGCCCCAACTGCTTGGCCGCTGACTGCCTTGACTTTATATTTCGGCCGATTCGTAAGTGCCGATTTCACTTTTGGCCCGCGTGTCCCATTATTTCGACAGCTTAGTCAATTTTTTCAATTTTTTGGCGATTCGGATTTTCACGTCCCGCGCGTCCCTTTGTCCCAAATGTCCTAAAAATGCCGCGCAGAGCCGCTTTGGCGGCTTTCGGCCGATTCGCGCCCTTTTGTCCCAACCGTCCCATTGGCTCTTTGGTGAGGACTAGGACTTAGCCAGCCATTTTTGTGATTTTTTGGATCTGGCCCGAGCTTGTTTTTATGCAATTTTTTAAGGGTTTTTCTCGAACTTGCTCTCTTCTTCTTGGACAGGGGAGTTAGAAAATATGAGGGGACCCTAGAAATATAAATTTTCACCTGGACTCAATATAATTACTTGGACAAAAGAATTTGATGCATGTTATCAAAATTACCTTGGGGGTGAATTTTGGATAACAGCTTCTTCAAGGAGGTAAACCCGTATGCTATCATTTTGAAACTTTCACTTCAGCAATTAAAGGATATTCAGTATATGATAAGGAAATGTATGCACTAGTTCAAGAAATTAAAAAATGGAAGCATTATTTGTTGGGTAAAGAAACTATTGTGCACACTAACCAAAAACCTCTCCAATATTTGCAAGCATAGTCTAAATTGCAGCAGGCAAGGCACTACAAATGGATGGGGTTCCTTCAGCAGTTCCATCTGGTGATCAAATAAAATAAGGGTAGTACAAACTTGGTGGCATACATGTTGTCTAGGCCACCCACATAGGATAAGTTCTCCTATTTGGCCACTATCTCTCAGATCGATCCCTTCACGAAGGAATCTTACGAAGAGGCATATGCCCAGGATAGAGACTTTGTGGTGACATTTCAGTAGTTATAGTTCCAAGGGATTGAAAGGACAAGGATTGAAGATTGTTATCTCAAGGATGGGCTGCTCTATTAATAGGGGAAGCTTTGTGTGCAAAAAGAAGAAATACTTCTACCGATGAGGTAAGAACATACCTTGAAAGTAATGCGGACATTTTGGTGTTGGTAAGACCATAACCCACTTGAAAAGGTATGTGTATTGGCCTAATATGAAAGAAGAAGTATCAAAATTTATATGTGGATGTAAACTTTGTTATACCAACAAGCCTAAGACTAGGAAGGAGGGTTTTATATGCCTTTTCCTAGTACCTACTCATCCGTGGGAGGACATTTCTATGGATTTTGTAGGAGGATTACCTATGTCTAAACATGGCCATGACTATCTCTATGTTGTTGTTGATAGATTCAATAAGATGTGTATTATTATGTCATGTAAAAAGACAATAAAGCACATGAGGGAGCAAATTTTTTTCTTTGCTAATGTATGGGTGCATTTTGGGTTGCCAAAGTCTATTGTTTCTGATAGGGATTCTAGGTTCTTGGGGAAGTTTTGGACTACTTTGTGGGACAAGATGGATACCAGGTTACAGAGGAGCATAAATTTCCATCCACAAACAAGATGGATAGACAGAGGTGGTGAATAGGACTTTGGTACAGTTGATCAAAGGGTATAACAATAAATACCCAAGGACTTGGGATGAGTCCTTAGCCTACATTCAACATTCCTATAACCAAGTAATACACACATCCACTATGAAATCACCATTTGAAGCATGCTTGGGATATCTACCTACGAATCCATTTGACATAGCAGTTGGGCAACAGGATGAGGATGAGACATGAGACATAAAGGTGACTAGAGCAAAAAAATTCATTGAGAGGATCTAACAAATCCATCTCAAAGTCAAAGAACAACTAGAGAAATCTCAAGCCAAGTACAAAGCTAGGCACGATCAGCATAGGAGGGAACATAAGCTTCATGTTGGAGATAGAGTTTGGCTTTACTTGAGCAAGGAGAGACTACAAGGTCAAGCATGAAAGCTCAAGCCACTACGATATGGGCCCTTCACCATATTAGAGCAGGTTGGAGAAAATGCCTTTCGACTTGATTTACCATCATTTATGAGGATGTACTCTGTAGTAAACTATGATAACTTGCACCTATATGAGCCATCCATGCTAGATGAAGATGAAGGACTACAATTTCTACCTTCCATTAATGATTGCGTCTTGGAATCATGAGGCAAATGGGAGGAGGATGTAGTGCTGCAACAAAAGGTAAGAGAGACTAAGAGAGGTCTGCAGAGTCTTGGCAGATTGGACTAAAAGGAAAGACACCAAGGCAGGCCGGTGGTACTCGAAGGAGAAAGTGAGGGAATTATTTCCTCATCTACTCCCCCACTAAGATTTTGTGGGACCAAAATCCTCCTAAGCGGGGAGGTGTGATCCATAGGGATCCAAAAGGATTCTACTTCATCAGATTAGTCAACATGAAGAAGGAAAATAAATACACGAGGTTCTGTCTTTATAGTAGCGGGAATTTGCCACTTTATCTTTGTAGAGTGGTGGTTATAGAACCACTACCCAACCAGGGTGGTGGTCTTGTAACTGCCACCCAGCCATGGCGGCGGTCTTGAGACCACCGGTCTGCATTGGGTGGCGGTCTTGGATCTTTCGGACATAAAATTAAAAAAATCATGAAACAAACAACCTCATAATTTGAAAGGTTGTCTGTGTCTCTTCTCCTCCATGACCTTTCCCATTCTCTAGTGCACGGGAGGACATGAGAAAGGCTATAAATATATGTTTGTAGAAGATAATAGGCATCGGAACATGAAAGCAAGTGAGCAAGAAGTTATTAGTGTTGGAATTGTGTTTTGTAGAAGAAAGGAGTGTTGAGACAGAGCAAACAAGTAATTGGGAGGAAGTGTGAGATATTATCTACTTCTCTTTCATACTTATTGTAATTTTTGTACTTATTGTTTTAATTGGCCAATAAAAGTGGGAAGAAAGAGCAATTGCCCTTCCCGACTAGTTTTTCCTCCTCTAGAGGTTTCTAGGATAAAACTTGTTGGTGTTTGTGAGTTTATATTCTTTCCTTTCCTACAATTGTTGATTCTAAGCACAAGCAAAATTCATTCACTAGCTATCTCTGTCATTTTCTAATAGAAAGTAGAACAATAGTGTTTAATTTGTGATTTTGTGGATAATTCCAAAGTTGAAGAGTTTACAAATCATTTTTCTTGATTCTAGCATCAATTACATGGTAATTATATGATAAAATTATGTTGTTTTTCTTACCCGAATATGATCGATAGATCTATAAATTTTAATAAATGTTATTATATATATGTTAATATTATAAATGTGATAATGGTTGTCACATTATATATTATTTATTTAACTAAAAAAATTTAAGTCAAATTAGTGTTAGTCCTAAGTCAACCATTTAGGTCATATATTAGTAGTTCCATAAGGTAACATTATGACACACAAATTTCAAACCCGAGTAAGAAAATATTACTAGCTTATAGGTACTATCGAAACATTAATATGTGACACCTCAAAGAAAATTGTTATTATTTCATAAGGCACACATTTATAAGCACGCACACGCACACATATTATACTACCTTAAAGTACATATTAGACACATAAACATCAGAAAATAAGGAGTATATAAGACACAAATGCCAAACATGAATACATTTTAATTTCAAACATTAAGACATGTATATGGCACTTCAAAATCATACCTTAAAGTATAGATAAGACACTTTATCGTTGGACCTTAAGGTGGGGTAAAAACATGTTCAATTTTGATGTTTTGTATGATCGAAGAAGAATGCACATATTAAGCAAAGGTTCCAACCATAATAATCTACATAAATGAATTTTTTAGATTATGTGGAAATCATACTTATGGCATTAAAACCTAAGGCCGTAAGTTGTAATGAATGTAGTTTTTATGACCACAATGTTTACTCGTATAATATAAAATAAAATCTATTTACCACTTACAATTATGGTTAAAGGATTTTGGTGTTTATCTTTGGCGTTTCTATGTAGAGTCACATTTGTTTGCATTTTGGGAAGCTTTTGATAACTATTATTTGATGCAATTTGGGAAGCTTGTATTTACTATTACTCCACTTCTCTTGAAGTTCCTAGTATAAAAGTAATCAAAAGCTTGCATAAATAGTATAAATAGTAATCAAAGCTCGTTATTACTATTACTCTACTAGCAATTATGCTACTAATTTTAAATATTAGAAAACCCCAATTTGTCTTTGGTTTTGATGTTTTTATACTTATAAAATGTAAATTTTTATTCCTTGTGAAAGAGAAATATTGGTTTGATGGGTACTTTGGATACCCTACTTTTGGTTCCCACCCATAATTTCACTACTTCCTTCTAAACCTCATAATGCGGCATAGGAGCCAGTCTACAACAATAGTTTTTATGAAACAAAACATCAAATCTGGAATCCCTCCAACAATTGGAGATCTAGCAAAGACAACTATTGGAATGCCCCAAAGACAACCTCTCGAACACTTTAATGCAGTTTGGTTTGAGCCTTTGAGGGAGATGATAATTTTGGGAAAAAGAAGAAGAAGCGAGCTCTCAAATATGGTAGAACAATTAGAGACACCAACGTTATTCTTCACTCTAAGTGCTGCAGATACTAAATGGCCATATCTCCACAATATTATTTCTGGTGCATGCCCTACTGATACTTGATATAGATAGTGTTGGAGACCCTCAAAATTGTCTCTAACCTTAATTAAGTATCAAAATACCTGCATAAAAAATTCACAATATTTCATGAAGAAATATTACAAAAGGAACTTGGAGTAGTAGACTTTTGGTATAGGTAATACAATCTACTTTTTTATAAGTTTGTTCCAAACTACATAGCTAATATTTATGTTCCCTCATCTCACACGTATGAATGGAAACATAGATACTACACACATTTCCATAGTTTATTGTGGCTTGAAAATTCCCTAAATTTGATGCGATGGATTGGGCAGATACATAAGCTATTGAGGCAAAAAATCAATACTTTAATAACTTTATGTCTATCTAAAACACTCAATCAGCTTGGGCTGCTTGGATTTTATTCACAGGTCACTACTAGATGGCCCTTGTTTGCTAGATACAACACAAATTCAATCCTCCTCCCCATATGTAAACCTTGAACAGCTACTTAATCATGTTCAAAACCACACTAAATTCTCAGAGAAAACATGGTTGCGTAGAAAGCAATCACAAGTGTAGTGCAAGTACAATGCCCCCTGGGCCACACAACCTACTTCATCCTTGCTCATTGAAAGTGATGGGAAAATTAAGTACCCTCATTCTTGAAATGATGATAGATTGAACATCCATAACCAAACTATGATATCCATATGGAGAGAAAATTTTGATTGCCAACCAAGTTCTTTCTTGTCATGCAATTCTTAAGTATATTACAAAAGATGCTTCAAAAGCAGAACAATGTTCTAAAACCTATCACTAAATGCTATCCATATTTTCAAGAGATGTTGACGTGGATTCCCTAGCACATATTCGATATGCAAAATTCTCACAGAAAGTGTTGTTGAACATGACATAAGTGCAAAAGAAACATGCCACATGCTCCAAAAATTGCCACTTATTATCTGCAGTCGTTCATTTGTTTCATTAAATGTTGGAGTTTTATTTTGAGACATGTCATTGAAAGTGATGTTGATGTAAAAGTAACAACCGTTTTCTTAGATGAAAATAAAGTTCACCCAGTAGTATGGAACACCTACCTCTTATTCAAAGGGTTGCTCGTGATTGGGTCAATAACAAGAACTGTAAAGGTGATGAATCAAAACTACGATCAAGCCAAGAATTTTTTCAGGTCCACCTGAGATTTGTGGATGTCCTAGCTCAGGATTCAACATCCTATGACCTTTTCTATTGGTCATAACTCCTTTTATACAAGCCTTTTAGAAATCTTTTCTTCAAATTTGGCTCAACGCCACATGACATCAATGACATTTGTGACTTATTCAAGAATAACTATAAACCATGACATATTTTATGCACTACCATGACACATGACATGCCACGAGATATTAGTTCGACTTTAAGGTCAAATGTAATATTCAACAGGAAGCATTACATGAATGGAAATTTTTCGCACAAATTCACCCGGAAACAACATAGATCTTGACAGTCTTAAAATGTTGGGGAAATGAGAATTCAACATACACAATAATTGGAACATACATTACGTTCCACCTGATTTACAAATAATTGGTTCATCATTTATCGAGAGAGAAAAGGTAGACACAATTAACACTAGCATGCAAGCCACACCACCATCTTCCACATCTCCTTTGTCTTTAGAACAACAACTAGCTCTTGATACCATACTACACCATTTAGAAAACAAATCCCTTCTACCTCCACTAAGATTGATAATTCAAGGAACATATGGCACAGGAAAATCATTTCTGATAAATAAAATCTAGATTTCATTCATAGTAGCATCAACCACATCTCCCTCACCTCTCCTTCTGCTCGCCCCTACTAGTGTTTCAACATTCAACATCTCTGCATCCACAATCCATGCAGTGTCCATATTCCAATCAAAGAACTAAAACCCCTTGAAGGCCATGCATTATCATATTTTCAAGATTCGTTAAAACATTTAGAATATATTCTTATTGATGAAATGAGTTTCATCGGTCCAAAGTTTCTAAGCACAATTGAATACAGGCTACACGAGGTTTTCCCACATTCAAAAACAACTGAATTTAGGAATAGATCTATCATCCTCCTCGGTGACCTCGACCGATTACCACCTGAGACGATCCCTCTTTATGCAAGTAATTCATATGGAGCTAGCCTTTAGAAGGGATTTCATTCTTCCATTACATTAATAAATATTTTGGAAACAAGGAACAACCAATGCACAAGTTTCAATATGGAATTTATTTCTCCACATGTGAGATTCAAAACCTCTTATTGAGTCTTTGAGAACTCCTAATGTCTCAAATGGATCACGCCTAACTCAAAGGAGATCAATATTTTTAAGGACACACCACATTTTTTTGCAAAAATGATCTTGTGAACTCCCACAACATTCGGATGTTGAAAGAATTGAATGTTCCAGTCACCCAATCCTTTACCTTTGAAAATAATAGGCAAGATGCAACAAGAGATCCCGATGATGATCAGTTGGAACACAAATTTCTACTATGCAAACAACACAAAATCATGCTTATTGCTAATTCATGGGTTAACACAAGCCTCATAAATGGTGCTACAAGAATAATCACCAAAATTATCTACGAAACATCAATGCCACCACCACCATTACCTTTATTTTTTATTGTTAAATTTGATAGATACAATGATTAACTATCCACAATTCCCAAGGACTTTATTTACATAGAGCAGCATCACAACATTAGAACCACTTTGAAAGGGAAGGTCCGACATTCACAAATTTCTCTAAAGTTCCCTCTCTTTCCAATCTACACATTTCCCCTCCTTTTTCATTTGAAATGGTGCAAGCACCAACAATTGGAGCAAGAAGAAACGAGGAGTCAAGACTATTATCACTCAACCAAAACAACCCATCGTAAATACTACCCTCTACTTTGATAGCACCTCCACTACTACTTTAAGGTAAGTGCACCAAGTTGGTGGACAAAAAGGGGTCATAAGTGGACGTCATATTGCAAAAAATAGCAAAATATCAACTTGTAGGGATTATTAGCAATACGCGCACTCAAAATTAGAAAAATTATATAAATATGAATCGTAGCATCTAGAATCTAGTTTCTAAAATACTATTTTTTTAAAAAAATGGACAAGTTTAGCTATATTAAACACTTAAAATTATATGACTTGGTTTTTGTTTTTGAAAAAACCTATAAGATTGTAGTCCGTTTGCCCACGATTTGGATGACCAAATCTTGTTATTTTTTTCCTTTGGTGAAAAGTTAGATGTAGTTGTCTATCTTGGGATGGATTTTATTTTGTATTTTTTTTGAGCAATATTTTTTTAATGATTTTTTCCATGAAAGTGGTCTAAAAAGATTTAGAAAATGGAGCACTTTCCATTTTCCCACCATAACTATATAAAAAATATCAAAATCAAATATATATTTTTAACGTGTATAGAATTTCTCCACGCTTGGGATGGTATAAGTTTTATCACATTTTGATAAGCGAAACAAAATTTGCAGTCTTAAACATAGACATGAACATTCACGGGAAAAAATGTCTTAAAGACCTATTGTTAGTAAAAAATTATAAAATGATATTTATCTTATTCTATTCACTTTAAAATCAATATTTCTACAAAGCTAATAGTCTCCCCTACGCGATGGCACCATTTTTGTGAAATGTTTTTAGTTTTTTAGCATGGTTCAAGTCTGTGGAAGAGAAAATTTGAAGTTTTTGACCCTTTACACTTCATAATGACCTTCCATAGCTTTGGTTGGGGCAAAACAAATATTTCCCGAGCCTTAGGGTCGGATTTGATGATACAGATAGAACCGCGATCGCGGTTTACAAACCACGATTATGGGTTTTAAACAAGAACCACGATCACACTTTATAAACCATGAGCATGGTTTATAAAGCGCGATCACGGTTCATAAATCATATTTATACGCATCCCAATGTTCTAATTACCATGTGATTTTTACTGTTTGACTTTACCGTATGAATTACTACAAAATTCTATCATTTTTTGCATTTTTCTTATCACCGAAGTAAAACATCATGGGAGACAAGAAACAAA
The DNA here is from genome assembly GCA_018340775.1 of Taxus wallichiana var. yunnanensis. Classification (NCBI taxonomy): domain Eukaryota; kingdom Viridiplantae; phylum Streptophyta; class Pinopsida; order Cupressales; family Taxaceae; genus Taxus; species Taxus wallichiana. The sequence goes on from CM031241.1 coordinate 149,667,103, forward strand.
GTCAAAAAAGGAAGTCATTAAGTAAAAAAACACCAAATGAATTAGAGGCAAATAGATTTCAAAATGCTTGAGCGAATGCGAAATCTTCATGAATCAAGAAGAGGTTCATCTTCAACCCCTACTATTCTAAGCAATGAGGAACCAGTAATAATTTCTACTAATCCAATGTTGAAGTTGAATTAAATACTCGTGATGAAGATGTTTTTACTGATCAATGTTGAAGAAGAATTAAATACTCGTGATGTAGAAAATGTTGAAATTGAAGGAGACAATGAAAATGTGAATAAAGAAATTCAGGTTGAAACTATAGACAAACAAAATTTGACAAAAACACCTCCTAGGATTTTTCATAAGAAACCTAATTATTTTATTGAAATTGATGAAAAAATTTTGAAACCAATGTGTGACAAACTTTCTAAACAAAAATCAGAAGAAAAGCCACTTTGAAATTTGGGATAATCATTTTGAAATTTTAAATGATTCCCAAAGATGTCAATTGTTGGTTAGTTTGATGAAATTGAATAAAATGAGACCTACATTAAACACCTTAGGATTGACAACATCTAATATACGTGGTCAAACCTCTGTAATTGTTGAAAACCTTCATGATGCATATCACATTGTTGGTGTCAAGAGACGCACTAGGGATAGTAATGTTGTGTGTCGTGTACTTGCTACTAGTGTTGTAAGTGAATCAATAAAAACAATGTTTGATTACGCAAACAAGTCGAATGTTGCAAGTTAATCAAAAAAATCTAATGAAAGCAATTGAAAGACATAATATCCTTCAATCACTCAATAACACCGATTTTTGGGCATTTTCTGCTAGAGCACCACGTAAGGAAAATATAATACTGATGCTATAAGAGAAGTTGTTATTTAATTTTGGCATGATAACACTAGAGTTTCACCTAATACAAGAGATGTTGTAAAAACAGAGAGTTGGTTCTATTAATCGTGAACCACATCCAAAGAATTTCTTAGATATGACTCAAACTCAATTTTTTCGTAAGTTTGAACAAGAGCATCTAGAAATTAAAATTAGTCAACGTTTTTTTGAAATGTTAAAACCATTCTATGTGAAAATCAACCACACTCGCACCACTTGTTGTTGTAGGCAACATGTTGAATTTTCTATGCATTATGCTAAATTTTTATGTATTCATTCTATTTTTCATTCTGAAACTATGTTATCGGAATGTGGTGTTCAAGTTCCACCAATATCTTCTAGGGATTTCATTCCTATGATATTTTGTGAAAAAGAAGTTAGACATTTTTTTATAGTTAGGATTGTTTAGATGGAAGTTGTGGTACATGTGGCGGATTACCTAAATTGGAAAGTTGCATCCATGAGAAAATTGAAGGTGCAATAGGAAATAATTTAGTTGATTTTGATAAATATAAATCAGTTGCATACTAGTTGAAAGATGGAAAAGAGTCTAAATGGTGTGAGCTAGTTATAAACATATGCCCGTTTTTCAATTTATGAGAAAATTTAAGGATGAAATTGTTTATGAGTATTCTATGCATACACACACAGAGCTCGATGGTTGGATGAATAGTTGAAGATATGAAAAGACACATTTCCTATTGGTACTATTGTTTCAGTGGTCGATTTTGTAGAGAATTACATATTACAACCACAAATGGAGGTTCAATCACAATATTAAAACTTAGTAAAAGTTGCCATTTTTGTGCATATAGTATTTATACATTCTCCTGACAGTACAGAGAATGATCAATTTTTTTAAGAGAGTACCACTTTTATATCAGTGATGATCGTACTCATTCTACTAAATTTGTGCAAGGGTGTTTCTAGTTATTTTATGGAAACTTGTCTGATAGGGACATCCACTTCAAACAACATTATATATGGTCAGATAATTGCACGTCTTAGTTTAAGAATGCATGAATGTTTTATTGGATGATCAGAATGCACATCAAGATGGGTGTGCAACATATTTGAAGTTTCACTGAGGCCAGACATGGAAAAGGAGAGCATGACGGTGCAGGGGCATGTGTGAAAAGAGCTCTTGCGAGAGAAGAGTTAAAGTACAAAGATGGTGCTAAATTGAAAGATGTAAAGAGCATAGTGGAATGGTGTATTGAAAACATGGCGCGAGGTTCTCAAGAAATTTCCATGGTTCGCAAATATTTTTAGTTGATAGAGGAACAACAAATTGCTAACTACAAGGATTATATGACACTCACTGGGTCCAGTGATATGCACTCATTTTTAGCTCGAGACGCTACTTCATGGGCCATATGGACAAGAAAGTTGACATATTTTTGCATCTTGTATCAAATTTTTCACTGCTGAGTGTGATTCACAAGAATGGGTGGATGGATGGATTTGTAGGCCTCTAACTCCGCTTCTTAGTTATCAACCTCCACAAGCATTACGACTTGTTTCTACATATGAAGTTGCAACATCCAAGGACTTTGAAGAAATTTTGATTTTGGTGCGACAAGGTATTTATGGTTATTTACAATTTTTGTATTGAGTTATGTCCATTGAAATTTTAATATGTACAATTTAAATTTGAGTTGAAACCTTTTTTTTGTAGGAAATGTGTTTGCAGTTATTACAATAGAAGACAATGAAGAAGGAACAAACTATTTCTTATGTTGTTGCATCGAGGAAAGAAAGAATTTGACTTCTCCTATTATAGATGGCAAAGATATTGAGTACCCTACAGGGTCATGATAGTTACTAGAACTTGACTTTGACGATATCCATTAAAAAAATCTTCTATTTGGGTGTTTGAAGACTTTGAGACACACGAAAATACTCTTATATTTGCATCTAGTTCTAGTGACAAATATTTAGCTATATAGATATCGAGGAAGGCCTAATAACAAGATTCTTTGGAAGGTTCGAGAGTCAGATCATGAAGCAATCATGTCCGCTATTTAGAGTAGATCCATCTTGATGGTTCATTGGAATGAATTTACAATGCTCATGTCTAGTATATATAATTTATTTGGTATATATAAATTTGTTTGTTAGATAAATTTAAGTTCATATATTTTATTAAATTTGTGTATTTTGTATATATCTAGTATGGTTTTGATTTGAAACTTAAATTTCTTTGACTAACACTTTTATGTGTAGGTTAGTGGTGCCAGAAAAGCTTCCACCTTCATGTGGTTAGCACTTTATTAGTAGAGAATTATAAATTCTTGAAGCTAAGAGAAGCTTTCATTGTTTTACAAGAAAAGAGAAGCAATTAACAATGATTTATGTACCTGTGGAGGGGGTTCTTGGCTCAGAGGAGGTAGGTAGCCCAGAAGGACCTGGAGCTTAGAGAACTGAAACAACACCTCCCCAAGTGTTTACAAGACCATCCCTACGTGCATGTGCATAGTCGGTTTGGTGCCACGACCCACCATTTACAAAATATACCATTTGAATAGCCTTACACTGGCTCAAACTGCACTATTCTCGCACGTTTGCAAACAATAGGGTAGCGAGAGCACCGATTAGAGAAGGAAAAAAATGAGACAGGATATTGTAGAGGGTCCCTACACCTAGGTTTAGGATTAGGCGAAAGGTCTCTAGGTGCCACGGAATGCGCATAGTCACCCATCAAATTTGAACAATTTTTTGGTCTCAGGGCTCTTAAGGGACTCCACCCGAACGAGGTAGGCCGGAAGCAATGATGTTGTTATGTACTGAAATGAGACCTCTAGCATTCACTTGCCACACCAATGTTTTCGCACGGTTGGTTTGGTGCCACGACCCACCGTTTGTAAAATATACCATTTGATAGCCTTACACTTGCTCAAACTACACTATTCCGCGCGTTTGCAAACAATAGGGCAACTAGACCACCTATTGGAGAAGGAAAAAATTGAGATAAAATATTGTAGAGGGTCCCTATGCACTAAGGTGTAGGATTAGATGAGACATCTCTAGGTGCCACGGAGTGTGCGTAGTCACCCATCAAAGTTGAACAATTTTTTGGTCTCAGGGCTCTTAAGGGACTCGCCCGAACGAGGTAGCCCGGAAGCAACGACGTTGCACACTAAAAAGATGCCTCCTCTAGCATTCACCTTGGTCACATAGACATTTCCATGTAGTTGGTTTGGTGCCATGACCCACCGTTTACAAAATATACCGTTTGACAACCTTACACTGTCTCAAACTACACTATTTGGTGCATTTGCAAACAATAGGGCAGTGAGAGCACCGATTGGAGAAGGAAAAAACTGAGATAAACTATTATAGGGTCCCTACGCCAAGGTGTAGGATCAAATGAGACATCCTTAGGTGCCATGGAGTCTGTGTAGTCACCCGTCGAAGTTGAATGATTTTTGGTCTCGGGCTCTTAAGGGACTCCACCCGAGGTAGCCCTGGAAGCAATGAAATTTTCGTGCACCAAAACGATGCCTCCACTAGTGTTCACTTGGCCACCCATACGTTTCCGCATAGTTGGTTCGATGCCATGACCCACCGTTTACAAAATATACCGTTTGACAACCTTACATTGTCTCAAACTACACTATTTGGTGCATTTACAAATAATAGGGCAGCGAGAGCACTAATTGGAGAAGGAAAAAATAGAGATAGGATATTGTAGAGGGTCCCTACACTGAGGTGTAGGATCAAATGAGACATCTCTAGGTGCCACGGAGTGCATGTAGTCACCCGTCGAAGTTGAACGATTTTTTGGTCTCAGGGCTCTTAAGGGACTACACCCGAACGAGGTAGCCTGGAAGCAACGACATTATCGCGCACCAAAATGATGCCTCCTCTAGCATTCACTTGGCCACCTAGACATTTCCACATAGTGGTTTGGTGCCACAACCCACCGTTTGCAAAATATACCGTTTGACATCCTTACACTGTCTCAAACTACACTATTTGGCACGTTTGCAAACAATAGGGCAGCGAGAGCACCGATTGGAGAAGGAAAAAATTGAGACATGCTATTGTAGAGGTCCCTACACTGAGGTGTAGGATCAAATGAGACATCCTTAGGTTCCACGAGTCTACGTAGTCACCCGTCGAAGTTGAATGATTTTTTGGTCTCAGGGCTCTTAAGGGACTCCGCCCGAACGAGGTAGCCCAAGCAATGATGTTGTCGCGCACCAAAACAATGCCTCCTCTAGCATTCACCTAGCCACCCGGATGTGTCCATGCATAGTTTGGTTCGGTGCCATGACCCACCATTTACAAAATATACTATTTGACAGCCTTACACTATCTCAAAATACACTATTTAGTGCGTTTGCAAACAATAGGGCAACAAGAACACCGATTGGGAAAGGAAAAAATTGAGACAGGATATTGTAGAGGGTCCCTACACCGAGGTGTAGGATCAGACGAGACATATCTAGTTTCCACGGAGTGCACGTAGTCACCCGTCAAAGTTGAATGATTTTTTGGTCTTAGGGCTCTTAAGGGACTATGCCCGAACGAGGTAGCCTGGAAGCAACGACGTTTTATACACATAGAAACAATGCCTCCTCTAGCATTCACCTAGCCACCTAGATGTTTCCATGTAGTCGGTTTGGTGGTACAAACCACCATTTACAAAAATATCATTTGACATCTTTATACTTGGCTCAAATTGCACTATTCCATGCGTTTGCAAATAATAGGGCAGCGAGAGCACCAATTGGAGAAGGAAAAAAAAACTGAGACAGGCTATTGTAGAGGGTCCCTACACCAAGGTTTAGGATCAAATGAGATGTCCTTAGGTGCCACAAAGTCTGCGTAGTCACCCGTCAAAGTTGAACAATTTTTTGGTCTCAGGGCTCTTAAGGGACTCCGCCCGAACGAGGTAGCTCGGAAGCAACAACGTTGTCACACACCGAAACGATGCCTCCTCTAGCATTAAATTGGCCACACAGACATGTCCCATGTAGTCAATTTGGTGCCATGACCCACCGTTTACAAAATATACCGTTTGACAACCTTACACTGTCTCAAACTACACTATTTGGTGCGTTTGCAAATAATAGGGTAGCGAGAGCACCGATTGAGAAGGAAAAAACTGAGATAGGCTATTATATAGGGTCCCTACACTAAGGTGTAAGATTAGACGAGACATCTCTAGGTGCCACAGAGTCATAATTGTTGAAAAAGTTGTAATTGTTGAAAAAGTCACAGATTCTTCTCGAAACTAGAAAAGAAGAAAAATAACAAGAACAAGAAAAAGAAGAAATTTGTAGATTCTTCTCCTTTGCAACAGGTTCCTCTTCAACAAACTCATTCCACTTTCAACAAAATTTTCAAATTTTTCAACAATTACAACTTTTTTTACTTTTTCAACAATTACAAATTTTTCAACTTTTTCAACAATTACAACTTTTTCAAGAAATTGTTGAATCAGAAATTGAAAGAGAAGAAGAAGATGGTTATGCAATTATTGGTTATTGTGAATACTCACCCAACAAAGATCCTGAATAATTTGGATAGATGATATGAATAGTTACTCTTGTTTAGTGTTCACCCACTCATAAAAAAATAAGCCTCTTCTTCTACTTCCCAAGCAAAACACTTTAATCCTCGTCTAGTTTATCAAAGGAAGTAGTAAAAATACATGTTCCAAGAATCCTACCAACACTAAAGAATCACTTCCCACTCCTAGAACCACTCATTCCTAGAACCTTCTTTCCTTAAAATCCTCCTCTTCTAGGAAATAAGAACCTTTCTATCTTTCCTTGTTGGTCAATGGACCTATAAATTGAATAATTGCATTATTGACTCCAGGCGCCTCTGACAATGTCATGCTTATAAAATTTGCTAACTCTATTGGTATTACTCTCAACCTTGCTATTGGCCATTGTTACTACATGAAAACAAAATAATTACCTCTTTTTGGCCAGGTGAAAGATTCTCAAGTAGAATTTGTAGACTTCCCTGACAAGAAAATCAAGATGGAAATACTTGTGGAAGACATGCTAGCTACGTATGGTATATTGTTGAGCCAAAGTTTCTATCACGATATTGGTGGGGATATAAAGATGGATTGGTCATACACCACCATACTCATCAATGGTAAAATGAATAATATCCTTTTGATAAATAAAATTAAATACACAGTTCAAAAACCAAATGACCCAAGGGAAGACATCTTATTTCAAGATTCAAGGTATGAAATATTTTTTCATGACTTAAGAGGAAAATGATAAGTTTCCCATGTTGATGGAGGAATACACATGCTTCCCTTAATTTCTTAACAATTGTACCATGCAATGTTGCACCATAGTAACGTTATATTCATATATGTTGCACCATAGTTTTTAATTTTAAATCAAACATACATATAGAATTAATATACATAGAATATACATACATAGAAGGATATCATGTGCAATGAATTTGAATCAAACATAGAAGTAATATCATTATGAAAACCAACACATGGATATATAATGTATCAAACTAAGTGTATTGAACACACATATCTGAAAATATAAGTTCATAACATATGTACATCTCGAACCAAGTGTGTCATACATATAGGACCACATGCGGTCACATAAGGATATATATACAATGTCCTATGAATAATCATGAACTAGGACCAGCTGGCCCATATATATATATATATATATGTACATCCACGTCCTATGAATCTAATCATGAAACATCTTCCCTCTCTTTGCCCTGCACCAAGTTGGGGACACAATTATGTAGTGGACATCAAATCCTGAATTTTACATCAAAAATAGAAAAACATCAAATTTAGTCTTCCGCGGACTTGAACCATGCCTAAAATAAAAACAAGTATGTCATAAAAATGGTACCATTGCGTAGGGGAGACTGTTAGCTTTGTAGAAATACTAATTTTAAAGTGAATAGAAGAGGATAAATATCATTTTATAATTTTTTACTAATAGTAGGTCTTTAAGACACTTTTTCCCGTGAATGTTTATGTCTACGTTTAAGACTGCAAAATTTGTTTCACTTATCGAATGTGATAAAACTTATACCATCCCAACCGTGGTGAAATTATATACATGTTCAAAAAAAAATTTATTTGATTTCAATATTTTTATGAAGTTATGGTGGATCGGAAAGTGCTCTGCATTTCTTTATGTTTTCATACCACTTTCACGGAAAAAATCATAAAAAATAAAATATTACTCAAAAATGTACAAAATAAAATCCATCCCAAGGTAGATAGTGGCATATAACTTCTCACTAAAGGAAAAAAAATATATCAATTTTTGGTCATCCAAATTGTGGGCAAACGGACTATAATCTTATCGGCGTTTTTAAAAAAAAATTACCAAGTCATTGAATTTTGAGTGTTTAATATAGCTAATCTTGTCCATTTTAATAAAAAAGTTAGTATTTTAGAAACTATATTCTAGATTCTACAATTCATATTAATATAATTTTTCTAATTTTGAGTGTATGTATTGCTAATAATCCCTACAAGTTGATATTATGTTGTTATTTGCAATATGATGTCCACGGATGACCCTATATACATTGTCCATCAACTTCCCGCACTTACCCCTTCCCTCTCTTCACCCCGCTTCAGAAATAACATGCCCACGACTTGGGGATGTAGTGGAGAGAGATGCCACTATGGATTTCATCCGTGTGGTCCTAAGTGTCTCTAAGAAGACTTTTGGGACCTAACTCATTTCATAAACAACAAGTTTTTAACACCAAATTTTTGAAAATACATTCAAAATTTAGAAACTTAGAATTTAGTTAAAATGCATGTGAAATCTTACCGCAATGTCATGATCCCTATCAATTTGTCATTGACACATGGCAGGGACAACAATAGACTCATGAGAGGTAAGCTACATACAAATAATTAAATTTCAAATTAAATATTTCATGTAAAAATTTGATATTGTAGATTTAATTAATAAAAATAATTCCAAAATAAATTTAACAAATTTGAAAAATTATACCTCGCTTAGTGGATCTCGCAAATGCTACGGAAATATCTCAATAGCCTCCCATAGTCCGCGCATATATGGAGGAGTCTCTCTTCCCATATCATAAACTATACAAAAACATGTAAAAATCAATATTAATCTACATGATCGCCACATAATGTAACCAAAGCATAATTCACGTGAACTTCCACAATTAGAAACAAAGTGTAAAGAGAAACTAACTTGCGTAAAGTCACGTGAAACGTGTCGGTAGCCTCGCTTCCAAAAAGAGATGATGACCCGTCAAGCTCCTCGCGTATAAAAGAAAAACATATATTAATATGTACATGTACATGTACATGTGAAACATTATAATAATAAAAGTGCACAATCAAATCAATGAAATTTGAAATTTAAGTACAACTTGAAACTTATGTTAGTAACATGCCCAACTACAAGCGTAGCTAGCATGTTGATGTCGGATGTTTACTTCACCAGCTCTTGCTATTTAAAATAAAATAAAAAATTAGTTTTTACATGTATGTACATAACGTACAATGAAATACATATATATTAAAATCTCAAACATGAATTAAACTATTGTATATATATATTAAATATTTATTTGACATTTACTGTGAAAGACCAAGATCCTTTGCACCAGTTCCAAAAACATCCACCATCATCTCATCTAGAGAAAATAAATCATGTGATCCAACAAATGATGTCTCGCCCGCAGTGCATACGGCACCACATGATCCACAGTGGTGTGGTGCGCTAGAACTAGCACCTCCACCAACATCACCAGATGCAATCTGCTCACTATGCTGGGGTCGAGTGTCAGTGAGCTCCCTCAATACATGTAGTGTGTCAATCTCCATAACCTCATTCACTATAGGAGGGATAATCTAAAAGGTAGTGGGGTTTTGGGGCATGGGGATCCTTGGTTAACCTACACGTGCACCAGTCTACTGCGTGCGAGCCACCATCTCACCCATAAAAATAAAAAAATTCAAAATTATTTGGGACCTCATTAAGCATGAATTCGTAATATAATTTATTCAAAAAATAGAGGGGAACCTCATTGTTGTTGCATGGTGGATAATAAAAACCATCCACCATTGGTCCCAAAAATTGTTCTTGATTCGGTCATCGTGGCACCAATGGATTGGGAACCGTTTGCAAGTAAATGCGGGGGCATTGGTTCTTGGGTCAATAAATAATGCACAAATGTGGTATTTTCTAAGTTTTTATCTTTTACGGCCACATGGGATAATTTATTTGCATACCATTGCCTACAATCACCTCTAAAGGTATTCCATCTGTCTATTTGGTTGGTTGCGGAGTCAACTTCACCAATCAATGTTTGCAATGTGTTGGCTAAAGTCATGTGGGACGGATTTGTGGCATGATTTTGTCTTATATTCTGAATAAGGTTCTCAATGACAATTTTATTTTGTCATATTCTTCCAACAATATCAGCTTGTGTTCCTATGTTGTTTCGTGGGGACAGAAGGAGCCACAGGAGGCGGATCTATGTTTGGAGGAGGGTTTTGAAAATGTTTGGAGGGTTTTGAGGATTTTTTGGAGGGTTTTGAGGATTACGAGGTTTGCAAGGATTACAACTCGACAAAACAAAAAAACAAAAAAATTGTATACATAAAAAAAAATTGAAAAACCCATGAAAATCACAAAAAAAACCTAAAATGCAAACAAATTGATCAAAATTGAGGGCTTACCTCTTTGTCTTGGTGGCATGGTTGAAACTATCGTGATCCACAAGTCTGAAGAGTAATTTTTAGGGGGTATTCAAAGCGTGAGTGCCAAAGGTCTAGGAGAAATCGTGGTTGGAAAGGAAAAATGAGGGAAAATGAGGAGTCGCGGGTCTATTTTTTTTCTCTTAGAGGACCGCGATCGCGGTTTGAAACCGCAAGTGTGGTTTTAGGTTCGAAATCACCAAGCCTATAAAAATAGTTGCACGAGCGCGGTTTATAAACCGCGCTCGTGGTACCTAAATTTTAGGTTTTTATGTCCACTTAATTTTCCACCATCTTGGTGCACTTACCCTTTACTCAAAATTTATTGTATCCAAAGCGAAGTGCCATTTAGGGGTATTAAATGTACTCATGTTTAGTGCAAATAAAATTAGCCACAAAAGGCTACCACTCATGATATAAAATCTGCAAATTATAGAGGTCTTCATGTATTCATATTTATTTCAGATATCATGATATACAATTTGCAAATGTATATGTACAAATTTGTAACAAATTTGAAATGTACACATAGAAATTTTCAATGTAATGCTTCATCTATATTCCTACACTTCCACTATCAATCACACCCCTTATCAACATGTTATCAAAAATACAAAAAATGATTTTTCAACAAAAACCAACCAAACAACCGATGTAACCACCATCTCAAACACGTTGCAACACTAACATAATTTCCCCCAAATAATTACAAACCACATCAACTACAAAAGTAATTAACTATCCAAAGCGGTATCAAATGTATTAAATGTATTCATGTTTAGTGCCAAAAAAATTGGCCACAAAAGGCTACCACTCATGATATAAAATCTACAAATGTACGAAGTCTTCATGTATTCATGTTTAGTTCAAATAAAATAGTCCGCAAAATGCTACCACTCATGATATAAGATTTGCAAATGTATATGTATGAATTTGTAACAAATTTGAAATGTAGAGATAAAACTTTTAAATGTAATGCTTTATCTATATTCCTACACTTACAAAATCAATCACACCCCTTATCAACATCAACTAAGAAATTAATAACTATCCATCTAAATCAAATAACATATACCATTTGACATTCACATTGCATTGTACACATGCAATTGCTAGTATACATAATAATGAATGAAAAGCTTGTGATTGCTATTACTCTACTAGCAATTATTGTACTAAATTTAAATATTAGGAAAATTCAATTATGTCTTTGGTTTTGAAGTTCTTATACTTATAACGTGTAAAATTTTTATTCGTTGTGAAAGAGAAATATTGGTTTGATGTGTACTTTGGATACCCTACCAATGTTGCTTATCCCATTACCTATTTTATTTCTTGAAAAAAATGAATATTTTAAAAATGAAAATGTATGAGTATCTATTATTTTTACTCTGTTTAAGTTTATTAAAGAAATCTATGTTGTCTTGAGTGATGCATTTTTTATATCTCGGATCGGAAGATTTTATGAAGTCTTGAGTTTTTTTAAACTCGTATAAGGTTTTATATATTTTAGTTTGTAGTCTTTTCAGATTGGGAAAGAACTAAAATTGCATACAATATAAATTAGGAAATATTGGGAAAGAGCTAAGAATGTCTGTAATAATAATATTTTTAACCTTAAAGATTTGTTTAGGGCTTGTGAAAGAAATGAGATTGTTGACAATATAAGATGGATCAGTATGATCTATGATTTGGTCTTATCTAACCTAAAAGTAGTATTTCTAGGTGTATGAATAGTCCATTCAAGATGCTTTGCAATATTTTTGAATCGGTGTAGTTTTCATTTTTATAAATTAATTATCAATGATTTTTTTAATTTTTTTAAATTATGTTAACGCTAGATTATTTAACTATTATTAATTACGGCATAGGCGTTCTTGTTGTGAGATGCATTGACCCATAGTAAAACATTGGATGGCTGGGATTTATTTGAGTGTGATCCAACTATTGAATGTGTATGAGCTGTTGATTTGGTTTTCTTGCATTTTTTTTTTTTTTAGGGATTCTTCCTACTAAATATATTTTTTGTATTTTTAAACATGGTTCTCTTATATTCCTTTCATTTTCTCTTTTACACCAGTTCACCCGATTTTATTTAATTCAAACAAAAATTAGAAAAATGTCACCATTTCTTATGCCCCTTGATTGTTTTTTTGGTTAATCTTACAACTTGGAAATATTTTGTTTTCCTTCACAATTGAATTTCTTTATTTTTCTCATCACATTTCACATGCAAAAACATGTGCATAGTTGAAAAAAGGTTCTCTTATTACCTCAATTCATTCTTGTGTATGTCTACATGAAAATGATTTGCATGTTTTTGTATATCTCTTACTTAACGGTTGTTTAATTATACTTACTTGGCTTTCATGAAGAGAGTCATATTTAATAAACTATTTCTACTTCCTTTTACTCATTCAAGATACAACTAAAGAATAAAATTTTATCCATATAATATAATGATTTCATTGTCATATGATTGGGTTGATGTAATGATTTTTTTCAGCTAATGGGATAAATTCTTATTTAAAACTACATCATCACTTTTTATTTAATCTTTTAAGTGTCACAATTTTGTTAACTTTCATTCATGCAAATACAACATTTTACTTCACTAATAAATCCACGGGGATTCACTTAGTAAAAGTATGGTATAGCACTGCGTTCAAGGGTATTAAAGAATACCCTTAATTCTAGTTTCTACCTCTAATTATTCAATTGATAATACCCCCTCCTTTATATTATTAGAATGAAAATACCCCCTATTTTTTCCATGTACCTTACTTACCCATTTTTCAATTACAATTTTATTTACCCCTTTTTATTTCTACCCCAATATATTAGACAAAAATATATTATATTTCTCACTCAATTTTTTTTAATATGCATTTCCTTTCGAAAGATAGTTCGAAGCCATTGAATACATATTACAAGTCACCCTATATATGTTAAGCTTTATGCATTTATCAATAGTTCTTCAAATAATTAAGATGGTGAAATAATATCACTTGTGTTGAAAAGCATACTCAATTCTAGTTTTCTACCATCTTATTATTTCTTAGTTAAGAATCTAGATTTATTTATTAAAAAGAGATTATAATTTAATTTATGACCACACTCCTTTTGCAATTTTAAGGTATTTACTTTTAAAAACTAGGGTTCAAACGTTTTAGTTTTATATTAAAAGTAAACCTCTATTTCCTTTGGCCCATCTCTCTAACCTACCCCCAATACCTGATTCAAAACATTAATAAATTAAACCCTTTCACCCCCTCATGTCTAATATTGAGTTTAATTTTATTAATTTTAATTACCTCAATATGAACCCACGTCTGCTAGGATATTGCCTAGCTAAAAATGAACCCCGTGAATAAATCCAATTAGTACGAACATGATTTGAGTTCATTTTTTCTCGGTAGAAAATATAGAAATTAATTTTTATATTCGTGTTGCTAATGTACAATTTTTTTCTAGCTAATGGAATAGGTTCTTGTTAAAAAATGCATCATCATAATTTTTTCTGGTTTCAAATTTTTGTACTTCCTCACATTCCTGTTGTTTTATACAACACTTGCATTAAAAAAAAATCTATATTATTGCTACACATGATTATTGTCACTAGAGTCATTTATTTTTAAAATATTACATTGTCCTTGCTTTTAAGACTGTGAAGAAATAAAAAATCTTCCCTTTTTAAAATGTTATTTATGTTGGGATGTGTTCAAATGAGATCATTGTTGATGTTAGAATTACATCTCCAAGGATTACTTCTATGTTATTCTAGGTTTTGAATAGTTGAAATGCTAACATTTTTGTGAGCAAATTTGAGAGAAGATTGGATTGTGGAGTAGGCATTTGACATTTTCCTTGCTTGTCGCTTTAGGGGGTTTTCGGGCTTTCTTAGTGTCCATCGTTGTTGTGGATGGTTGCGTTGATATTTTTACTGCTCTATGTCCACTATTTATTTCTAAGAATATAATTATTTACACAACCCTTCAATTGTTGCATGTTGTTTTTATTCTCAACACCTTCTCTTGATCAAATCTATTTAAAATACAATCTTTTCCCTTCGTGTTATGTTTCCTCTGTTCCTCATGAGAGTCATTCTTGACTGGGTTGGTGCTCGTTCCTCTTGATGATATATTTTTTAAAGTATTTAAAATAGAAAACTGAAAACTATTTTTTAGTGAGCATTTAGAATTCATACTTTTACTTCTTTGGTTCAAATTAAAAACTTACAATACCTAGGGCCTAGGTTATACATCAATTATATAAGATGTTTCAAGTTGGGTTTATAATTAATTTGGATATTATTCTCTTTGCTGAAAATGGTTAGATTCTATAGTATTTAAACTCGCATCCCGTATGGCTAGAACATATTCAAGATACAAGAGGTTAACATTCTATTTTTCAAGATGTATATTTGATGTTTAAAATCTACATTTTCTAGACAAGAGAACTATCATGAGGTCAAGGAAGGAATTATTAGGATTTAAGGGTGGTTTTGATTCAAGATACCTCTTCCCATAAACATCCTTCCATCACAGTACCATTATTTTCGTGTTATAGTTGTTATAGTTCAAAAACTTGTTTGAATCCATTCAACATTTTCGCATCAAGAAATTTGATTTAGATTTATATATATCTTTTGTTTGCTCAAAATTTTGATCTCACCAAGAGAAATTCTTATTTATTTTTAACAACATGAAAATGTCTAGTTGATTTATAAGGACTTCAAGTATGACATTACTCCTAACCCAAAATATCGTTAACTCATGTACTCTTCACACTTACGACATACTTTGGTCTCACTATTGAATTTTTTGAACAATTATAATTCAAATGATACATAATTTACACTTAGGGATTCATGACTACAAGGAGTTATGACACTACACCTAAATACTTACTTCATTTCTCTTAGACCATCAAGTATTAAACGTATAAAACAAGACAACCCAACAACTATATGCTTCTCAAATTCCTTCCAAGGAACAATTTAAATCATTGTGAGAATATGCATTAGTGTTTCCTCCACCAATAACCTTAAGAGAGGCTTAATGATATCCTAACTTCAAAAGCATTCTTGGATGGTGGGAAACTACCCCATATGAGAAGCACATGGTAATCCACTACTACATACTAAGGGACACATTTATCTAAGAGGGGACAAAAGGGGTTCAAATGCAAAAGTTATATAATTTTATACGTTTTAAAATCCTTCTAAGGTAATATTTATAATCGTTGGTAACAATACATCATAGCTCCTTGTTCATTAACATCAAGAGAGGTCACTTGATGTATTACACTCTTTTTTACTTGAGGGTTTCTACACCCTACCACAAGATAAAATTAGAGTAATCAAATGTCCCTATCTTGCAAATCCTTTGTGTCACTTGAGGTATTCCAAGACTACAATTTATCACTTTCATTTAACACTTAGCTTATAAAGGGTTCCATAAGATTTGGTTTTTTTATTTGAATTCCAATTAAATTATATCACTCCATTGTTTATTTGAATTATCTTAATACGTACACATTTTATGTTTATATTCTTTGATGGGAAACTATGTTTTCCAAATCAATTGCTCTCACATGGATCCATTCACATCCTCTTTCACATCATAAGAAATATCTATCATGTTGCGAGTAATCCCCATGACATTAAAATCTATTAACAAGGGTACTTTCTCAAATAACGCCAAGTTGTAAATTTTCCATTACAATTAAAAACTTAATAGTGTATTAATGCATAACCTAACTCTCCCAGGGACCCAACCACTATTCAATATATTCCCCTTCTAATGTTGTTTAGTCTCTAAAACTACTAAGATATTTCAAGCTCAACATGTCATCTCGTATGCCACTAAAACAACGTTATGCCTTGCACTAAGGCATTCTTACACACTTTCATACCTATGTGAATGCTCTCAACTAGGTTTCTAGGGAGGATTACACAAACACATACAATACCTCTAAGTCTCTAAGACTACGAAAGATGTTTGGAGCTAGCCTAACTTGGAGCTTACCATAGAGGGTCATTCCATTCAACAAAGGTAAATATTTCAAGTTATATGTTTGTTTTGTCACTTTCCACTCAATAAAAAAACACACAAATGTACGTTGATATTTTTATTTGAAGATTAGGTGATTTCCTAAGTCATTGCAAACACTAGTAGATAGGTAAAATCATGTCATTTTAAATTACTTGCTAACAATTTTATAACACAATCATATCCAAAAAAATTTTGTTTTGGCTACAATAAACATTTTAAATGACAAGGTTCCAGTTTCATCCTCCTATACTTATTTTGAAAATAAAAGAAGGATTCTTTGACATCTTTTTCCAAAGTAACATAGTAAAATCCACTCCATTAACTTAACATAATATACAATTACAACTAAGAGTAACATTCGTTAAATGGGAAAAAGTGCACTACATTCGAAATAGTACATTTTCCTAACACACAACACTATCATATACATCATGGGAATAATGAAAATAATACTTTCTATTTATGACAATATCACTGAAATATTCTAAACAATTACATTGCCTTCAAATAACATGCTATTAAAGACACAAGTGTCATTTTTACTACTCCTTTTTGTTCAGTACCTGCAACCAACGTTGTGTTAGTCCTAGGACTGAGTATGGAAATCCCCTACACTCAAGCATAAATATAGAGAAGGGAGAGGGAGAGAGAGAGAGAGAGAGAGAGAGAGAGAGAGAGAGAGAGAGAGAGAGAGAGAGAGAGAGAGAGAGAGAGAGAGAGAGAGAGAGAGAGAGAGAGAGAGAGAGAGAGAGAGAGAGAGAGAGAGAGAGAGAGAGAGAGAGAGAGAGAGAGAGAGAGAGAGAGAGAGAGAGATTTTTTCCATTCACAATGTCATATCCATTTACACTTCATGTCCATTATCATTTCATTTCAAACCAATTCACATTTCCCAATTCATTTATGTTTTCAAATCAATCAAGTATCATAGTCATTTCTAGAGAGAGAAGAGGGTGGAGAGAGAAAATCACCATACATTTCAAAATTTGGTTATGCAAGATAAAATATCGAATAAAATTCTACATAGCATTGCAATGGTATTACGAGGTCACACACATGGCTAGAAGTCAAATGAGACTCAAAAGGGGATTCTAGCTAAGGTTGAGGAAAATGACCAAAACATCAAAAGTGCCTACAAACTAGGTCTTGAAGACACTTGGTTTAAGTTTGATCACGAAGTTTGATGATTCCTACTCACTCTCCCATATATAGAGAATTTTTTGTCTCGATGGAAGTTGATTATGACGAACAGAGCTCAAGTTACAAAGACAACTTTGGGGCCAATTATCATAATTGCGTTAGCAACTCTTGTCACACAATGAATAGTGGGCCCCAAAATCCAATTGCAAAACTAGTTTACGAAGGCGTTTTAAATGGAAAGAATGTGGGTTATGATTCTCTTGCTAGTAGTTTATAGGTAGGAACTAGTGGTTTTCAATTTTGCTCAAGCTAAGCAAAACCGTAGGAAAAAACCGATTGTGTTTAGTTAAAATGACCATGTCGCCATAAGTGACTAATAAGCTAAGAGGGTTTAGTAATACAACTTGCAAGAGTGTTAAATAATTTAAAACAACTTCGTTAAGGTTCCCTAAGATGTTCCATGTCACCAGAGGTCATGCAAAGAGTTTCGGTTTTGCAAAACGTTTGGGTGTGGCGCTCCATGTGCATGACTTTCAAGATTTTTTTATATTTTATTTTAAGAGTTTGCATCAAGGTAATATTTTTGTCAATTTTTGGGGTTACATTCCCTATCATTCAAAATTTAATTTAAAAAAACTAGAAATGATGAAGTGATATTTAGTGCAAGTGAAAATGGGAAAACCATATTGTTTTATGTAAAACTCATGATCCCCGCATTCAATGAGACCACATTAGCTTTAGGAATTCTAGCAGTGGTTTGTGGCTTTCTCATTTCTCTTCAAAACTCCACTTGGTGTGCATCTTGCCACCAACACAATCCATGAGAGCATGTCTCTCTCGAGGCATCTAATCAACCAGTTTTAGTATCTTTTCCTTGATTCCCAACCACCACTAAGGTCACCAAACCCTCTGATATCATCTTCTACTACTTGCTTCCTAATATATGAAGGTTGAATTTATAATGCACACAAGATGATTATTGGCATAACCCATTGCATGGATATGGAACACTGGAAATGAGCGCAATCCTCAATTACAGAGACTTTATTTGGATCAAACAACTTATTGGAAAATCCAGGAAGGTTTTGCTGAGAGGCCTCAGATCATTCAGATACAGGTTTAATGGCAGAATATCTTCAACTAGATAATAACACATCTGTTGTCTCATCAACTCAATACTGATTATTGATTGAACCTGGCTGTATGTCCTCTTCTGATAAATGAGTGCCAGCAATTCATCTTACATATTTGAAGATATCCTTTGGCATGGAGAGATATAGTCTACCCAATCTAAAGAATCAGTGAGACAAGAATGAAATTATTTCTTTCAAACCAGAACTTTTAGCTAATCTAGTTTCATGTAGAAGTTGTATTCTTCACTGTCTTTACATAGTTATGTATATCTTCAATTCCAAGATCAATCTTCTCGCATAAATATTCTCGTAAACCAAATTTCATTGCTTTCCCGAGGGTATCTATAGTTTCCAAAATTCATCATTCAAGAGGACGCCCAACCACCATAGTAAACAAAAGAACCCCACTATTTTTTTACATCTTCTATATAATTCTAGCAGAGAACTGGAAAAGATAAACATGGTGTTTCACATAGAGGAGGTGTGAAAGAGGAAAATATTACAGAGCCATATGTGGGATAGAAGGAAGGCACTTTCAATATCTTAAACAATACCACAAAACATTGAAGTAAGTGGTAAAACAATAGGAAAACAAGGTAGTAGACTTTTCCTACCTTAAGAATGGTGTTGCCTAGGTTACAGTGGTACGTAACACAACTTAGAAGTAATAAAACAATACAACTAGGCATTACCCCCAAATGTAGCACCTCCTTATCCTCAATCTATATCTTCTTTTGCATACAACAACAAACCAACGGTAAGAAGAAGTCTAGTTTCCTTCAAGATAATTGAAACCGCTTCATGTCCAAATACAAGTCTAGAAAAAAATCAGTTTGTGTGAAGTAAAAGAGAAGATGTTAGGACTACAAATTAAGTGTGCATAATTGATTTTACTCAAAATGAGACTCATTTTGGGATGGCTATGAGTGGGAGCTCCATTTAGCATATTTTTCCATAGGTTATGCTTTTTAATTAAATGTTGAGTGCGTAGGGCCTCCTCCTGTACTTGTATCGGTTGTCAAACTACTAGTAAATTTACAACATCAACTTGGGTTTCATAGTGGTTACACCTCTGGATCTTAATTAAAGTTTTGTATTATTCTGTGAGGAAATGACATCTCTAAAAAGGCTGTGAGGATGTGTTGCTTTCCCCCTACAATGGAATGTTTTCGGTAGGGGTACTACACACACATGCATGCGCGCACACACACAACTATACTAGTAATCCTAATCATGGAGATATTTGTAAGGACCAATTATGTGATTGGTACTAACCACCTAACATAATGCTTCATAAAAACAAGAGGAAATTGGTGGGTGTAAACCTAAAGGTTTTGATGAGGTGGTGGATATTATTGCTACAATATGTCATGTGGATGTGATGGAGAGTGTGACTAATGTGACCACTTGTGTGTAAAATATTTTTATATTGTGTTGTGACATTTATAGAGAGCCACCGTGATAATTCAAAATCTAATCCATAGGGTAGGGAAAATTTTAGTTGCGAATTTTCGTAAACTTACAAAAATTGAGGATTATGGAAATTTGAATTGGTGAATATTATGTTGTTCAGAGCCAACTTATTCGCTGAAAAATTCGGCCGACATGTCCCTTATACTATTCGTTTCGCCTAGATTTTACACATATATAAGAGCTTATGAATGTAATTCACCACCATTTCAAATCATATCATGTGCATATTCGCCAAAGTAAACATAAGAAAATCCTCAACCGCCAACACTTAAGTCCGACATAGGGGAAAATACTTCTTAAAGATGTAGATACCGATGGATATCTATGTATGAACCTCGCATGTAGAATATACGATGAATATTCTTCACCGAAAGGATTTATGTTTAAATACCACAGAATGTAGATAAAGCTAAAGATCTATTGTATCGTTTAACTGACATGGAAACTTTACTCACACTCTGTGGTATTTTTCCCATGTTAAGGGAGCTTAATATTTTAACAAAACATGCTCAAGATCGGTCTTTCTATATTACAGACTTTATAAGACTTAGAAGACGTGTTTGCTGGAGTCCTGAAAGTTTATATATTTCGATGGAAGTTTTCGGGTGCTGCTTTTGAAAACTGGAATGCATTGATAGATTTCAAAAATTCGAGGTGCTTCTTAAAGTACAATATAAATGATCGTCTGTATAACAACACATGGAAGAGAGATTCAACTTCATATGTACCAAAAATAATTGATATGGCTAACTTAGAAATAGAAGAAGTAAAAGTGACACGAAATTTATATGATGCAGTATTAATGGAAAATAGGAATAAGTTGAAAAATATCTCTAAATCATTAGCTAAAGAGATCCGGGAAAGAATCAAAAATGATAAAATACTAGAGCAATGGGAGTTGTAAATCCATAGTTTTGGAATTTTCTCGTGGCAAACCTTATACATCTATCGGTCCTTTATTTGTCAAAAACTTGGGTGAGTTAATCGCTCATTTTTTAAAGATCAAGAGATAAATGGAGTTTCTATAGAAGGAAGTTTGGAAAGAAAACTACTTAGTTCACAAATCAACGGATTTTGCTAATACAATGATACGACAAGTTCAGCTTCTACAAAACCCATAGGATTACAATGCAATGAAAATGATTTGGAAGGATATATGTTCTAGTAGTATTCTAAATGAATATTTGAGCAAGTATATTAAACTGTATGAGATTTGTCAAACAATGATTCTAGGTTCTATGGAAGATGAGAGAGTTTTTAGTGTACTTTCCTTTTTAAAGTCAAAAGTTTGAAATAGATGGATAGGAATCTAGAAATTTGTCTCGATTGTATGTATTGAGTTTCTTAGTGGAGTATTTTCCTTATGATAGAGCACCGGCATTGTGGAGTTCACTAGTAGAAAGAAGAGGAGTTAGTAATATTATGCCGAACCTAGGGATTGAGACACATCCACAAATCATGCCACTTTGTTGATTTCAAGGACACAAATGAAAGTGTTGCTTCCGGACTATTCGAATTCACATAGATTTCATTTCTTTTATACATTATTGAGACTACTTATGTATTTCATTCGAGAGATTACAAATTTCAATAAATACAATATTAGATTTGTCATTATTTGATCCTTTGCAATTTGAACAAAGTCATTATATGTTTCTATTATGTAATTTGTTTTTTAATGTTTGGTTTTCAAATACAGATCAAATAAGGACACATTCATCTTTTATATGCATTAATTTATTTATTTTACATCTCGTAAAAATTTAGAAACATAAAGAAACTAAATAGTGTAAATTTAAGCAACATTTACATAAACAATAGAAAAGAAACATATTTTGTATTACTACATATATAGTAACATTGTGAATTACTATATGAATAACGTCAAATTCACAAAGCATTATTGGCCAATACAATCCAAAAAGGTGTTGCAATAACATATCAAAGCTTCGGACAATTTATGTCATATAAGGACACATTACGAGGTCATCCTCTTTTCTCGCCTATGATTAAAAATCATAGTTGTCCTTATGTCCTGTCACACGGATTAAAAACTAAAAAGGGTTGGCCACTATCTTTTAATTCCTATGCCGGTTTAGAATTGTGACAACACACCACACATGGTGAACTCTACTAACTTCTCAAATTTTATGATGTAGGTGAAGCTTTTTATTTTTCTTGCGTATGAGATGGAGGAACCTCACAGCATCTGTATAGAGATAGCTGCTATAACTCCCGATGCCCGAAGATCTCTTGTTGCAGTGTTCATATTTTCTAGTATATTCACTCCTCCTCGCTACATCTTTTGCGTAAAAAAGTGTTGCATCTCGCATGTCTTTTCCTTCATAAGACTTATGGAACCATCTTATGCTCTTTTATTATCCTTCTCGGTGTATTATTTTGTTTATTAATAACAATGATTTTTTCCTTCAACTGTATAAAATAATTCAGGATTTTGCGGGCATTTTTCAAATGTGCTTTGAAAACAGTGCTTCTTTCTTTAAATTTTCATATTTTGCCTGCAAAAGAGAAATATTAAATTTTTAGTCTATCGATAATATGAAATAATATATTGCAGTGCTTATAATATCGATAATTTTTGGTTTTTCATGTAAAAATAAATTCCCACTCACAACAATGACTTTCTCTTTTTCTACATTTGCTATTAAAACATTTGTCTTGTCTTTTGACCATTTGTTGTAGTAACCTGTGCTTCAACATTGAGATTCTCCAACCTATTCAACATTATGTCTATAATTTCATCACTATAATCATTACTTGTATGAAATAGTCCCCGATTGAGCTTTATTTAGCAAAACATCCTGCCATGCTGGTTGGCTCTCTATGGTAGTGAACAATGAATGCCTTTGTGCATAATTATGGTATCTTGTATTTATTTCTTTTATCAAAAAATTTTCTCTCCTCTCCCAAGACCACACCAAATCCACATCAGACATTAAAACCTCTTAAATTGTTGCCCCCATACTATCTGATATCATATTTTCTAATATAAAATGCATCTTTTCATCATCTGTTTGTGGAGAAGCACTTGGGGAGGAGGAGAGTCACTACCCTGTATTACATGCACATTTTGTTGTTGAGGCAGAGTAGATTGAATCATATTGTGGGTGTCAAAATAGTTACCCTTGTATGCATCGCCACTATCAAAACCTAAATACTCCTCATCAAGGGCGATGTTGTTCAAAAGTTGTGTGGTTGTTACACTTAAAATACCACCTAGTGACAAATCAGAGAAATTTAGTTGTAGCAGGATGAACTGTTCTTGCTAACTTTGTAGGTAACCTAATATTCTTTCCTCCGAAGTCCTCCTTTGTGTTAGTAATTGACCTATTGGAGGAATTGGTGGCCTCTTTGCAAGCGAATATTCCTGAAGCTATATGACTGCGCATAAAGTAAACAAAAAATTGTTAGAATATAATGGTTGGGCTTTGTAAATTCTAAAAATTTGTAAGGAAACAAAACAAGAAAATCAAACTACCGTCTGAATATACCTTGCAAAGAATGAGACACAATCATGACATTTCAATCTCCACACCTAGAATGAGTTTGATCTTCATCATCAAACTCAGTAGTTTCTAAATACAATACATGTAGAAAAGATCAGTAGAAATATTAGAATACATAATCTATATTAATTTCTTGAATTTGTAATTTATATAAAAAGATAACTTCATTATTCATACCTGTAGTTAAATGTGGTGGTAAATGTGATGTGGATATCGACCCCCTAGGTCGCTTATGATGAGGTCTTACTGGTGTTGATTTTGCTGAATCCATGTCAAAATCAACACAGACCTCTGGAGGGGCTTTACCTCTAGCAATTTCCTCCTTATGCGATGCTGCAACTATTAATTTTCTCTGCAAAATAGTACAATTATTATTTTATTTAAAATATTGAAATTGAAATCGTTATAATAAGAAAATAGTAAAAATAAGTGTTACCTCGTTGTTGTTCTTTGAGACTAATACCAATCATCTTGTCATTGATTACAGAGGAATCATATGCTTTGCGTCAAATCGTAGTACACTTCATTATAGAAAGTAAGAATAAAATTGCAACAAGAGAATACAGTCCCGGATTTATCAGTTTGATTGGCTTTGTAGGCATGGGAGATATCTGATTTTATTCTGTTGGACAAATAACTGCACCAATCAAATTGTTGACCTGCTAGTGTCTGTAATAAATATTGAACCGCCCAATATATAATGTCTACTGATTTTCCCCGTAATACAATCCCGGCCCGAAAAGTGAAGCAATTGCAATAAATAATTTGTTTGTAATACCTTGTAGAAGAAGGCCTCTTAATGAATGATTAAGAAAAACTCCAATTACATAAAAGAAACGTTAGAGCCTTTGTGTGGTCGAGTAATGTTAAGAAAAAAGCATTTGAAAATAATAAACTTACCATCAACCTGTACATTGTAATGAGACTCCAAAAACTTTTTGTCTTCGTCTGTAAGACAACTTTGTAGTAACAGTGGCTTATTTCAAAAAAGGTAAACTCATTAACCGATGCACATCCTCGGGTTCTATAGTAAAATAAATTTGAAAACGTTTGGATGCATGACAAGAATGGAATATTGTCCATCATTGTCATTGTAAGAGGTGAGAAGGTAATTAAGGACTGATGTATCAATGTCGAATTGGGGCATGTTCACAAGCCCAAAAAAATATGATTTTTTGAGCCAATCCTTTGGAGCATCTTTTGATTTTAGTAGAGCTAAAATCTATGGGCACATGAGGTTTTTGTATTGAAATTTGGGTGTAGGAATAGATGTGGTGCTCGGCCATTGATGAAATTTGGGAGATGGTGAAATTTGGGTGTAAAATTAGAGATCTCGAGCACTGAAATTTACGAATAAAACTGAAAAAATGAACCTTAAAAGTGTATTTATAGGGCCCAGGGGTATCATTAATGAACATTAAATTCATTGGTATCAACGCCCAACCCATGTGTGTAACTACTCCATGCTTAACCGTCACCCGTCCAACCCTCGGTTATCCAACCCTCAACCGACCAACCATTGCACATCCACCCCTTCCCGTCCAACCCCTACCCATCCAATTCCTATCTGTCTAACTCACCCATCCAACATTGTCCCATCCAACCCCTTCCCGTCCAACCCACCCGTTCACCCCTCCCGTCAAACTTACCCATCCAACCCACCCATCCAACCAATTTGTCCTGCCATTGACCGTCCAACTCGCCCGTCCAACTCACTCGTCTAACTCACCCCATCCAACTTACCCAATCCAACTTACCCCATCCAACTCACCCGTCCAACTCACCCATCAAACTCACTCGACCAACCCATCCCGAAAACCTTTGACATTCTCGGCCCACTCATCTATCCCGCTCATCCAACCTTTGACCGTCTAACCACCGACCGTCCAATCTCCGTCCAACCCACCCATCAAACTCACTGTCTAACTGTCATCTGTAACTCGCCCGACCAAAATTATGAACCTAGGAAACAATGCTCGTGAAAATCACCTTTGCCACAAATTTTTTTAGAAATTTTCCAACGATTTGAAACTCGATTTATGATATTCGCCAACGATTCGAAAGTAAATTTTCAGAGGGGTCTTCTTAAAATGAACCCTGCCATAGGGTTTTTTTACATATAGATTATGGTATGATGTAACAGTTCTTAGATTCTACATCCACACTCCCTTAGGATGTAGATATGATTCATGATGTATCATTTTTACTTAGTGTTACTTGTTATTTAGTTGTCGATAAATGAGAACGCAATATTTCATGAGTGTTGATATGATTTAACTTAAAAATAAATAAGAGGTGAATGTTTGAGTTCTTCCTTATTTAAATTTAGGTTAGGGTTAGAATCTACATGTATATTTAAAATATTAAATGAAAATTAACATTTATATTAGAATATACATATGAAATATTTAAATAAAGATCACTTATAACATGTGCTAAATATAAATAGATATATGAAAAAGTGTGGAATTAATTTATTGGATTGTCTAGAAACTCATCCTAGTGTGGAAAGGGGTATAAGGTGGATGGAAATATTCTATAGATGATTCATCTATGATTCTAGAATTATAATTTTCTTAAGAAGAAACCATTTTCACAAGACCGCATATTCAATGGTTTGGTCCTCTTTAATGGTTTTTTTTTGTTATAAATGATATTATATAACTCTTATGACCTATGCGAATGATTGTATATTGATATTGTAGACACAAAATCACATGCATACTACTATATTACTATGTCAACAAGTATGTTGTTATATATATGGATCTTGAGTGATAAAAGTATTCAATGGTGACACAATCCCATGTCTAGTCCTTTTTTTCATTGACTTCTTTTGTATTGATCTTTTATATATATCACTTATTTTACTTCTATCACTCCCGCACTTCTTTCTAGTCAAGTCACAACCCTTTCTCGTCGGTATTTTCACAAATGTTGTCATTTTCTCCGAGACACTAGCACGTGTACTAGAGATTAACGCCAGGCGCTTATGTACGAGATCTAGGTGCTCTTATCCTAATTATTTCTTTCATTTATTTTTGACATTTGTGGTTGGAATTTTCAGTTATATCGACTTGTCTTGAAGTCCTAGTCTACATGTCGTGTCACTAGTGTTTAAATTCAAATAAGAGATCCCTATCTATACATATCATACATACCATTACAAGGGTCCGACAATTATCAAGGGCTATCTATCTACATACTATTAAAGGGACTACATTCTTTGGGAATTTTATTATGCATATAATGCATAAGAAGGGAAGTTATCAATTCCATCGACACATTTTCATTCTATCTAGTTTCTATCCCGCTACTTTGGCGTCATTGGCGCGAAGGAAAACTAAGGACACTATTGCACACACAAGCACATAAAACTACATTGAGTCTGAGATGTAGTGCACCACTTGGTCATAACTCACTCGGTTGGGTGACCACCAAGGTCATCCTGAATCTCCATTTTACATCTTTCTTATTAAAGATTTGATGTGTTTTGGGGTTTTGCAGTGAATACAATTTTATAGGTTATAGGTGAATGCGGTGATCATCTAATGACACATAGATGATCAAGAGTGAAGGTTAGCAACACTTGCACAACACCGTAAATTTTAGGATCTAATTCCCTACGTAATCATAGGAGCCCATAGGAGGTCTATGGAGCCTAGGCATCTGTAGACACAAAATTACACTCTTAAAGCTATTATTATACCGCTAATTATGTTGTTTTAAAGAATGATATTGCATAAGGAAAGTATTCACTAATGAACCATCCTATTGTCCATCCATTGGTCTTGTTGATCTTCATTACTTTTTATCTTGCACATTTGTGACTCATACACATACTTTTGGTCGTCTCGTGGATCGTCAATTATCACTCATTTTTCGTCACCTATCTCTAGACAATAGCACCCAAGGTTGGGCGGGAGTGCCACCACTCCTGTCAATCCTAGGCACCCTTTTCCTCTTTGAGTTTGATCTTATTTTTGACATTTGAGGTCGGTCTTTTCGGTTTTCCCTCCCATCTCCCGAGGTAATAGATTGCATGTCGAGTCATTAGTGTTGAAATTCGAACAAGAGATCCCTATATAAACACAACATACATACCATTATATGGGTGGACTATTCTTATCAAGGGCTATCTATCTACATAGAGAAAGGGATTGCATTTGGGATATTACTCTGCATACACATTGCATAAGAAGGGGAATTCATTCTATTCCATCCACCATTTTGCATTTTAATCTAGTTATTGCCCCTATCTTGGCATCATTGGTGCAAGGGCAACCTAGAGGCACACAAAATTACATTGGGTTTGAGATGTAGTGCAACGCTCACTTGAAAAACCACCATTTTGGAATTTGAGTATAGTTTGACCCCTTCATTTGCTTCATTCATTTTTAGGGTTTGATTCTTTGTGTGGGGTTTTGCAGGTGATTCTTCATTGTAGATTTATGGTGACATCAAGTGAACCAAGTGTGACACTCACGTGACCAAAGGAGAATAATTACAAAGGCTTAACGACCATTTCAAAATCAGATTTTGAATTTTTCCATAGACCATGGTGCCCATATTGCAGACTAGAGTTCCCAAGTGCCTCCATCCTTCTCCAGGGCACCCCATTCTAACCAAATCTACCTCCGGTACAATTTTCTAAGGTTCATTCATGATACTTTTTTCCACTTTGTTCCATTATACTTGTTCAGTCCCAAATCAACTGCGAGGTAAGTCAAATTCAGTTAAGTACCTTATTCTTCTTATTAAATTTCATTTCTAAAATTCAAATAAATTATATAACACTTATATTTCAGTATATTTCATTTATGTAGTCTCTGTACATTTAGATTCATATATAAAATTTAGATTTTATTGAATCATTTTGGTGAACTCTGTAGATTAGAACTATTTACCCTAGGATCCACCAAAACCCTAATGGATAAGGATAGATCTTCTCCTTCTTGGCTAATCATGCCTCGTGTCAGTGTTGATCCCATATATGATGAGACAACCATAGATTAACTTACTACCCTATATCATGATATTACTATGCTAGATTATATTCAACAACTCTCTTAGCTAACAAATGCAATGTGCCTACTAGCTTTGATAATTCTACCATCGACATTATTTCTGATCCGATGAGCTTCACTAATTGTACACTATGTTATACTGTTATCCATAATCCTCCTTCTGAAATTTCTAAAGAATATATAAATGATACTCTCATTAATTTCATGTTTGGCCTTGACAATAATACACATGTGCATATTGATTATCATACTAGTGAGAAACTACTCTAGCTACATTTCATGTTGCTTCTATTTTTTACAATGCTTTTCTTATCTACTCTCTAAGGAATTTAG
The DNA here is from genome assembly GCA_018340775.1 of Taxus wallichiana var. yunnanensis. Lineage (NCBI taxonomy): Eukaryota > Viridiplantae > Streptophyta > Pinopsida > Cupressales > Taxaceae > Taxus > Taxus wallichiana. The sequence continues at coordinate 149,696,402 of CM031241.1, forward strand.
TGGAGAAGAATCTACACAACCCACTTTATGAGACATTATTCAAAGAAATTCCAACAAACATGTATGCTAGGTTAGTAGCCTATTGATTTGGAAAAAATAGGAATTGAAGGAAGAAGTATCCTTGGACTCCAAGGTGCAAAAATACTTTCACAACATAACACAACTTTAACGTGAGCCATGGATTATAGGTGGAAAATTATGCTTCATAGTTATATTAATGAATACTTGATATTTACTTTTTCTTCCACATGTAAAGCACAATTCAAATTCTTTCGAGAGAAGTATGGATCATACCTAAAGTAGTTCCCATTGGAAATCAAGAAGTTGATGGTAGAAATGGGTATTGAAAATTTCCACATGAAAAACTAAACATTCCACATAGATGAGAAACATGTAAGGCTAAGAAATGGATGGAGAAAAATTGTTCTATACCATGGATTCCTCAGATGAATGTACAATGATAAGGATGTGTCATGAAGAATAAAGGCACAAGATGATATAAGATAGGGAATTAATTCATCAAGGGGATTCAACTTCATGAACTACATTGGAAAACTAAAGACAATGGTTTTAGAAGGAAGGAAAAAGTATAAGGAAGAAGAAGTAGTGCGTGCGAAAAAATGAGAATTATAGAGGATGAAGAGGCACAATATAATGCACACAACATCATGATACAACCTACCATGCCTAATCATACACTTGGAACACCACGAATAGAAGTTCAAGTGTTAATTGAAATAGATAGTGATGAAGAAGTGGGCCTAGATAAGATAAGGGAGACATTAGATATTATTTTCTCGTATGTTATTCAATAACTAATCTCCAAAAAAAAAGATACAATACAATCGAAACATTCTAAAGGGACAACGATTTGGGATGATGAGTGCTAATAAAACAACACAAACACTAGGTGGTGTGCAGGAAGTGCAACATTACAATAGGAAATTGGAACTACCGTTCCAAGTGCTAGTGGTGGAGGTAATTGAATTTTGGGGTTCCTACAATAGGTGCAATGATACAAGGAAGAGTTTTTCGCTACACAAGTATCATCCCCAAACATGTTCTATGAGATGTCTTTGCACCTATCATAATATCATGGTATTAAGAAAGCTATTGAACACGTACATAAGTGTGAATTGATTTGACACATAAAGAGGGTGATTTCCCGGATCAAAAGCTAACTAGTTCTCTATGACATTATTAAATCACGCCCATACTTGGTATAGGAATCATGACCACTACAAGTTGTGGTGGATTACGATCAATTGAAGGTATCCTTCTAAAGGAATTTGATATACCATAGTTTGAGTAACAAAGCATTTAAATGCTCAAGGAAATAAAATAGGAATTGACTGAAAGTGTGCACATGACATGTGCTTTAAAAATCTAATCTCTAAATTTTCATACGAGATACATCCACCATAACATGCATAGTGATTTGCTATGGGGTTACTCATACCATTCATACGCATGCTCTCAAATAAAGCTTTCAAAAATCCATGGGAATCCCTTAAAGTAGCTTTGCATGTCAAAATAGGTGGAAGCATAGACATCGGGGTTAGTTCCTTCGTGGAGGAAAAGTTTCATTAATGGTGACCCAATTAGAAAAATTAACGCCGAACAATGCAAAGTAGACACACAACGGAGTGTGGTGCACAAATTGTGAGATAAAAGGATATACAAAGAGTAATTCCCACATTGAAATATAAAGTGATGTTATTAGCATGTAAAATATGTGAAGACTGTTAAATATGTTATTAATGTGTAAAATATGTTGCTAGCATGCAAAAATCAGAATACATGGAGACTAGGATGAGATCAACATGAATAATGCAATCAAAGAAGTTGAAGAAAATGGTTCCTAAACACATGGTGCTGAAAATAAAAGGGCTATACCTCCGAGCATAGTTACTTCATGGTTATTGGGTATAACCACTAAGAAAACAAAGCCCCCCCTCCCCATAATTATTACTAGCATGCAAAATATGTTTTTATTGATAAACGCTTTTGACCGGAGCTATGAACTAGAGGGTTTCCTGGGATCCCACCCGTTACAACCAATGTCCTGAGACAAGATATTACAATTAGACCAACCCAAACCGTGACTAGTGAGCCCACACTGACGATGCAATTTCCGCCACCACCATTTTTAGAGCCACCAGCCACCTCGAATGCCAATGCCGATGATGCAAAGTCTCGCCACCGCCAAGAATAACTACTAGTCGTAACCACCGGTGATGCAACATCCGCCACCACCGATAACCACCCCAAAGGGATCGCACCTAGTGGGATTTGAACCTAGGTGGATCTGGACACAACCGTCCATCTTAACCGATCCACCCAAACCCCATTGGTGCATGTAAAATATGTTATAGCTAGTATGCAAAATATGTTAAAAGGATAGGTGATGTTACTATCATGTAAAATATGTTACTAGCATGTAAAAAACTAGAAGACGTGGAGATTGGGATGAGACCAACATGAATAATTCCATCAAATAAGTTGAAGAAAACGATTCCTTAACACATGGTGCTGCAAAAGTAGGGTATACCTCTGAGCACACTTACTTCGAGTTATTGGATATAACCAATAAGAAAACATACCCCCCCACAATTCTTACTAAAGAGGAATATCTTGAGTTGGTGCAATGGTGTCATGAAATGGTTGATATGGGTCATGGGTTAGAAATATCACAACTTAAGCATATGTGGCATAAATATGTGAATCTAGGTCCACCCCATTCGTAGATGATATACCTAGAAACTCATGGTGGGATGGTTTTAAAAAAAAGACACCTAGATTTAAGATTGAGGACATGAGAAGGACTTGATAGAGATAGAGAAGTAAGTCTAAGGCTATCTATTGTTAATTATTTCTATATGAATTTTTCCTCTGTTTATAAATTTACTCTATATGGGCCAAGAAAAATATGGAATTGTGATGAAACGGCTTATAGGAAGGAATAAATTGTGGTATGAGAGTGCTTGCTTTAGAAGGGGAATTAGAAATATCCCGTACATAATCCCAAAAAGGCATAAAATGGATTACCATATTATGTTGTTTGAATGGTTCTAGACAAAGCCTCCTGGTTTTTATCTTTTCAAAGGTAAGAAACAATTAAAAATTACATGGTAGGTTGTGATCCTAGTGCTTGTATCGCAACACAACCTTATGCATGGATGGAAAAAGAGTTATTCATGAAATGGTTGCATCATTTTGCAACATGTGTACCATGTGGTGTGTCTCCAACCAATATAAATTCACTGATTTTTGATGGTCACATATCACATGTGATTCCAGGAACAATTCAAGAGGCAAGGAGTTTGGGGATACATTTACTTACATTACTAGCACAAATTTCTCACAAACTACAAACTTTATATGTCAATGTCGTTGCTTGAATAAAAAGTTACTTCAAAGAGGAGAGACGTAAATGGCTATTTGAGAAACATGGGATAGATGTCAACGGGTCAAAATTGGCTACATTGGGGAGAGGGATTTTCAAAAGGCTCTTTCACCTAAAAATATTAAACTAGGTTTCAAGAGGACATGTATACAACCTCTTAATCCAAATGCTTCGGATGAAGACATGGCACATAGTAGAACATTTGATACATCTAATCAAGATGAATCATGTGCAATGGAAAACATGTTGAGGCTAGGTAGAGGTAATTTAGAGGTGTCAAACAATGAGTAGTGTAGTGAAGATGTTGAGATTGTACTCAACACACATGAAAGTAAAGAATGTGATGTTGAATATATTGAATAAATTGCAAGTGAATATGTTCACTAATAAATAATAACTCGGGTTGGACAAAGTCAATTTGATGAGTCATTAACATTGCCTACTTAGGTTAGCTGTCTTGATTGGATGAAGGAAATTTCTCTTAATCTTGGTGTCAATGTGAACATCAAAAATGAAGAAGAAACCCTATCATACCTCACACAATATAACTAATTCATGAGTCGATATGGTCCACTACTTTGTCAACACTATAGATGAGGAACAAGGTGATGTAGCAGAGTTGGAGGAAGCAGAGATTAGAGTAGAAAATTGTAATGAAACTTTTAAGGAAAACAAAGGACAAAGTTCCATTTTTAAATTTTTGAAAATTTCAATGGAAAGGGTGATGGATTCATCAAGGTCAAATTGAAATGATGGAATAAGACTGATTGGGGAATCTTAAGTCATCACTAATAATAAATATATGGAGCTACTTGTAGAAAAAGAGAACAAAAAGAAAGAAATCGAAGACTTGAAGCAAAGATAAAGGTTATAAATGCAAGAGAAGAAGGTAGGAGAGATTTGTAGGAAAATAATGAAAGAAACAAGAGAAGATTGAAAAGAAAATTAGAAGGCAAGAAAAAGAGCACCATAAGTTGATGCAAAGGAAAGAAAAGGAGATGAAGAAGGAGCAAGAAAGGATCCAAAGAGATCAGGAAAGAAAGGAGAAAGAGTTTGAGAAGGTGAGAAGGGAGTTGGGAAGGAAAAGGAGACTAAGTACTCCACAAAATCCTTTTCCTAAAGAACACCCATTGTTAAGGGAATTATTTTCCATGCATTGTCCCCAGTTTATGTCAATGCATAATGTTCAACCTGGGGTAAGCGGTCCTTCATGTTCCAATGCATTCTCAACTACACTTGTGCAGGAAGTCAACAATGGAACTCAACTATAGACATGAAACAACTCAACTTCAAGCATTCACCACCATCATTTCCTGGTTTTTGGCAGCATGGAGCATAAATATTTTAAGTTTTTTGGAATCTTGCTAGGGGTATTCAATAATTGAATAACAAATATATAATTTTATAACTTTTTGGTCCAAGTACATTTTTAATAATTGTAAGGCCATCATTATTTTTATTTTTATACTTGAAGCCTCATATACATACATAATATATGACTGAATATAATTTTTTTATGTACAACTATTTTAAAGATGTAATGAAAAATAATTGTGTTTCATATTAGTGTAAAAGCAGCTCTGTTCCATATTGAAATTCCATTTTATTTTCAATAAAAATACGATACAATATATAAGAATAAATCAAAATTGAACACAACCTTCATATACTAAAATGTTTCTATCACTACCTTAATAAGGGAATAATCCTCACCGATTTGTCACAAAGAACATTGGAAAAGTGACATGCAAGCATGGGAATCTACAAGTAAATATTCCTTGTACCCGACCTCCCGAGATCGTGCGAGATGACCGGTGAATGTGGAATATTTGTGGATATAGAAAAACTCGTTGGGTAATCTTATATCCTCAATACACAATAATAGAATTTGTGAATCTAAGGCAAAGAAGGCCCTCCTAACCTGAATTGGTGTAATGGATTGTTCGGATATAATAGCCGTTTGGAGGCTCCAATCAATGTCAAGCTCTGTCGAGATCCTGTTTATTGGCTGTTGGATATGTGTGAAGTGACCTATGGGGGCTTTGTATACATTTCAAGACAAGTTCATGAAAATGGTGATAGGAGGTGTAGTAGATTCTCTCGGGGTTTTATGGACAATTCTCTGGTCTAGTCCAAAAATCATTAGCTTGATTGGCTGCTATGTTTAATAAGGAGAATTGTGTAATAATATCCTATGGAAGTGGCGAGGACCTAAATACTAATGTTCGTAAACCAACATCAATGTCTGATTGATTAGTAGGCCCATTGGGTTATGGGACCTATGGATCACAACCGTAAGTTCGTGGTTGTGGCGGACCTCCTATGGTCATATGAAGAGTCAATCTCTCCTTCTGAATATCCAATAATCATACACCTTTTCAGCCTCTATGTTTAGAACTAGAAGTTGTGTAATTTTCTCAAAATACCTTACAGGTGTTCTGGCAACTTGAATGCATAAGCTAGTATCTATGTCAACAAGGAGGTCTCCTGCGTTAGGTTGTGGAACTAAAGGATCACAACCAAATACTTGTTCTCTTTTGAGTCCTTGTACAGTCATACGGATATTCTATCAAGGCAGTCTATAGTTAGGATGATTTGACCAAAATGTGTATGCCTTTTCATCTTCAATATTTAACCTCTTATTTGTCACTAATTGCTTGTAGGTTTGTCGTTGCTCGAAAGACCTATATCCTAAGGTCTTGATCTATATCAGCTAGTGTTGTGGGTAGATTTGGTTGAGGCACTATTGGTTCAAATATGTATTCTCTGGGCTCTCTAGGTCCCGTGATTGTCATGCAAAATGATTCAACTTTTAACTAAAATTAATAAACTAATTATGAAAGATGTATCTACACTATGCATGTATTCTTTTATTTTTGTATTTTCGATGAAGTATTTTAACGAAATTAAAGAGCAACTATTCTAATATATTTAGAAAATGGACAACTAATCTAGTAACAAAATTAAAACAAAAAAATCTTGGTGTGGCTATTTTCTTGTGCAGTTGTGAATTTATCCTAAATATCTAAGCAACTAATTGTTTTAAATTGAAAGACTCTCGATTCTACCTCAGAAGTGAGGAATGAATCACAATTTCTCATAAACTATCAATCCCCACAGCTTCCCTAGCGATATCGAGAGTGAGCTTTTGAAATAAAATAATTTACTACTCTATTTGATACGTTGTAACTAGAACTTTGATAGCTCAAACCTGGCGTTTACAAAATAGTGGTAAATCTAGTTGTGTGTGACTTTGTCCCCTCAGTGTGATCTCCTCGTTCCTTCGTGTTCTCTCGAATCCGTAAAAAGTGTATATGATAAAGCATCAAGAATAAGGAACTTGAACAATGGCATCTTTTGGACATAGACCGAATACAATGCGAGTAAGAGAGAGATAGTGCAAGTGAACAAAGCTTGACTATGCAATTCCTAGCGGGATTTATTGCGGGAATATAACACAAATGCACCGAGAGTTTTAGAAGCTATCTTTTGTGACTAAACAAAACCTGCAACTATAAATGGATTCCAATCTAAGAATGAAACTATCTTATTTTAAACTAACTTTCATGGAACAGCAATGAAGCAAGAATGAAACAAGAAGATTGAATGACCTCTAAACAACAAAGGAAGACCAACAATGGATGCAAAACATGAAACTATTGGAATTCTAAGCAAGAAACTCAAAGACTGAATGATTAAACAGAGAAGGAGAGGGGCCATTTGTTTGAAAACAAGTTGGCTATTTATAGCAAATGCATTCACTAGAAGGTAACTTGAATGAACTCTTTTACCATTAAACAAAGTGAAAACACTATTCATAGGGTGGCCAAAACATAAATGCAAAGCAAAGTAGCTGAAAAATGTGGATAGAATTTGAAAATTTACGTTTGACATGATCATCGAACTTTCTGGAAAATGCGAATAGGACCACCACCGTCAAGTGCGGCAGTGACATAGGACCGCCACTGTCCTTGGGTGGGGTCACAGGACCGCCACCTGAAGGTGGCGGTCTCTCACACTTAAGACCAAAATGTAAGGAAAAAGGGGGGCAGAGGGTAGAATAAAGCATGCGGAGGCCGGGTGAGGCATGCGGGATATAAACGTATACTTGGAAGCTTTTTGGATTCCGAACACCTTGCGAGGAGACCTGTATCATCATTGGGGTATGTGTAACATCTTTCTGGTGGTGTAGGTACATATTGCCCCCTCGGAAAAATGTCTTAGCCATGAAGAGGTATAAAATGGTGGATCCAAGTATGGCGGTCCCAAAATGGGGAGTTAGGAGTTATACCTGACACGCCCGTGTCGAAAGTCACCATCCAAAATCCCGCTATCTACAAAATGAAAAAGGGGACTCAAGTGCAGATAGATAAAATAAATTGAGAAATAAAACTAAATTGATATGAAATGAGGACTTACCATTTACGCGGGGTTTAGAACTTACCTCCGTCGACGCTCCAACCCTACGAAAGACATTCAAAATTAATTTTTAGAAAGTTATATATATATATATATATAACTCATTTTACTATTCATTTACATGGATTGATTTGATAGTTTTTGAGCTCTGGGACCCACGGTGATGGTTTTCGATGAGAGTATAGTCAAAACGTTCATGGTGAGATAGTGATCATGCCTCCGAGAGCGGAACATCGACCCACGAAGTCTCAGGTTAGTTCTTCTCAATTTATTGTTTTTGAACCTAAAATGTAGAAATGATAAAATCTTTGTCTTGGGGGTTATTTTTGAAAATATTAGTTTTAAATGAGTCTCTAGGGGGCGCCCATAGGGTAGGTCCTTATTTTAGTTAAAATGGTGTATTTTGCTTGTTTTTAGGCATTTTTAGGGCTTCCGAGCCATTTGCGGGTTCGGGACAGGACCGCCGCCCTACACAGGTGGCGGGTTAGATTGACCACCGCCTTAGAAGGTGGTGGCGGTTATGGAACCGCCGCTCTGCACAGGGTGGTGGTTCGCAACAAAAAAAAAAAAAATGCTTTACTTACTTGTTTTTGCATTTTTAGCACTTTTACATGTTTTTGATAGCTTTTCCAATCGGATTTTGTCACTAACTTACTCTTTTTCTGTGTTTTTGGGTGTATGCAAAAGAAGGAGGAGTACATTAGATGGAGCCGAGAGAGGGAGTGTGATTGGCTCCCAGCAGTGTTAGAGGCACTCACTCAGCAGAGCGAGATACACTTCAGAGGGCTAGTATTTGGAGGATTGCATAGGTCCCTCACGTTGCACCTGCTAGTCACATATTATGTGACTTATTTTCATACTGGGATGCGATCGAACACTTTCTGATTTCCAGGAGTTAGGGGTGAGTGGACCATTACCCTGGAGGATGTTTACCATATACTGGGGGTTCCAATCCTTGGGAGGTGTCATTTCTTAAGAAAGCAGTGTCGAGATCTCAGGTGGTTCAGTGGGCCACTTATATGGGGGATGTTGTTGTTTCGATGGGGTCAAAGAAGGGGGTGAGGGTCTGCTCCATTGTTGAGTCTGACATTCATGTGCTCCACAAGGCTATCATGGGTATCCTTGCTTCGAGATTGATTGGGGACAAGGGAGGGGACACTCTCTTATATTGTTGGGCTCCCATCATTACACAGATTGAGGCCATGGACGTGTTTACGCTTGGGGAGTAGACATCCTCGGGACCACCTACCATGATTTATATAGGTGGTCAGACTATAGGATAGTTTTGAGCCACCCCACTCTTGTCATGAGTTAGGTGTATGAGCACATCACTCCGTATGGGAGAGGTGTAGAGGCAGAGGATCCTGGGGCCATCAGGGCAGCGAGGTGGACAGGGATGACCATTCTTAGAGTGCCTCACTAGCCAGTGGCCTCTTTGACCACTGTAGACATGGAGGCTACTCCTTATCAGGCCATGGTAGGGTTATGGGGAGAGGATATTATTACATTGATTACTTGCCACACTACCAAGTCAACTAGTAGACAGACAGGAAGTTGGAGATCCACCCCTTTGACAGAGTACCACAGCAGTTTGGCCTCCCATACATCGACATGTTTCCTCCAGTGGGGCCAGTGTATAGATCTGTTCATGAGGCTCGGGAGGTCCTAGAGGCCGGGGTTGGACTATTGTTACTCCTGGTGTTCCTATCGTAGCTAGGAGGGTGGTTCGTGCTCGAGGGGTAGCCAGTGCTCCTCGGGCACCTTTACTTTGATTGCCACCGGTCCTGCCCATAGCAGAGATGAGCCCATTGACGTGGACTCCGAGTCTGAGGAGTTCACTAGGGGGAGAGACAGAGGAGGAGAGGAGACGAGACCAGAGCTGGTGGGATGGGTGAGGAGGAGGATGACAATGATTCTGAGTGGCATGACACTCAGGATATCTTACGGGCCGAGAGGGTGGAGCGGAGCGTAGAGAGGGTGACTTTGATTTCAGAGGAGTTACCTTCTCAGGATTTAGGGGGAGATGGTGAGTCCATTTGCAGCCATCACATTGCTCCAGATGTGGGAGAGGGACGCAGCACAAGGCAAACATCGGTGGCAGCAGCAAGGATCCTAGAGACCCTTCCTGGAGGCCTGGAGATCCGAGTGAGTTACCACTCTTCTCTTGACTTTTCTTTAGTTAGAATTGTTTAGTTGTTATTTCCTTTTGTTGTTTCATTTATTCTTGGTTTTATTTTTGATAGTTTTCTAACTTGTTTTCTCCTTTATTTACAACGATTGCTGATGAGTGGCGAGACTTGATTCACCGAGTATGTGCATAGATACCTTGTTGCTCCCCTCGAGAAGACTCGTGCTGAGCTTTTTGAGGATGTGGGAGAGCCTTCAACAGCCGGTAGGCATACCGATGTTTTTTCCCCTATCGGTAGGTGGCAAGGATCATGACTTCTCTCCATGCTGAGGTAGCTGGATATAGGATGGTCCGAGCGCTTGATGAGGAGGAGTCATTCTCATAGTGAGATGGCAGCTACTAGTCATGACCACGAGCCCTCAGTGCATTCGAGCACCGGTGTAGCCGAGTCCTAGACGTGGTCGTGCACCCTCTGAGGGATCCCATAGGGGTTGAGAGGCCATTTTTGTAGTGTTTTGTCGGATATTTATATGAGTTTTTGTACTTTTCTAGGCTCATTGAGCATTTTGACCATGCCTAGTGCATGATGGCATTGTATATAAAACTTGATATATATATTCTAGACTCTTGGTGCCTAGAATTTTGTGACTTGTTTCCACATGTATACTAGATGTTTTTAGAGTATTTGTTTTCATGCTTTTCAAAATGTATGTGATGGATGACAAATGATAGTAAAAAATGTTTTACTTTGTATGTTTTTGTAATGCTGATATGAGATGATACAAACATATTGTAGTACTAGAACTTTTGAATTCTTTGGGAAATGTTCGTGATTTCTTCTTATGTTGGAAAACGTGATGAATGTATAGTGATAAAGAGATGAACTTGCCCCATTCCCAACTCCACGCAACCAGTAAGATGCGAGGGCTCTACACCAAGAGTTGGGAAGGGCACAAATTGTATGAGTTTGACTGAATGGAATGATAAGAGATAGAAAAACCAGTATCAGAAACCAAACTTAGACCTACACACTTACCCTACTCAAAACTACCACCAAGCTCAGCAGGTCACTTACTTTCCAGTTTATCTAGACTTAGATTCATAAATGGCAACCCGGTTGACAAAATCTGGTTTTGAGGATTTGATCTCTTTGGAATTTGGACATTTGTTTTCTCTTAATATAATTTGATTTGTACTTCTAGCATACCAAGATTTGTTAATTTGTGTGAATGGACCCCCCACACCCTGCCTCATGCCACTAGTAAGAAGCATGGGTTTGTCACCAAAGGTGGGATATAGGTGAGTAAGGGCACTTCTTTCCTTTCCCAACCTCACACCACCAGTAAGAGATGCGGGCTTATCACCGAAGGTTGGTGGGGCAAAGAAGTGTGTAAAATAAAATATTCTGTTTGCTTGGCACTTTTGATTCCATTTGATTTTGACATTTCTGATCTATGACTTTGGGATATCCTTTCTTTCAAAGAGATTTAAGAGGGATAGATGTGACACCAAGAAGCTTCTAGAATAGACCGTAGGTAAGGACAACTTCACCTAGTAGAAAGAAAGAGCAAAACCAAGTATGCAGGCCTTGGTATGGTTTTCATCAATACTTGTCTGTCAAACTTGATGAGAAGATTTGAAATTACTTGATGATGTTTGAGGAGATGTGATTTGAATGCTTTTGCCAATACTTTCAGAAATTTGTAATAGATTTCTTAAGAGTAAGTTCCTTGACTACAATTTTTACGAAATGAGTGGACAAAATGAAATAACAAGATGACTAATGCAATGTAGGTAGCTATAATGTACAAGTGGTGATTCTAATGTCTCATGCGTAAAACATTTAAGATGCAAGGAATTGACAGTTTCATTGAATTCCTCACCTTCTAGTGTGCACAAGAGATACGCACCATTTCCGTAGTCTTTCATGACTTGGTATGGGCCCAACCACTTGGGCCGGAACTTCCTTCCTTCACTAGTTTTCTTATCAATCCGGCTATCTAGTCTTAGAACTAGATCTCCCTCATATATTTCTCACTCATAGAATTTTTTTGTTATACTACATCTATGCACATCCAGTCAGATAGGCTCTATGTGTCCATTTGTTCGGCGTTTAGCCTAGCCTCCTCATCAAGGCTTTCCAGTTGAGAGAGGCATGCCTCCCTATAAGCTTCTTCATCCAAAATCCCTTGTAATGAGATGCGAGAGACTGGGTATTTCAACCTCAAGTGGGAGAACTACTTCTGCCCCGAATACCAATGAGAAAGGGGTTGCTCCTATTGGTGTTCTTATTGAGGTTCAATGGGCCCACAAGGCTGGATATAGTTTTAAATGCCAATCTCACTTGTTCTCCTTGACTGTTTTGAGGAGAATAGCCTTTAATGTTTTGTTTGTTGCTTCGCTTGCCCATTGGCTTGAGGGTAGTAAAGAGAGGCCATGTGATGGTTTATTTTGAATTTGCTACATAACTCACAGACCTCATCATTTTTAAAGGATGTGCCATTATCTGAGATAATGACTTGTGGGACACCATACCTACAAATGATTTGGTTTAGAATGAATTTGGCAATTACCAACCTGTACGGTGGTGAGGGGCATGGCCTCTACCCATTTGGTAAAATATTCCATGGCCGTAATTATAAAATTATGGCCATCGGTTGATGAGGGAGAGAATTTCCCTATCAAGTCTAGACCCCACATGGAGAAGGGCCACGGGTTGCTATTGGTTACAGGGATTGTGCTGGCATGTGAATCTCGTGAGAGAATTCTTGGCATTTGTGGCACTTACGTACAAACTCTACTACATCATGTTCGAGAGTGGGCCAAAAATAGCCCATCCGATGTATTTTGCGAGTGGGCATGACCACCAAAGTGGCCTCCACATATCCCACTATGGGATTCATAAAGAATCTTCTTGATTCTTCTGTGTCGACGCATCTTAGAAGCATGTCATCGAAGGCTTTACAATAGAGTACTTGTTCTAAAACAACATATTTAGTGGTGATAATGCGTAACACCTTCTTTTTGTTGTGATGTGGCACTTTCCGGTATGTGTGGTCTATGATAAAATTGATGATATCAAAGTACTGTGGGACATGTAGAGATGGGGGCCTGTTTCGACAAAGTATATACACTCATCAAGAAAGTCTAGATTTACCGATCACCTCCATCTAGTGGATTGTTACCAACCAACCAATCTCAATGATTTTCCCTTAATGGATTTTTGGTTTACAAATGTTAACTCAAATTCACCCATTAAGGTTATGAAACGCCCAACCTTTTTAGATAAAGACCCTTACGTGAGGAATGTTCATAAATGATCTTGTCTTTACAATGACCCTTGTTTCTTGGTTCAACATGTAATGTCTTAAACATTTTGTTGCAAAGACTATGGCAAGGCATTCTCTCTCTACCTATGTATAACGTGTTTCATAATCGAGCAACGTTCGCTAATGAAATAGACCACACGTTCTCATTTATCATTGTCTTCTTGAGCCAGCATGCAAGCTAGCGAGACATGAGTGGCTCATGAGTATAGGATCAAGGGGTGGTCTGGTTTGGGAGGCATTAGCATGGGTGGAGACAACAAGAAGCGTTTAACTACTTCAAAGGCCTCGTTGCATTCTTCAGTCCAATCAATGCTATAATCTTTCTTTAATAGATTGTTGATTGGATGAATGGAAAAACTTAAATCGGGATGAACCTTCGATTGCACCGAGTTTCCCAAGAAATGACCTGATTCCAAACTCGTCCGATGGTGGGATCATTTCGAGAACAGCCCATATTTTGGCTGATCGACATCAATCCCTCGTGAAGATATAATGTAGCCCAAAAGTTTGCCTCCTATCACACCAAACACGCACTTCTCTGGGTTTAATGTGACGCCATATTCAATTAATCGTGAGAGGATGATACAGAGTACTTCTGGATGATCACAACGCTTCTTGGCCTTGGCCAATAAGTCATCCACATAGGATTCCACAATTTTATGGATAAGATCGTGGAATATGTATGTCATTGCCCACTGATACGTAGTGCCGACGTTCTTAAGACCAAATGGCATGACAACGTAGCAATAAGTTCCCCAGGGAGTTATGAATGTAGTTTTGGCTTGATCCTGCTCAGATATTTTAATCTGATTATACCCTGAGAACCCATCCATGAGGGACAATAGTTCAAATCCAACTGTTGCATCAACAATAACGTCAATGGATGGTAACGGAAGTCATCCTTGGGACAAGCTTTGTTAATATCCCAAAATCTATGCAAATGCGTATCTTCCCATTCTTTTTGAGAACAGGGACGATATTAGATACCCATTGTGAATAGTCAATGGGTTTGATGAATCCCACTTGGAGAAGTTTTATTACTTCCTCTTTTACCATGAGAGCCACTTTTGGCTTCATCGGTCTTGATTTTTGTTTAATTGGTTTTGCATCTGGTTTAGTGACAAGATTATGTACCGCGATATGTGGTGCAATGCCCATCATTTCTTTATAGTTAAATGTGAAATCCTTTTGATGTTCTTTGAGGATTTGGGTGTGTATTTCTATCTCCTCCGAGTTAACGAGGATCCCAACTTCAAAATTTTTGGTTCTTCCTCCGTTCCAATGTTTATGTCAATGGTTTCTTCTATTAAAGAAGCGTTACCTTCTTCAAATTCAGGTGGGGCTGAGGTAGTTCCAAGCTTTCTCCATCTTCTATCTCGTAGATATCGAGATCCTTTTGTGGAGGAGACTCTACCATGGGATTTCCAAAATAGGAAGAGGAATGTGGTATTAGGGAAAGATCCACTATGCGGTAAGCAAGGTGTAGCTCATAGGCGTTTAGATATTCGAGAGTGACTCTATCATTGTCAAAGTGATCCATGATAGAAAAATCATCCTCAGCTTCTCCATGAGTTAGGAGTGGGTTTGTTGGTATTTTACGTACTAATGGTTCGGTACAAAGTGATACTGTGAAATTTGTATCTTCCAACTCACTGTTTGGAGTGAAACGGGAAGTTGAGGTTGCTATTGAGTCTACGAGAAGGTTCTGCTCTCGTGGGATTGCTTCAATTGATATGAAGTTAAATCCCTTGCTTAGATCTAACACCGTTGTTTTGTAGAGTTGTAAATGTTCAGCCCTAGTTTCATATACCTCAGAGACTTGGTTTGCAACTAGTTATGAGTCTCCTAGCACTCTAATGTTATCGACACCCATTCTTTTGGCTAGGATGAGGCCAAGGAGGAGAGCTTCATACTCAACCCCATTGTTTGTACATTCAAAGTTTAATTTAAAGGTGAAAGGTAGGATCTTTCCCTCAGTGAAGTAAAGATCACTCCTACCCCAGCTCCAAAGTGACATCTAGCTCCATCAAAGTGGAGAGTCCAATATTTTCTTGGAAAAATGGATGTTGGGGTATTTTTCATATCTATTTCTTTTGCTTCAGTTACTTCTACCATAAAAACTTCATCTGATGGAAGGAAGCAATTCCTAGGGTGCATCCCATACCCATAGAATCAAATGGTAGGAGAATAGGTAAGTCTTTCTCTAGCAACTCGACAATTTTTGCAGTAGTCCCTAGTGACACTATTTCTATGACATTGGTCTCATTTTTGAGTGTTGGAATGTCTTCGGCTAGATTTGTAATTTCCAATTCTGTGGTGGGTATCAACTTCTCTTTTGGTTTTGAATTAATTGGTTTGATGAGTTGATTTTTTGGGAGTTCAAACTCGGAGTGAATGCCTGGTCTTTTCTTCAAATCAGCTAGGTGTATATCGAAGGGCTTTGGGTCACCTTGTGCCACAAATATTTTTCCTAAGTGTAGAAATCTTATTTCTTGGAATAACGTGGAAGGGATTGCCTTCATGCGGTGTATCCATGGCTGACCGAGGATCATATTATAGTTGGTTTCCTGATCTATAATATAAAATTCAGTGAGGACCGTCTTGGGTCCTAAAGTGACTGGTAAAACTATGGTTCCAATTGAAGTGGCTTTGAGGCTATCATAACCTCTTAGCGTATTTCGTGTTGTGGAACAATTTGTCTCTCCATATCCTAACTTTTGAAGAAAAGCAAAGGGGACTATGTTAACTAGCTGCCCATCATCAATCATTACGCGTTTAACATAATTATTGTAAACCCATACTTGTAAATGTAAAGCTAGGTCACCTCTTCATGCAATCTCAACATCTCTGTTGGCATTTTTCTTATATCAAATATAAACTCAGTATCCCTATCTGGCTGCCCTGGAGGATAGACGTCAAAGTCTACATGGTTTACTTGCATTTTCGGAGGAGGAGTGATGTTGATTAAATGACCAAGGCCTAATGCTTCTAAGAGGGCAGCCTTGTGGGTGGGAGAGTTTTTAACAAATCCAAAAAGGAGATGTGAGAGAAGGTTTTAGTTAAGTCATTAATTAAATCATAGGCGCCTATGGGTTTTACCAACGTTTGTTGAATGTTGTCTAGTTCCAATGGATAACTTGGAGTTGGTTGAGAAGAATAATCCCGTGTTCTTGTTATGGTTTCTATGGGTAGCTCGTGTCTAACTCCACCAGACCAACTATTTTAGTTTGGGGTCGAGTTCCTAGTTGGGGTGCGACTGGTGGATTTAATGAAGTTGAGGCTTCATGATCATTGTTTCCTGTTATAACACCCTTGTTTGTTCCATTAGGATCTAGCCTGATTATTGTTAGAATGGTTTGGGAGTGGATCATTAAAGATCTTGAGGGGTGCATTTTGAGGGGAAACTACCCCTGTATAAGTGTTTGACGTGGGTACTACAGAATTTTCTAAAAACATATCTATAAAGAGTTGTTTTTGATCTTCTGGAAAATGCTGCATGAATTTATTGTAGTCACGACAAGTCCTAGTATTGTGGCCTTGAATTTTGTGGAAACCACAATACAAATTGGGATTATAATTTTGAGGTTATGTTGATTTAAACCCTATTGTGGCCCAAAATTCTGATAAGGTTGCTGGTTGTTAGAGTTAAAATTTTGAGGTTGTTGCCTTTGGTTTTGACTCTGATATCCAGTTGGGTTTCGATTTGGACCTTGTGTTTGATTTTTCATTGTTGTTGTTGTTGTTGTGGTGGTGGACGATTAAAATCCACCACATTGATTGTTGGAGTAAAATTGTTATTTCACTGATTATTAACAGGTGGCGAAATGTTTACAACGTTTTCTCTTTTAGTTTGGTCAGTTACTCCATCTGTTGTAACTCCATGCGTTCTTGTTAAGGATCTTAGGTCCTTGATTAGCATTCTCGGCATTAGGATAGGCCACAATGTTTTGATTGGGAGTGGTTAATTTCCCATTTGTTCCATATGTCTTACGACCACTATCTATCACTTGCTTGGTCGATTCGAGAGCACTCTCGAGTACTTCATCATAAGTTCTTAGTGGGAACTTCTGGACTTCTTCCTTTATCTCTCTATTGAGAGAATTAAGGAATAAATCACATAGTTCCATTTGATCCATGTTTGGAGCACTTGCTGATGAGTAGAGAACCGTACACCATCTTTGAATAAAATGAGCAAATGGATTCATTATGTTCTTGTTTAATATGCAAGAATTCCCTAATTCCTGTTCTTAACAATTTGTTCATATCAAAAGCTTTGATGAACTCTGACACGAGTTGTTTAAATGAGTGTATCGAGGCTTCAGGTATTCTATAATACCAATCAAGGGCAATACCCTCTAAGGTTTTAGGGAATATCTTAAAGAATAACCCCATCCCAAGGAGTAATTCCCATATGGTCAGTGGCATAGGCCTTAATGTGTGCATTTGATCCCCTTCCCCTTTATATTTGGGTAAATCGAGAAGAGGTCTTAGAAGCATAACACTTCATATGGTGAAGTCTAGGGGCTCTTTTAAATATTCTGAATAAGTCCCTACCGCATAGGCCTCGACCATCGATGGTGCTTGCTGAGGGGGTGGAGGTGGAATGGGTTGTTGATATGGCATAGCATATGTATTTGTAGGGACATAAGGGAATCCCTGTGGTTGAACGAACATCCCGGAGAAGAGAACATGTCTCCTTGTGGTGATTTTGAATAAATGTTTAAGTAGGGAGGAGCATTGTTCTGGTATGGGTTGTTTGGTGCCAAGCCGGAGGTATCATGTTTTCAACTAGAGCGGCGTTTGAAAACACGGTCCTAGTTGGTGTTTTGTGGATAACTATATGGATTTTGAGGAGGCATGCCTAATGTGCCTATTCCTGTAAGGAGGTCAACCTGACTGGGGTGATGTGGAGGGTTGGGGATTCCTGTTTTCCCAAAATATGAATTTTGGTTTGCTTGAGCAAGTTCCAGCCCTCTAACTTTCTCAACTAAGGCTGAAATGACCTCTATTGGTGAAGACACAGTGTTTTTCCTTAATGGCGTTTGTTGTATACCTTGAGGTTGTAAAGGGGTATGATACCCTGCTATGAATTGATCATTACCCTACCAAGCTTCACCGAGGGCATTTCCCATAGGTGGAGGAATGGGGGTGTTTTCTTGGAATAGGGTATCAGATTGTATTTGTAAACTCCCTATAGGTGGATACATGTTTTGGAAGCATTGTTCACTTCTAAAGATAATGTGCTAAGTACTCCTCATCCAAAATGGGAGTGGATCTTGACTGTCTACTGATCTATGGTCTAAAAAGACCCGAGGAGATGAAGTGGATTCTCCAGTAAACATCATATTGTTAGAGCCTGAGGGCTCTGCTGTTGTGTTTGTGCAAGCTGATCCAACTCCTCAATTCGGAATGAAGAACTGGAGCTAGTTCTTTTTGAGGGGAGTTTGAGATGACAAGTAATTACTTGAATAGTTATCAGCCCATGCGGAAAGTGAGGGTGATGGTTGTCTACTTGTTTGACTATAACTTGCTTCAAGACCTGAGAGAGGTCTACCATATGTGTCGTATCCCGACATATTCGGGGGTATATGAATACCCATAGAATAATGGGAAAGAGCGAAGGTGGATGAAAGAAATGAAAATAAAAGGGGAATATTTGTTTGTTTCACATCAGGTTCACCAGTTTTGTATGATGGAAAAGTGACATGCGAGCATGGGAATCTACAAGTAACTCTTCCTCATACCCAACCTCCCGAGGTCATGCCGAGATGGCCAGTGAATGTGGAATATATGTGGATATAGACAAACTAGTTGGGTAATCTTATATCCTCAATACACAATAATGGAATCTACGAATCTAAGGCGAAGAAGGCCCTCCTAACCTGAATTGGTGTAATGGATCATTCGGATATAATAGCCGTTGTTCGAGGCTCCAATCAATGTCGAGCTCACCGAGATCCTGTTTATTGGTTGTTGGATATGTGGGAAGTGACCTATGGGAGCTTCGTATATATTTCCAGACAAGGTCATGAAAATGGTGATAGGAGGTGTAGTAGATTCTCCGGGGTTTTATGGATGATTCTCTGGTCTAGTCCATAAATCTTTAGCTTGATTGGCTGCTATGTTTAATAAGGAGAATTGTGTAATAATATCCGGTGGAAGTGGCGAGGACCTAAATACTAATGTTCGTAAACCAACATCAATGTCTAATTGATTAGTAGGCTCGTTGGGTTGTGGGACCTATGGATCACAACCGTAAGTTCGTGGTTGTGGCAGACCTCCTATGGTCATATGAAGAGTCAATCTCTCCTTCCGACTATCCAATAATCATACGCCTTTTCAGCCTCTATGTTTAGAACTAGAAGTTGTGTAATTTTCTCAGAATACCTTACAGGTGTTCTGGCAACTTGAATGCGTAAGCTAGTATCTATGTCAATGAGGAGGTCTCCTGCGTTAGGTTGTGGAACTAAAGGATCGCAACCAAATACTTGTTCTCTTTCGAGTCCTTGTACAGTCATACGGATATTCTATCAAGGCAATCTATAGTTAGGATGATTTGACCAAAATGTGTATGCCTTGTCATCTTCAATATTTAACCTCTTAGTTGTTCACTAATTGCTTGTAGGTTTGTCGTTGCTTGAAAGACCTATATCCTAAGGTCTTGATCTATATCAGCTAGTGTTGTGGGTAGATTTGGTTGAGGCACTATTGGTTCAAATATGTATTCTCTGGGTTCTCTAGGTCCCATGATTATCATGCAAAATGATTCAACTTTTAACTAAAATTAATAAACTAATTATGAAAGATGTATCTACACTATGCATGTATTCTTTTATTTTTGTATTTTCGATGAAGTATTTTAATGAAATTAAAGAGCAACTATTCTAATATATCTAGAAAATGGACAACTAATCTAGTAATAGAATTAAAACAAACAAAATAGCCTGGTGTGGCTATTTGCCTGTGTAGTTGTGAATTTATCCTAAATATCTAAGCAACTAATTGTTTTAAATTGAAAGACTCTCGATTCTACCTCAGAAGTGAGGAATGAATCACAGTTTCTCAGAAACTATCAATCCCCATAGCTTCCCGGTGATATCGAGAGTGAGCTTTTGACTGAAATAAAATAATTTACTACTCTATTTGATATGTTATAACTAGAACTTTGATAGCTCAAACCTGGCATTTACAGAACAATGGTAAATCTAGTTGTGTGTGACTTTGTCCCCTCAGTGTGATCTCCTCATTCCTTCGTGTTCTCTTGAATCCAGAAAAGCATGTATATGATAGCATCAATAGAATAAGGAACTTGAACAATGGCAACTTTTGGACATAGACCGAATACAATGCGAGTAAGAGAGAGATAGTGCAAGTGAACAGAGCTTGACTATGCAATTCCTAGCGGGATTTATTATGGGAATATAACACAAATGCGCCGAGAGTTTTAGAAGCTATCTTTTGTGACTAAACAAAACCTACAACTATAAATGGATTCCAATCTAAGAATGAAACTATCTTATTTTAAACTGACTTGCATGGAACAACAATGAAGCAAGAATGAAACAAGAAGATTGAATGACCTCTAAACAACAAAGGAAGACCAACAATGGATGCAAAACATGAAACTATTGGAATTCTAAGCAAGAAACTCAAAGATTGAATGATTAAACAGAGAAGGAGAGGGGCCATTTGTTTGAAAACAAGCTGGCTATTTATAGCAAATGCATTCACTAGAAGGTAACTTGGAATGGAACTCTTTTACCATTAAACAAAGTGAAAACACTATTCATAGGGCAGCCAAAACATAAATGCAAAGCAAAGTAGCTGAAAAATGTGGATAGAAACAAAGAACATTCAACCATCCACATCCTTGCAAAATAAATAAAGAAGATGCCAACTCACAAAATATTTTAAATAGAGAGTGAAATTATTCTCTAAATTCATATTTAGACTTTATAGAGTAGAGACATCAAAATATTCCCCATGATAATTATTGTGTTCATAAACACAATTCCCCTGTCAAACCCATATACTCAAGTTTTAAGTGTGAAAAGAGTAGACGGTTATGAGAAGGAATATAAGGCTCTGTTTTCTCCCACACAAGAGTAGACGGTTCTAATTTTACAAATGGCCTGTTACATATTAAAAAGATGTAGATTAGAAGGCTCACGTTGTGGCAGTGCCATTCCCGGGGGAGGGTCAACTTAATCTCCTTTGTGGAGCTCATCAATCTTCTTCATTTGCAGGGCCTCACAGTCAGTTACATCACCACGGCTGTGAATGTATCCCATCTACAACCCCATGTTGAGGAGGCTCTAAACAACGGTCTTGATATCCTTCAAGTTGTGCTTCCCAAACCCATTGTGGATGGAGATTACCCAAGGGCTGCGAGAGCACTGATATCCTTCCTTTGCGTCGATTACGCTTATTCTTCAACTGAAGGAAAAACTTCGATACCCTTTCAACCTCTGCTTGGAGTGGAAAATTTCAACAAGGAATCACCACGGCACATCCACCTATCGTCTATGTTATCTATGATACGTTCATATGGTGGGCTGTAGACGCATCGAAGAAGTATAAAATTCCAAGTTTTATGTTCGTTACTTGTGGCGCCTTTGCCTTAAGTTTGATGCATTCAGTTATACCTATTAGCTTGCTCAATGCAAAATTTGACACACAATTCCCATACTCTTTTTTCCGGAAGTAATTCTGAATGAGTTATGAGGGAAATTGAATTCATCCGAGGTGAGAGTTAATGGAGAGTTAGTGGAGGATGTGTGAACAACAAATGCATGTTAGGATATAACGACTGACCTTCCTTGTCACAACAAGAGGCATAAATACAAACAATCAACTACTCTTTTTTTTGGTTATACGTGCTCCCATATTAATATTAAAAGGAGATTGGAATAGTTTTATTTAATATTGGTTTTTATGTTAAATATAATAGCATTAAAGTTGAATGTCAATATAGCTATTTTGTAATGGTTATTGTGTGATAAAGTGTAGATTGGTAGTGCAATTTTTTTATATGTGTACATTTCAAACGTTCGAAAAACTACCTTAAAAATATGAGTGAAAAGGTTAATGTAACTCAAAAGAAAATTCATAGATTGGAGACATGTCAATCTATAAAAGGATATTTTTAAAAATTCAAATTTAATTCGCTAGTAGGCGTCCACCTTTGAAGTTTCCTTTGTTGGAAAGTGTCAAAATCTGGTAGTATTTTCCTAGCAAATTTTTTCTGCAATATTATTTTCTCCTATGCCAAAATAAATATATAAATATTTGGATTCTCTCTAGCATAATTTTCACAAACAACACAATTTAGTTTTCGATGGCTCTTTCCCAGTGACATCTTGAATGGGTTTAGGAATATCCCTCGCACAAAATAGCGGAACCCCTACAATGTTCACGGAAATATCGGTGCCGTCTTTTGACAGTATATCGCACTCATAAACAAGTTTGGAAAGAGCTAGCGGGACACAAAGTATGGAAGCAGAGGACGTAAAAAATATGTATGTGGGTATGTTCAGCGTCGTGGTAACATTGAAAGTGGCGGTGCAGAAGAAATCTGTAACCAGGGTAGAGACTGGGGATGATGAGGATTGGAGAATATTTCCAACATGCGGTTCCACTTTCTCCATGAAGATCGAAATGCGTATTTCGATCTTCATATGGTCCTCCTCGTGGTAGGCAATGTCGGGAAGCTCTATGAAGCGAATGTCGAGAACGGAAGAGGCCAATAGCCGAACATAACTCACTTGCTTCACAATGCTGCATCCACTTTATGGCTATTACGGTTGCAAAAAACAATGGTATGCACAAAGTCACTTCCAAATTCAACCGCAGGGATGAAATGTCCAACTCCCGCGTAGACTCCAAGTCCAACTCATGTGTCATGTGCAATTGTTAATTACGCCGAAGGCGTTCCCCCTATGGTAAAGGACCTCCGGACGTTTCTGCGACTGTATTAAAATTGACGGTTTGACGGCCGTCTGGACGTTTTCGCATTTTTAACCCTTTTTTTAACCTGTGTTGTTTGTGAAACCAAGGAGGAATCATTATAGTCATTACCAATCCAAAGTAAGGATCAAAGTAATTTCTTGATTTGCATGGCTATTATAATGCATGGTGAAGAAAGGATGTTCCTCGAATAACTTCTTAAAAGCGTCGCTTGGAAGAAAGAAGAGAAGTTCCTCGAATAATTCTTTAAAACGTTGCAAATTTTAATTGATGCGGATTTTCCAACCGCTTTGAAGGTAATTTCGTGAACGATGAATGCCATCTTGAATTTGCAATTCACAAGCACCAACTTCTTCTCTTATACTCTTTCAAACGATGGACGGCGAGGGGTACTTTCCTATCGATTTCTCCTGCTTATTTTGCGTTACACCATTTCTTCTGATGTCGGTAATGGAAAGTTATGCGGTACCATCCTTCCCAGCTCACTATATATATCATGTTCGATACCTCTCACAGAAGTAAAAACAAAATTACTTGGGAACGCTTCTGTTAGGAGAATTGAATGGCGCAATTTCAGGATTTCTTGCCAATTATGGCGGAAAAATTGGGTGAACCCGATTTTATGGCGGAGCTTTGTAATGGGTTTCGTCTACTTGTGGATTCCCAGTCTGGTTTGATAACTGTGGAGAGTTTGAGGAAAAATTCTGCTATGTTAGGGGTGGATTCATTGACAGATTCAGAGATCGAAGCGATGGCGAATGAGGGAGATTTGGACGGCGATGGAGTTCTGAATGAGCATGAATTTTGTGTTTTAATGATTAGATTAAGCCCTTTTTTCATGGAAGAGGCTGAGAAATGGCTACAAAAAGCCCCGATCCATGAATCGGAAGAATCCCTCAAAACCATGTAACGATGAAAGTAATGTTTCTATTATTTTCTTATTAATATTATGCAAGCAGACTGCAATTGTTTTAGTCACCCTGATTCATTTAGGATTACAGGATTTTTTTTTAATGGGAAATATTTCATTGTGTTCGGTCTAGAATAGTATATATCAATCCATGTCTCAAAAGTAATATACTGATTTGGATCAAAGAATAGTATATATCTCTATTTGCATAACAAGTAGATTGAATGGAGGAGCAAGCGAATGCAAAAGAGTAAGGTGATGATTTTAAGATATCTTTTTCCCAAGGAAATCTCATAATGTGGACAGAAAAAACATGCAGCAAAAGGAGGTTATAATCTATTAGGTGTGTGAGAACATGTCATAATTAACATAATACTACATGTTATTCTATAGAATTTAATCATACAAGAGGTAATGCATGCAATGATTGTAATTCAAATATATCCGAGTGTGCAGAGATATTGGATGTTTGACTAATATATTCGTGTTGTAATAAGTCACGTTGAGAATTCCCAAAAGAAAACATAACATAATAGATGAATGATGAGCATAGAGGTGTTTAGTAGATGTTATAGATAATTTTAACCTAAAAAATTCTTGACAAACTAATTAATCCCAGTTGTTCAAGTCAACTACCCATATGTACAACATCATCTAAAGGCCATTATT
The DNA here is from genome assembly GCA_018340775.1 of Taxus wallichiana var. yunnanensis. Taxonomy (NCBI): domain Eukaryota; kingdom Viridiplantae; phylum Streptophyta; class Pinopsida; order Cupressales; family Taxaceae; genus Taxus; species Taxus wallichiana. Next base: position 149,721,229 of record CM031241.1, read on the forward strand.
AAAATAACTTGTGTTATTTTTACGTATTTACATTTTGCCCCACTTTAAACTAGAATTGAAGATGCTAATTTTAAGTCAAAAATATATAAAAACAAAAACTGAAAAAGGATATTACATGGATATCTTGTAAAAACTTTTGATCGAACATTTTTTGAGTGCTTGTTAGACAATATGGTGATATGCAAAATCCGCAAGACACAATAGATTAGCATAAGAGACATGCTCAACATTCTCTAAATCCCAGGATCTTTGCTTTCTAACTCATAGTCTTTGCAAATATATCATATTATCATACACTAAATTGACTAGCCCAATGTTTACACCCTTTTTTGATTAAGCAACAATATGGTTTATTTAAATCTAAATTAGATTTATACTTTAAATAGATATAGGCTAGATAAAAGTGGTTGTTTTGATTAATAAAATTTCAAAATTAATTACCTAATATCAAAATAGAATTTTGAAGCATGCAATACAAGATATGCACTTGGAAACACAAGGAAATGAGTGCACTTAGCTTGTTACAGAGGATTCTAGAAATTTCTAGGATTGTGAAATCCTAGAACAAGAGTATCTAAACATAGAAATATCTGAAAGTAGATGTTTGGGCTAAAATCTCACATGTAATTAATTTTTGTTTGACTTTGTGTTTGTGTAGTGATTATTATAGCCACCCTTGGTGGTTCCTTCTTAATCCTTATTGTATTAACTTGTCTAACCCTTGTTCTAATTTAGTTTAGGGGCCTAATGGTTCCTACATGTGTTAGGGGTCATTTATTATTGTTAACCTTGTTTCTAGAGAATTGGGACCACTTAAACATGAGTTGGTTGGGCCACACCACCTCTCCTTGTGTGTCACTTTTCCCAAACCCGAATTAGGTTAAAAGTGGAAATTATAAGAGTTAATTTTTGTGTTGGAGGTCTCATTTACACTAAAATGGATACCTTGGACCCTACCTATGGATAGGGGGACATTTTGCAAGGCTCAAATGGGATACATAATTTACTTTTCATACAAGAATATAGAAAAATATCAAATTAGTAAAATGATACATACTACCATACATGCACCAAAAATATTCTGTCATTATGCACGGTTGAGAATGTGTTTGATTTTAGAGTTTCTATCTTTGCCCCCAAGATATCTTGTATGTTCTTTGATGGATATCTGGACACAGGTGTTGCTATGGAATGACTCATGGGAATTGAATGCAATCCCAGTGATTGGCATTAGACAATAATAACCTTAAAACTCCCTGACATGTTATCAAGTTGATCTTAAGTAGGCAGTCCATTGGTGTTTGGACTTATAACATAGGGTAGGTATCAAGAATAATACTTTAAATAGATATAGGCTAGATAAAAGTGGTTGTTTTGATTAATAAAACTTCAAAATTAATTACCTAATATCAAAATAGAATTTTGAAGCATGCAATACAAGATATGCACTTGGAAACACAAGGAAATGAGTGCACTTAGCTTGTTATAGAGGATTCTAGAAAGTTCTGGGACTGTGAAATCCTAGAACAAGAGTATCTAAACATAGAAATATCTGAAAGTAGATGTTTGGACTAAAATCTCACATGTACTTAATTTTTGTTTGACTTTGTGTTTGTGTTTGTGTTGGTGTTTGGTGTTTGCTCTTATAGGCACCCTGATATCTAGAGAGGCTTTAATTTCAAATGTGCATGCAATTTCCACCCTAGGATTCCAAGTAAACTCCAAATATTCATCTCTAAAGTGTCTCTTGCAACGCACAAGTGAAATTTCCTTATTTTTATGTGTGTTGTAACTACCTAGATAACATAACGACTAACATTGCAAATAAAAACTATTTACAATGTCAGAAGTGCTCATTCTTTAAATGTCTCTATAAACTCCACATTACACCAACTTCCTCCTTCAAATAATTAACAAAAGTGGCACATGGCCATAAGAAAGAAGAGTTTCACATTGGTTCCCTATAAGGCCCTTCTCCTCCCTCTGCCCCCTTCTTCATTTCCCCTATTTCTCCTATAATGTTACACTCCCTCAAGTTTAACTTCTTCAACATATCCCCTTCGTCATTGAAGGGATTGCAGAGATATCTTGGGTTTAAATTTTTTTCCAGCTTCCAATTTTACCATCAATCTAATTTATAATCAAATGCTGGAATGGTTACTCAGTACCGCACCAACTTGCAATACTTTTCTTTTCAAATGGCCTCTATGTTGAGTTTGAAATGAAGGAACATGTGTTGGGCTCCAGTGCGTTACTCACTGTAGTTATTGATTCCCCTTACAGTCCTATCAAATCTACAAGTAAAAAGGCACACGTACCAACACTTGGAGCAAGAAGAAAGGATTCAAGACTATTATCACTCAACTAAAACAATCCGTCATAAATACTACCCTCTACTTTGATAGCACCTCCACTACTACTTTACTCAACACTTCTTGTATCCAAACCGACAATGTCATTCAAGGGGTATCAAATGTATTCATGTTTAGTGCAAATAAAATTGGCCACAAAAGGCTACCACTCATGATATAAAATCTACAAATGTACGAGAGGTCTTCATGTATTCATGTTTAGTTTAGATCTCATGATATAAGATTTGCAAATGTATATGTACAAATTTGTAACAAATTTGAAATGTACAAATAGAACCTTTCAATGTAATGCTTCATCTATATTCCTACACTTACACTATCAATCACACCCCTTATCAACATGTTAACAACAATACAAAAAGATTTTTCAAAAAAAAAAGAAACAAGCCAGAAAAGTAACGCAACCACCATCTCAAACACATTGTAACACTAACACAATTTCACCCAAATAATTAACTACCCCTCTAAATAAAATAACAATACCGTTCAGCGTTCACATTGCATTGTACACATGCGATTGCTAGTATATACATATGTCAATGCGGACCCTTCAGTGCACTTCAGAACGAAACTTCCTCGCACGGGACCATCTTTTTAGGAATTCTGACCAACACACTATTCAGTGAATTCCCAATAATTCTTTAGACTTCCGCGTTTGCTTAAATAACACGGCTATGAAAATTCCAAGTCATTTATTATCTTATCTTATGTAGGTGCACAAAGATTTACTGTCCCTTTCTCTCGCTATTTTTTAGCTCAATAAGTTTATGTTTCTTGATATATCCTTTTCTATGGATGTTTCCTCGTATGTTCTTTCGTATGGTGCAGAAAATTTCGGATTCCTTATTTTTCCTGGATATTTTCTAGCTCAGTGAGACTTTCCATTGACGTTGAAGCCTATTCCGCCGCCTACCCAGCTCTTATTAATGGACTCCTCCTTGTCTTCACACCATCAGAGCGTTGTCCTTTCTGTGTGTAACTGACGATGACCACCACCACTGTGTCTCTAACATTGCTCTTGTTCTTGTTATGCGCTGTAGCACGTAGTGCCAAGGGCGAGGGCAATGATACAATTAGGAAGCCATACATTGTTCACATGATGAAATCCATGAAACCCCAGAAGTTCAGTTTGCACGAGCACTGGTATGCTTCCCTCCTCAATGGGGTTTCTTCTTCCGATCAATCCCATTCTTTAATGTTGTATACATACGATGTCATACTGCACGGCTTTGCGGCCAAGCTGACCAGCGCGGAGGCTGGAGCGCTGGAGAGTGCGCATGGCTGTTTGGCCGTAATTCCATCCTCTCTGAAGAAAATACATACCACGCATTCACCTCAGTTTCTGGGTCTCGACGGTGGTGTGGGACTCTGGTCGCGGTATTCCAATAAGGCCGGAGAAGATGTGATAGTGGGCGTGGTGGACACAGGAATATGGCCTGAAAGTGCAAGTTTCCATGATCAAGGGCTGGGGCCTGTTCCTTCGAGATGAAAGGGTGAGTGTGAGAGCGGAGAGGATTTCGATTCGTCCAACTGCAACAGAAAACTTATCGGAGCTCGCTTCAATTTCTCTGCGGGCTATAAATCACATATTGGCGACGATTTCATATCCCCAAGAGACTTCTACGGCCACGGCACACACTGTGCTTCCATTGCTGTAGGATCTGCTGTGAGCGGAGCGAGTTTCAATGGGTTTGCGAAGGGAACGGCTGTAGGCATGGCCCCTGGTGCCAGATTGGCTGTGTATAAGGCCTGCTGGGGGCCCGAATGCGATACTAGCGACGTTGTTGCTGCCATGGAAAAAGCCGTTGTAGACGGCGTGGATATTATTTCTCTGTCACTCGGAGAGGAGGATGAACCGTTTTTCGCCGATCACCACGCCCTGGCGGCGTTTGGAGCCATGGAAAAGGGTGTATTTGTTGCTGCCTCTGCTGGTAACGAGGGTCCTTTTCCATCTTTTCTTTCAAACACCGCGCCCTGGATAACTACTGTTGGTGCGAGCAGTATCGACAGACAATTCCTGTCTCCCGTCAAGCTGGGCAACGGCGATTCCTTCAAAGGCTCCTCTCTTTACAGAGGAGGTGGTATTAAAAATCTCCTTTGGTGTTTGATTATTGCAGTAGCCAAGGTCTCGACCCACACATTTTCAAGGGTAAAATTGTGCTGTGCAGTGCCCTTTCCAATTCGTCGGAAATAGCAAGACTGGTTAAGGAAGCCGGCGCTGCAGGATTGATTCTGGCTAACGATCAATTGTACGGCGGCGAAGATCGGCCAATCCAGCAACCTTATCTGCTGGCTACACGTGTCAGTTATTGGACGGGGGAGAAGATAAAAGCCTACATCAACACCACCGCCACGCCAACAGTAACCATCGGCCCAACAGGGATGACAGTCGTTGGTAAATCCACGGCTCCGCTCGTGGCTGCCTTTTCTTCTCGGGGTCCGAGTCTGGCCTTTCCTATATTCTGAAACCAGATCTAATTGCTCCAGGGGTCAACATATTGGCCGCGTGGACGAATGGTAGCTACGAGATACACTCCGGGACCTCCATGTCATGTCCCCACGTCAGCGGCATTGCGGCGCTGATTCGAGCCGCGCATCACACGTGGAGCCCCGCGGCAATCAGATCGGCTCTGATGACATCATCCTCCACCCTCGACAACACAAAGCGGCCGATCAAAGATGCGCTAACCCTAAAACCTGCGGACCCCTTTGCAATGGGTGCAGGGCATGTGGATCCGACGGCTGCCCTCAACCCTGGTTTGGTCTACGACATGGGCCCTGAAGATTACATCAAGTTTCGTGCGGTCTCAATGTTTACACCAAGAAACAAATTGCCTGCTTTGAATCATGTAACGCACCAAAATTACCAACACAAGAACAACACAAAGGTGAAATACAGGATAACTTTTTTTTTTTGACTTGCTTTGACCCAACACGACACAACATGTCGTCACCAAAGTTACAACCAACACTTGGAATCATTTGTTACGGGAAGACCACAAGGTCGGACGGAAACGTTCACACTTATCAAGGACAATTTATTTTTCTTTTGACAAGACAACATGAAAGTCCAATCCACATGACACACTCACGGCTAGGGCAAGCCACAAAGAAGAAATGGTTAGGGTTTATTTATTTTTGTAAGACACCCTTTAGCTCATGACTTAAGTTTTCAAAGGAATCAATATATGGTTTGCACAAATTCATCTCACCAACTGAGTTAATTTCTTAAACACTGTAGAGTAGTTCACTTAAAGTCTTCTCCTACTTACTAAATCTTAATATCTTCCAGAAACTAACCATTGTTTTCCTTTAAGCTTGTTTAAGAGTTCACCCCAAAGGGATAGTGTTCGCTAGTTTAGCTAGGGGTATCAATTTATAAATGTTTACTTCACAAAGGATGTTTTCATTTTGATCACTCATGGAAGCATTTGATTTCAAATAGATCACCTTTACATTTATTTGTTGAATATAAAATTATTATTTTTGTTTAGCTTCTTTAAGGGTTAACCGACTCATTTTACTTTACTTATAAAATATTGTCGCTAAGTCTTAGAAAGATTTAACTTAATAATTTATTCTCAAGATCAAAGTTTTACAATACTCTTATCAATGTAAGGATTAAATGTCATTTCTCACAAGGATAATTTCAAGCTTAACTGCACAAGAACAAGACACTTTATTTCACCGTTACCAAACAATACAAGGCAAGAGGTCATACCAAATCTCTTTACAAGCAATGTTACACAATTTACAACACATTGGACATTTTTACAAGGAACTTCATAATGGTACAGATGAAACTTTTACACTCTTTTCTTCTAGTCTACTCGCATAATCCATCTGCACAAATATTAACTAAAGTCAGTTCGCAAGAACTGAGCATGTTAAGGCTACACAATGCAATAGTAAGCTAACAATTAGCAATATCAAGAAAGGAATATTCTAAATTCAGAAATGGATTAAAACACAACTCACAACTCCAATATTAATCTCATGAGAGAGAAAACTAAATCATCCAACAAGGAGAAAGTCCAAATACTAGTAAGAACAAAATTACATAAATCAAGGCAAGACCTTATGGGTTGGGAACAAGAAAGTCAAGAGTGTTGATATCTCCTTCATGTAATGCTATGGGTTACGTGATAGGAATCCAAAATTTACTTCATCCAACTAAGGGGTCCAAGAGAAGACGAAGCGTACTAATTATGATCGTAGGCGCGAAGCAAAAATGACGTTAACCAATTCTTCCGGGGGGGCTTCAAAGTAATATGGGTTTGATGCCCTTAAAAGAACACAACTATAGTTTTGGTTTTAACCAAGGAGTTTACCACTACCTCCTTATCGGATTTCTTAAAACGTAGTACTAGTCAACCAAAACAAATCCACTTTTCCAAAAGCGTACGAAAGAGACACAGAAAGGGCCATTATTCTACCAACAAACCCTATCCTAACCGTCAACTTCTCTACATAATATAAGGGAAGACTAAACCCAAAAGTCGTTAATAATTTTTATATAATTCAGACAATGTCAATAAACATTAAAATAAAAATTGATTTCCCTAACAAGGCCACAAAATGGGACCTTTTAGTAACCAAGTTTGAAGTATAAGGTATTCGAGTTCGAAAACAAAGGGATTCGATACGCAGAGGGCAAAACACCAACGATGCCCCAGACTCAAAAGACCTTACCACGAGTACAAGCACAAACCAAGAACCAACGCACATAGCTATCAGGAAGGTTACGCAGTGCGGTCAGGGCTAGAAGTTCTATGAACTCCTTGCCAAAGGTATAGAAGATGGAAAATTTTACCCGATCCGAGTGGGCTTATCGAGGAAAAGCCTTAGCAAATATCAAACAGATAAATATAACAGCCACCTATGATATTATCACTGAAATCAGCTGTCATCTAACAGGAAACGAGTTCACGAGTCCAATACCATGGATTCACCTACAACTTTTGTTTCAGTCTAGCTAGTAATAGCTTGCTTGCGACCCTTAATAAAAATTGAAGAGATTTCATTCAGTTAAACTTACAATGTTTCCCCTTGCTTTAATCATACAAGAGTTTACATCAAGAATTAGGTATAGTAATTCTCTCAACACGTGGAGGCCAAAATAGATGCCAGGTTATCCCTCATCTAGACTAGGTACAACAGTCAACCATGTACAGTTCTAAAACAAACCCCAAATGCCATTTTCTAATCAAACATAAAGTAAGGAATGCCCATAGGCTTAAACAAGTTTCAGACACAACGTCACTATTAATGTACCTTTTAGCAAAACAAGAGAGCCTTAAACAGGAAATGCGTATTTATTCAACCAAAAGAGGTATGTAGGCTTAACCTTCTATTTAGTAACCTTCAATTATAATTACCATCACAGAATTCTTTTTAAAAGAAAGTCATATAAGCAAACAAAACTCAATAATGTTTCCTTCCCTACGAACTAGACTGCATCACTCAAAATTGCAGTAACCCATTTAGACAAATGTGAAATAGAGTAAGCTATGAGAGAGGAAGGAACATTCCAAGCAAAATCAGCGAAATAGGAATAAGATTTAAAGGAACAACCACACAATCAGGCAGTGATATAAACAACCACGAAAACATCTAGTCTAGGCGCTATTCAAGAGGAAAGAATATTCATTTCAAGATACTGAAAGAAGGTAGAAAACTATTACAGGGAGTAGATTTAACATGCCTGGTTTAAAACGCCATCTCCACATGCATATGATTGTTTCAATGCCGTTGCTTGCCTTTAACCCAAAGTGCTCTGCGAGCTCGTGCTGGCGCCACATTCACGCAGTGAAAAACAGCTACAAACCAACCCCATGTTTTGAAGCTCGGACACGAGACATACTGATTACACCATGCTCCCGGCTCGGGTAGGCATCTACCGTGATGAAACACAACCTTTTCCTTCATCAGATTTGGGGACAGCATCAAAATCTCGGTGAAAACATTCACTCTCAACTCTTGTATTTTCTATAATTCTCAGTCCAATTCTCAAACACCTTTCTTATCTATTTAATCATGATTCCACACAACACTAACTCACTCTTCAAAAGAACCTCGAGCCACCCCTTCGACTTCCTAAGTTGACCTTTCAATCTTGAAAACTCAAGAAGGTCAGTTCACCTTTCCTAGCAAGTTCAAGAGACAGGAATGTCAAAAGACAAGAACTATCTTTTGCACTTCTTCATCGAGTTAGGAGCATTTTGAGGGATTAGAGCTCGATAGAGACTCACCAGCTTCTCTAACAATGACCCAAGTTTGAATTTAGAAGCGTGAACAACGTTTGCTTCCCATTATTGAGATATACCTGTCTTTAGCGTCTACCCGACTGTGATTCGAACTTCAAGAAGATAATGTTGCCATTCTGCAAGATTCCAGAGCTTTAACGTCTTCCTTAAGCTGTTATAGACTCAAATTTTACCTATTTTCTTGAAAAGCTGATACAGACTTCTGTTACTGGTTCTTTTTTTGTGTTTTGAAAGGCTTTGAGCACATCGAGGACCCCCTTCATGTTTGATTATGCATAATGATGGAAGAGTGGCCTTACTCAACAGTTCCATTCTGGTTTGATTAACCAATTTGTTGAAAACCTCAAAACCTAAACTCTGCACAAAAAAAAAACAACTCATACTGCTTGCTCAACCACTGAGAAACGTATTTAACATCCTTTCCACTGAACTTCGAGTTTCCTTTTTGCATAAAACAACTGTTACAGCTACAGTCATGGAGATAACTTACATTATGGTTACCAACAAATTTATTCAAACTCCCAGGAAGCACTTCAAAGTTCGTTTGCTCTGGGTCTGAGAAAATATCCTGCTACCTTCCTCTCCCAAGACATTTTCTTCAACACTGCATAGATCTTCTGTGCCTGCGGGTGTGATCTGTCACCAACCCAAAAAGCATGCACCATTTTATTGGCTTTAAATCTAACTACAGCAAGTTTTTTTTTAATTCCTCTATCCCTCATCGATCTCCTAAAAGCTCTTGCAAAGCAAACTGTGCTTCATGAATATTCTGACAAGATACAGATCCACGCCTAAGAGATTCTCTTCCATGCGTTACAGTGTAAAACAAGTAAAGTCTCAACAGAGAATCTCTGTAATAAATTTCATCGGGTCTCCTGGCAACACTCACACTGTCACTTAATCGATTTTGATAAAAACTATCTTGAAGGAGAAAGCCGAACTGAGGATGCATTCAAAACTGAACAGAAAACAACATAGTTGGACGAACTTCTTGTTGGAGGCGCTCCCAAAGGCTTCTACTGAACTGTAGCTCGCCAGTTGCCTAGCTATTTACTGTTGCAGGCACTGCTAGTGGATCCTCGACAAGAACACACCCCGCAGCATCCAATGAAAGGGGAGGAAATGCGCCTACTTCACCAGCTCGCGGCTTCATCTAAAACCACCATATCTAACCCATGGCTAGGCGCTGGAAACAAAAACTTCCGGTCAGCAAAAGAAAATAGTAGTGAACGCAAATCTCAACCTCACCAGCAAAACTTGCCTCAAGATTTGATCGAGCTTCTTCCATATTGGATCCGCCACCTGGACAGAAGCGACTTTCCAAAATGAAAAGGTAAGACAGGTCGACTAAACTTTATCTCATTTTTTTTTTAACTACAGCTGCAAGATTTTGCAACAGCTGAACATGGCTGTGGTCGCGCGCAACCAGAACACTCTTCACCGCGCCCAAGAACAAGGAGGTAACACGCCTGCTACACTATCTTGTAGCTTCATCCAAACCCACGTCAAACCAGGCTCACGCAGCAACTAAGGGCCAGAAAACGTGCCAGGAGAAGAAAGTAAAATGCCCACGCAACCAAGAAACAATGACAGTTTGGGAACAGGTGCCCAGCAAAGGAAAATGGAATTTTCCACGGCCTCAACCACTCGCATTGAAAGAGAATCCTGAGGAGATCACGGCAAAGGAAACGGGTCTCCATCCACCTCACGCAAGGACAGACAGGAAATGCGGCAGCCATAATCGTTGGCAGGTAGGTGGTTGGGAGGGAAAGCCAAGGTGGCAGGAGAAAGGCAGAGTTCGATGCCCAGCTGGCATTACAAATCACAAGTGGCCTCCTGCCCCAAATCCGAGCTGCTGCGGATCTCAACTATCCATCCTTCTCCGTGTTGTTCGAGCAGGGGACATCATGCCTGGTAAAACATAGGACCGTGACTAATGTGGGCGGGAGAATGCTGTGTACAAAGTGTGGGTGAAGAGCACTCCAAATGTGAAGGTAAGTGTGCAGCCGAGAGACGTTGGTTTTCAAGAAACAACACGAGATTGCGAGCTTTAATGTGACGTTCGAAAGTAAAGTGGGTACAAGTGATGCAATGAATTCGGAGAAATATCATGGAAATGCATCCATGGTGGAAACCACATCGTTCGTAGCCCACTTGCATGCACCGTGGATAACATTTGAAATTTAGTGGCTAGACTAATTTATATATAATTACGTACCATCAATAGTGATATTTTGGTAGGAATAAGGGTTGGTCCTTGCCTCGTAGTGGAGTTGTAGGAAGCAAATATGAATGTGTTTACATCTAATATGAGAGTTAGATTTCAATGTTGACATGTTAGAGAGATTTTATCAATCTTTATTTACTTAATATTAATATTAGTAATTTTTATGTGATTTTTTTATGTAATGTATTTTATGAAAAAATAAAATAAAAATATTGATATATAAAAATAAAAATTGATTTATAGAAATATACATTATTTCCTAAATATAATAGTATTGTGTGGATTTCGCCTCTGCAAATTTGCTTAGAGATTTGAAATTAAGATTAACAAGTGAGAGATTCATAGTACAAGCTCTCATAATACTAGTATTTAGTCTAAATTAATTGAAATTCATGCTCAACTTATTCATGTCAATTTTTTTAAAGACTTCTTCACTATACTTACACCGAGCATTACTTGTAATCACCCGATATTTATTTAACACTTCTCCACATTACTTCATTTCATTCAAACATTTTGTCAAGCACTTGATATGCATCATCAATGTTTAAACATTCCTCAAATTCTTCAAAGACAAATTCGTTCCTCTTTGTGTCATAAAGCACTACCACCCAAATGCTCTCAAACACATGCAATAGAGGAAACATCAAAACAAATCCATTAAATATTTACGCAAAGAAGGGAATCCCTTACTACTAAGAGGGCTACCAACCTACCACTATTACGATGTGGAAAGGAAATCCTATTAGTAATGCCCTTTCACAAAAACAGTGGTAAAGGTTTTTAACCTAAGATTCCAAAATGTTAAATTCATACTCCAAAGAAATTACTTCTTTTGAGTATTTGATGCGATCTAGAATTCTCAGATAACACCTAGTTACGCTGGCACATCACTCACCCTAGGTGAGCACTCGATCAGCGCCTTGCAAAGGTACCAGGTCCCTCTTTAGGGTTGCTTTGTAGTAGAATGGTAGCATGATGAAGTAGTATAACAAACATATATTTAGAAACTAATCCATCTATACATCGTTACACCATGTACCAGATCTATAAGCACTTAAGTATAAATCATCATGATAACAATAGTATACAATGACAAACATATCAGACACTGTTGTTCGGCCAATATTCTTCATATATTCATCGTACCAACAGTACAAAAGCTTCATACAATACCAGACATGCGCGCATGGATCTGTTACAATTATCCAGTCTCATGCACTCATGTATCTCTAACCCTTCAAAGTAGTATGTGTCTCTGTCTATATCTTACTAAGTAATTCATTACATATATATAGGGTGGGGGACTAGCCCTTCACCACTTAACTCTACCAAAATAGGTCGCATGCTAATAATAGCCATGCGCCTTTTACAACTATAGCCATACATGCAAGTATGTTATCTATAGATCGTTGATAGTTAACTATAGTGGTGGATCTATTCTTAGCTTATGTCCATGCAAGAGTGATTTGACATGCTCTTTGAAATCTCCATGAAGAGTGGCGTACAAGTCTCAGCATCGCTTTGTGTGCTCCGCACGCCAACCTCTAAAAATAGCCCTGATCTCCAAAATCGGCTAAGTCCCGAAAGTCTGACTCTACACCTCCGCACGTGACGCCTTCCTATACCTTCACACCTTTGCTCCTATGTTGTTCTCTGCGTGGACTCTGTGTGTGAGTTCTACTAAGTGTTTTCTCGATCAACATTACCCCACACTAATCTCATTGTCACCCCGACAATGGTGATGTCCAAAACTTACACAAAGAATGGATAAATAAAGAATGGTTGAATAAAGAATTTTGAATAAGGTATACACAACAAAAACTGTTCAGGCCTCAGGCTCCTCCGTTTCATTCTAAAGCAGTAACTCTGGATATTCCTCTTTTATATCTGCTTCCAAGTTCTCCCACTCAGTCAACGCCGTTCTCGCCTGCCTTCTCTGGCACATCTACAATGATAGACTCCAACTCATCCATAGTTAGCTTTCCCTGCTCATTCTGTATCACAAGCATTACGCTTGACATAGAGGTTTGCACCCCTTCCAATATATCCATATTTTGAGCAATGAGCTTTCCAAGCTCATCTAACCTTTCCTTATGTGGTGCACTTGTGCCAGTGTGTCTCACACTTCTACTTCACCAGGATTAATCGTTCAACACGACCTAGGGTTACATCCTTCATAGCCTTTTGCACTTCATTATCTTCCTCCAATGTTTTTATGCGATCAGTGCATCTGGAGCTGTGCATATCATTAGTGCATGATTGGCTTTCTTCAGCTCATCACGGATGGCTTGCAGTAGGCCTTCATAAGTAGCAATCTTCCTTGCTACTGCAGCCTGCACTTTCTCTGCCTCTTCCGCGGGGTCCTTGGGCTGTTTTGGTATATGCACCTTTAGGACATCATCTCCAATTTCCTCCGCCATACTAACAAAAGTGTCATATTTCCTTTTTCTTAGATCCCTCTCCTATACTAAATGCGTTATTTCCACATTCTTCACCTTCAGCTCCTCTGTAAGCGCTTTAATTGTAGAGCGATTTGTCAATGTTCCTTCTAGCTACCTCAGTAGATACTTTTACCAATGCATTGCTTACCTGCTCATCCGTCATAACAGTTGGTTTAATTGTCATGTGTCGGGCTTTTGGTGTCTTTTTCAATCACCTAGATGCACATGATTCTTCATAGACATCAAAATCTGGTTCATCCATATGTGTATGCATCGACCATGAAAGTTGTTTTTGTGTTCGCAACGTCACCTTGTTCTTGTCCATAAGTACCCATCCGAATAAATATTTTTGTGTGACAATGCTCTGGAACCGAGTGTGAACAATCTTCTCCTAGTCCTCTGCATAACCCATAGTTTGCACCCTTACGTCCTCGCTTGTCCAATGGGACCTTGGCCCTTTTGGAATGGCTTGCATCAAGGTTAGGAATACTAGATGTATCCTCACCCTTGTCTTGTGTGGCCTCTGACTGTTCCCCTTCTCCTCCTTCCATTTTCTCCTCCTCCTCGTGTTGAGGCTCCTCTTCTGCTGGAGATGAGGGTGCCTTCTCCTCAGATTCTTCTAGCTTCCTCACCTAGCCTGAGTTTTCTTCTTTTCTTCTCCTCTAGCTCCTTTACTTGCTGGGTTTCTCCTTGCACCCTTGTGCACTTGAATACCTTCTTAAATCTTTGGTCACCCTGCTCTTCCCCAGTAACTCCTTCTCCCTATGAAGCCATCGCGCACTCCTTCTCCTTTTGGCCAGATGGCTGCTTCCTCCTCCGCACCAAGCCACCGCTATCCTCCTGCTCTTCATCCTCTTCCTCATCATCTTGCTTGGGTTCAGAGGGCCTAGGTGCCGGGACGTTCTCCATGGTATGCTTCCAAATGTGAAGAGCAAGTGTGCATGTAAGCTAATATGAAGAGCACTCCAAATGTGAAGGTAAGTGTGTAGGCTAGAGACGTTGGTTTTCAAGAAACAACATGAGATGGCGAGCTTTAATGTGACATTCGAAAGTAAAGTGGGTACAAGTGATGCAAATGAATTCGTGAGAAATATCATTGAAATGCATCCATGGTGGAAACCACATCATTCGTAGCCCACTTGCCATACTTGTGGATGCCATTGAAATTTAGTGGCTATACTAATTTATATATAATTACGTACCATTAATAGTGATATTTTGGTAGGAAGAAGGGTTAGTCCTCGCCTCATAGTGGAGTTGTAGGAAGCTAATACTAGCATACCTATATTTTATAAATATATGTAATATATGCCAAGAGGTATATATTACATATATTTATATATTATATAAATATATAGGTGCCTCGTGAACTTCACCTCTCGACATATTTTACATACCATGTTTTGATTTATGTTTCTATATGTATGTAAAATATGTCGAGAGGTGAAGTTCACGAGGCACCTATATATTTATATAATATATAAATATATGTAATATATACCTCTTGACATATATTACATATATTTATAAAATATAGGTATGCTAGTAGCAACCGTAGGAGTTGCATTATACATAAAACAATACCAAAAATAAAGTAAGAAAAATAAGGGGGAATTTAGTTCGTGTATGAATAAAATAAAATTTATAATTTAATATTATAATTATTTATTATCAAAACATAGTCACTTATATGTAATTTTCTTATGTAATTATATTACTATATAACTTAACACATATTTGTCTTTGGAGAATGAGTATGAGCAAAAAAATCAAGGTCTATAATGCATGAAGTTCTTATGGATTTTATTAGTAACCGTATTATCAAGTTAAAAAAATACAATCTTTTTTCATACGAATTGAAATGCATAATGTACATCACATGTAATGAAAAATTCATAGAATGAAATGTGTGTTACACATGGTACATTATTTATATTCCAAGGACATAAGTCTTTTTTCCTTAGCCTTCCATTTCGAAAGTAGTTTTCCGTTCTTCATTTTTGCATAGCGCTCATATGAAAATGGCGGAGATATTCTTAGACTCTGCAACGACTTCACTCGAGAGATAGCCACAAATGTTAACCCCATTGTCTCTCTTTCTTCAATATCAACTGTAGCCTTGGAAAGAGTCAAACCTTGTGATTTATGTATCGTCAATGCTGTGCCAACCGTAAGGGTAATTGCTTGAGTGCATCCCCTTTGTATTGGTGTAATTGGGATGGTATGCGGAGTTCTATCTTCAAATGGTATTCTGAAGTAACTATCAAATTCAACCATTACATATGTTGGTGGGTTCGGTGGACCACTACCAGGTGCATATACTATGCTTCAAATATATCCCAGAGCTCCATTTACAAGACCTGCTTCTATCCAAAGATTAGATGTTAGCATAACCCTTGCATCATTAGAAATTAATAATTCTAAATCAATTTCGTCATTCAAACCTCCTTCAGTGTGTTGGCGGTACTTTTTCTAGTTGCAATGCTACGTGCAATGTGAGTCTTTTCAATGAATGCAATTTTTTGTTGTTGTGGTATTCACATTAATCTTTATCGCCATTAGGTGAATATTATTATAGAATTATTCATTGTTATCTTTGTCTAATGCAGAACTTGTTCTACTCATTAAAAACATCCAATCATCTAGTGTTGGATTCACATCTCTGAGATTGTCCAAGTTCTCGAAAATGTTTTTGGTCTTCATCTTCTCCTCCTTGCCTAAATACCTTATCTAATGTAACAATTGTTCTGAATGCTTCCCATAATAGCTTTGCACGTCTATTACTATCATATGGTGGTTTATCGGTAATAGGAGGAAGTTGCCCCAAATCTCCTACCAAAATCATAGAAACACCACCAAAACTCATGTCTTCTCTTTCAGGGAATGCTTGATGAAGTCGGGAGTCCACGTTTTCTAGCAGACTTTGTTCGACGAAGTTCATTTCATTAATCAATACATATTTTATGTGGCAAATATCTTGTTAGAATGTTGCAAGTCTCAATCCTTCCAATTAAAATCTGTAATAGGGATTCAAAGTTGTGAATGGATTGTCGAGGCACCAATATTAAAAGCTACAACTCCCGTTGATGCAAGCAATATAAGAGGATAACATTCAACGAATGATGCATCAAAAAGTGCCTCGATGAATTGCACCAATAGAATAGGATTTTCCTATTCTCACTATTCCTTGAACTATCATGAGCAATGGAATGTTATTTCGGTGTTGATTATAATGTGTCACTATTATATCAAGTGATTTTTTTTGTTTAGCACCCAAGGTGTCGCAATTGAAATTAGAGGCTAATTCATCATCTATAACCAACCCATTATCTTTCATGCTGCTTATAAATTTTATTGCTTTACTTGTGTATTCTTCACCTCGATATTCATCATTCCATGGTGCTTTTCTATCAATATCTCTCATTCCCAACATATCTATTTCCGTCGCTTGCAAAAATTTGACCATGATGAAGCCTACACATGATTTCCCATTCATGTTCTATTGTATTCTGTTGAACATGTTGATTAATTTCATCTTCAGAATTGCTGTTATTTTCAACATCTTTTACTACAAATCCTCTTTTTGACATGCCATGGATTATAATGGAACGAATCCCGCTTTAAACTTATTGAATCATAATCATGTTCGATATCTCTATCTATATCTCGAAATGGCTTGTAAAAAGCAACAAATCGACCAACAAAAATCAACCCATTTATGATATGTAATGCCCCCCAACCTACCTCGGGCGCGGAAGCTTCATCTCCTTGGCGTGGAAGGCGAAGACTTTAATGATCGACATGATGGTATCCTCCATTGTTGGTGGCCGCACCCACTGATTTTCTGATTTGCAAATATTTTGTTTGACTCCGCCTCCCTCTCGGACAGCGTGAGATCTCCGTGGATTGCCCTCGCATGTGGAGTGGTTGGATAGTGGTTGGACGAGATCTTCCCACTCTGCTGTCCGCCTGTCCCTTCATGGCCGCAGAATTCACTGCTAAATCATCATCACGATTTGGCAGGGATTGTATTCTCTCAGGAAACGTATTTTGTTAAACCTACCAAAAACAACCACCACCACCCAAAAGAAAAAAAAAGGGCTTGCTGCTAATCCCGTTTCAAAAATCTCTTCCATTATTCAACACTTGTTCCCACTTCGAACCAGTGGCACCCACATTAGCCGAGCTTCTTAGGTTTCTAGGGAATTCTAGATTTGCGTGGTTCTACGTTAAAATGGGCCGTGGAAAGATTGAAATAAAGAGGATAGAAAATCCTACAAACCGTCAGGTGACTTTCTGTAAGCGCAGAAATCGGCTCTTGAAGAAGGCCTTTGAAGTATCAGTGCTCTGCGATGCAGAAGTTGCTCTGTCATCTTACGTAGTCGTATTCTCTTTTGTTGCAAAATCTTGCACTGTGTAATGGAAGAACGAGATAAAGTTTTAGTCGACCTGTCTTGCCTTTTCATTTTGGAAAGTCGCTTCTGTCCAGGTGGCGGATCCAACATGGAAGAAGCTCGATCAAATCTTGAGGCAAGTTTTGCTAGAGAGAAAGGCTGAGATTTGCATTCACTCTTGTTCTTTTCTTTGACCGGAAGTTTTCCAGCGCATAGCCATGAGTTAGATATGGTGGTTTTAGATGAAGCCGCAAGCTTGTGTAATAGGCATGTTGCAGTATAGTAGAAGCCCTTTTTGAGCGCTTCCAGCAAGCAGGTTCTCCAAATCTGTTGTTGTCTGTTCAGTATTGAACGCATCCTCGAATCGAGATTCTCCTTCAAGATAGTTTTTATCAAAATCGATTAAGTGACAGTGTGAGTGTTACCAGGAGACCCGATGAAATTTAGTTACAAAGATTCTCTTTTGAGATCTTCTTGCTGTTTGATGTAACTCATGGAAGAGAACCTCATAGAGGCGGGCCTGTTTCATATCAGAATATTCATGAAGCACGGTTTGCCTTGCAAGAAAACTTTCAGGAGATCTACGCATGTTGGAGAAAATGTCTTGGGAGATGAAGGTAGCAGGATATTTTTCGGATCCAGATCTTGTACTGAGTTGTTTCTCCAAAATCGACCTTGGACAGTGAGGGTCCTTGATCCGTGGTCGGCTGGACTTCGCTTTTCAAAATCTGTCTGAACATTCTCAGAAGCGTCATACGGGACCACCGCCTGATGCTGTCGCGTTTACTTGCATTTTTGTGGACTTTCTCTATCTCCACACACCTCTGATGGACTCTGCAGTTTCATTTCAGTTTCCCAAATTTCTCACGGGCTTCGGACACGGATTTTTTTGGTAGAATACCAGGTTATATGGAACAACGTTTATGAACAAACTTGTTTCTGCATTGAAGATAGATAGCAGTAAAACCACATTGGTTATGACACAAATTTGAAGTGCTAATGTGGTCTTTGAGTGAAAAGAAAAAAAAAAAAAAGGGGGTTTCAAAATCTGTGCCACATGCCAGGCAGGGTATTTTGTGAAAGCTTTTGTTCAGTCAATTCGTTGAGAATGTTCTAGCTCCTGATAACTGCAAGTATAATTGTGCCTTACTAGCTGGAGCTTTGCAAAAATGGTTTAAGCTCCCAATATTCGCTGGAGGGCCGTTCCAGTAAGCATTTGAGATTTTGTTAACAAGGTTAAGTCCTGATAGAGATCAGCAAATTCTGTGTTGCATAGCCTCCATGGCACATGAATGCATCGGGAGAACTCCAAAATTGTTTCAAAAGAGCTCTCCTATTTCTACCCTTTTCCCCAAGAGCTTGGGTCAGAAAGCTTGCCGCAAAATACTTGGAGTCTGTACCAAGAGATTCTTTTTGGTTATAAAGCCACCTTCTTCTGCTTCGTCTCAGACTAGGGCTGCTCCTAATATAAGAGCACCCAGGTTAGGAGGTCCAAATCAGAAACAATCAGATGCATATGGAGATGGTGGAGGTGTTTGGATGTATGACGAAGGATTAAGTTCAATTGCCAAAATGGGGCCTACAGAAGTTCTAGGGCTGATCTTGGAGCGGTGTTGGGAGAATGATGGCAAGCATTTTAGACCACCCACCCTGGCTGTGAACTCCTACCTGTGCCAACATGAAGATGTTCGATGTTTGGGCACCCAACGAGCTTGAAGAAAATGGAGTTAGGCTTCGGTTGCTGTTGCAGGCCCCGTCCATCTTGTTATCGACTGCGGGAGCTTAATCAGGCACGATATTCTCTATACCATTGATTCTTATGCTGTTATTTAACTGATTCATTAATTAACTCTAATCTTCCTATAAATGTCTCGTGTGATGGTATACTGTTTGGTTTCCACTTCCCTTGCTCATTTGTATTTCCTTTTTGGCGTTAGAAATGATTGCGTTGGTTGAAGCCCTTATATTGTTTCTTGGGTTTTAATAAATATTAGTTGGGTGAACTTTGTTCTTAAGTCTAATAAAACAAAAGAGGTGGGGGTCCTGTAATGAACACCCCCTAGTTCCTTATGTTGGTCTCACGATTTGAATGTTTTATCAAACATTGTTGTTGGACTCAACCTTACAGTTCCTGTTTTGTTCTTATTCTTGTTTCGGTTCGAGATCTTTAGTTCTGGGTTATGTCGAGTATTTGCGAATTAGGGATTGAGTACTGCAAGTGCATTGTGTATAGGTGAATGATGCTTTTCCTGTCTCTATTCTTTTCTTTTAGTTTCTAGTAACCCTTCCCGGTTGGCTTGGTGTGTGCTTAGCTTGACTGATTATCGATTTGAGCCAAGTTGATATTACTCTCAACTAGGTTAGTTGCTTTTGTTACTTGTTTGAATCGCTCAAAGAAATACTTTTATTCTTCGAGTGTCATGGTTGATCGTCATAATTTGATATCAATTCATGTTCACCGTTTGGAGATTGTCGTCTTTGGAATCACCTTCTCTCCCTTGGTAACTGTTGTATGTTTTGAGGAATGTAGCTGATCCTATGGAATGTCTTCTTTTGACGATACTCACATTTCTTTTGGATAGTTTAAAATGTCAGAGGAAATACTCTTTTTCATACCTTGATTTTGTTTCACACATGTTGGAGGATACGAGATCTACTGGATCATTAGTGAGGAAGTTTTCAAATCTTAAAATTGGGATGTGGGTTTTATGCGTAAGAAATTACTCTACGTTTTGCTCCGTAAAGATGCTTAAATTTCATTCTCCTGTGACTCATAGGTTGGTGTGTTTGGAAACTCTTTGGTTGACTGGTTTTTGTGATGATCGTTGTGATATTACCTCCTTGCTTTGTCATTGTAGTAGAATGGTTATGTATTGACCAGAAAGGTTTAAGTCAACTTGTTGTTGACGACAGATCCTTTGGAAGCTATGTATCTTGTGTTGTGTTCTTGTGAATGATTGAGTAACCCTCCTGTAAGATTTATAATGGATATGTTTGGTCTTGTCAAATTTGTCCTTTTTCTTAAGACATTCTCTTGATTAGAAGAAATTCTAATAGAAGGATTGTTAGGATAGGATGTGACCCATGCGAGGTCATTTGTGCGTTTCATCCTTTTTTTCCATTTTTATTTATTCTGTACTTGACATAAAATTAACTGTTATAGGCACATCATCTTAATATTAATAAGTCATGTTGGTTTAGATATTCTCATGTCGATTGATTGTTTGGGATCTTCCAGTGGCATAGTGAATCCTTGGCTTGGTGAACTAACTTAAACAAATAGGGATAGATCACGTTTGAAATTAATTCTCTTCCTGTAATTGTTTTTGTTTCGAAATGTTATCTTGTTAATGACGGTCATTATTGTGATATGGGTGAAATTCACTATGATGTTTATTAACTGCTCCTATGTGAAAATGATAATTGAATAGAGTTAGTGCCATCCCTTTTATTTAGACATTTTATGCTTTTGGACAGCTCTTTAATTGCTCTTGTTTAGACTCTTGAATTATTGTTTTCTTCATCAACGGTGTTTTTTTTTTCTTCCTTGAAACAGTTAGATAACAACATATTGTCTTAATGTTATAGCTTTTATCATGCTCAGTTCTTGCGAACTGACATGTGCTAACAAATGTGCAGGAGGATTTCCTGAGTAGAAAAGAAAAAAAAAAAAGAGAGAGAGAAAAAGAAACACGTGTAGAAAGTGGATTCCATCCTTCTTAGGAACTGCTCATTGTATTTAATGTTTTCCTTGCTTTAAAACGTTGGTATGGAAATTGTGAAGACTATATAGAAGGCATTGTGTTATAATTTTGTATTGTTCTCATGTAGGTTGTTGTTATCGTTTGAAAGTCAATTTGAGAAATATTATTGTCAATAAGATTAAATGAACTTGTTTTGATATGCGTATCCTTTGTTGAATTTTCACTTTTCAGAATATGATTTATCCTTGAATTGTCAAACCTAATTCTAATTATCCAAACTTGAATCATCTTGCATTGCTCTAGTTACCTTGGTCTTGTGTCGTTTGGTAGAGGACTATGTTTTTGAACCTAGCAAAAAGAAAACAAGAGAAACAAATATACCTTGTGATCCCGCGTAAACAAATCAACAATCTCTTATTGTGGTGAGTCCTTAGAACGGTCTTAAGGTGAAATCAATGATTAAATTCTTGGAAGATAACAAGATTACAATAAATAGAAGGAACTTGCCTAAGAAACTCTTCGATCTGTCTTACCCATTGAAAATGTAAATAGTATACTTATTTCTATCTCTTCAAGTGAAGCCCAAGTGAAACCTTTAATTTTTCTGATTAGACTCTTGACCCCAATGAAATCTTATTAACAACTAATAAGATCTTAATGATGAATCCAAAAGTTAGACATCCATGTCTTGGAATAAAATAAAATAAAATAAAATTGACCGCTTGAAAAGGTAAAACATATATGTTCAAAAGCACAACGTCGAAAACAGATTGATAAAGTTAAGAGCCTTGAGAAATTAACTGCCTCCTCACAAACGAATAAGTTAATCAAGTAAATGAAGTAACCTCTTGCTATTCTATAATTGGTTTACACTTGTATATTAACATTATCAAGGTAGGGGAAAATTCTTCAAAGGAGACATGACTTTTAGATTCTCCTATCGTGATTCCTCTGCGAAAAGTAAAGAATGTAAAAACACTTACAGCTAAAACATGAATCTAAAGAAACCTTCTGTGGGAAGACCTTGTTGTAAGACTGCATACTTTAGATGAACCATTGTGTCCTTAGTGTGTGCCTCATGTCTATCTGTAACTAGTGTGGGTCCGTAAGCATGTCTCTGGTTGGTTGTATTCCCTAGAGAACTTGTGTAGTGTCGTATTATCTTCAAGCAAGTCAAAAAAAAAGTTATCCTGTATTTCATTGTGTTGTCCTTGTGTTGGTATTTTTGGTGTGTTACATGATATTCCTATGAAGGGATAGAGGAAAACCTCGGGAACACTCTCACAATAGCTGCCAAACTCTTGACCTCCCACTTGTTATCCCATTTTCTCCTTGGATTATATGTCCAAGATCTAGCGACATCAATAAGAGACACACTTTCCATGGAAAAAGGCCTATTCTTGTACCCATCAATGAAAATTTTTGCATGTTCTTCATGGTCATCTCCATCGGTGTTGTTACTTTTTGAACACCTTGTATGCAACATTCAAATTGAAAAATACTCTACTACTGTCTACCAAAGGGAGCTCCAACAACATGTGACATGTTTCTTGTGTGCCAATGTCTCTTTCAACAATTGTTTTGGTTAGAAGTCTCCTGTATGCTTTCGCTTCCATTTCATCCGGGTTTTTAATATTTTCCATCCACATCAACATTTGATGAAAAGTTTCAGATATTTTGTCTGCTTTCGCTGCATACTTTACAATGTACTTGACTATGACATTTTTGGAAAGAACAGGTTGCCAATCTACGCTTTCTCTCCACAATTGCAATATGAAGCGATTATGTGTATTTACCCTATCATCATTTCTCACAGGTTCAAAATTTTTATCTCTCATCTTTGAGTCTTGATATAACTTTGATCCATCGAGATTCAATGGCCACGATGCATTATACCTGCAAAATGTAATAATCAATTATTAGTTCTTCCACGTATGTGTTTTTTATTTCAATTTAATTATTCAAATTTTTGAACATCTTACCTACAAACAATTTTTCCCCTTTTCTTACATAGGTAGGCACCCTCTCTACACATCGTATGTCATTCTACACTGTTGAGAATATCTTCATAGTCACGTTCCATATCGAATTGTGTCAGTTGTCTTGTATTTCAAAGACACGGATGCTGCATAAAATTTTGGTAGACCTGTAACATAGAACATAAGAATACACAATATATTTTGAGAACATAAAAATTCTATATAAATCATAGACTCGATGAGAATCGATAAATTACCTATATGTTTTGTTGGTGCGGGTCATCCCGAGGATTCCATGCATGAACAATAGAATGGAATTATTTTTTAGCATTTCCACGTTGAAAATCATCATTCCAATCAAGGTTGTCCATATTCAGTGCCCCTTCTAACCATATGAATCCATGCACATGTGGCGAACCTCTATGGTGCTATTCATATCTAGACCAATAATCTTTAACTTTCATTCCTTTTTGTAATACCTCCTTTCAGAAAATTAAGTGTGTGTCGTAGGTGCATATAATGTGCCACTATATGTGGATATTCAATGATATTTTTCCCTCACCAATTTTGTTCTTCTCATGGATTATCCGGTGGTGTTCCAGGCATTAATGCATGTAGATCAAGCCAATACACATCAATTGTGATCAATGTGAAAAAAATGGTAGGTGATCCTATTTGATGCAACATGTCACCAATTCACCATGACATTTTTCCCAATAAGACCTTGTACCCCTTAAGGATGTTCCAAACCGCATCAAACGATCAGCCAGATTGGAATGGGGAACATTCTTCATATGCTCACGTAACTCGTTGATGGTGATTGGAATATCTTGGAGGTTTTTCTTCACAAAAATTACAGATGAATTTTGTGCACGATGTCTCATGATCATGTTCATCATGTAATACCTGAACCGAGGATGTTGCCCAAATCGGTGATCCCTATATCACAATAAATGCTTTACAAATTCATGGAGACGTACTTGTTTTAATCGCAATTCTAGCCAATCACATTTTCCATCAGGAAATAGAGTAGGGAATGCCATATCAAGTAGTCCTACTATCACATACTCATTGATAGGAGATGCTCCTATCCCTGGCTAATCAATGAGTGCTCCAGGGTCCGCATGAGGGTTATTCACCCATGCATGGATTAATTTCATCTCCCTTGGTTCATTGGGAGGTTTATATGCCATCGATGTTGTATGACTAATTATATTTCCTTCATTTGTCTCCATGGTCGGACCTACAAACACAATTTCATTTACGTCGAATAACAATCCATATGAACTGAGTTTGAAGCTACTCAAGACATTCTCAGTAGAATGAGGTGGAAGTTCATTCAGAGCATTTTCATCGATTTGGACATCTGAATAGAACTTATCATGTTCTATTTTATATTTCAATGCATTATAAACTCGCTCTCTATTGACTGTAAAGTCATAATTTGTTCCACGCTGATCTCTCCTCCGAACAATAATCATCGAAAAATCTTTCAATCTATGGGGCAAAAGATTAGCGATTTCTTTTACTTCTTGAGGAAAACTTATCGTGTGACCTTTATATTTATATTGACCTCCTGTTGCATGTGTCACCTACAGGATTGGGTTGACACAGGCTATTAACATTTCCTCAATTTGAGTTAAGTTTGCAAGTTCTGGCGGTTGTGGCCCGGGATCCATATTGTTTCGATGCCGAAAATCGATGATGACCTTTCTCTTGTCGACATCTAGTACACACAGGTCCTTCAGGTGTTTGAGAAACTTTTATTCCAATGTAACATTCCTGAAAAATATAACACATGACCGCGAAGAAAGGTTATCAAGACCGTGTCAAAAAATCATTTGGACCATATTGAAATCTCTCCCAAGAATTCCATTGGGATCATATATCATTTGTTCTCTCGCAATATGCAAGTCTTGCATTCTTCTTCTTCTTCTTCTAGGTTCGATTGTTGACTCCTCTTGTAAATCATTATTTTACATTCTTCTTCTTCTCGTTGTTTGTATTGGTTGTAATGTTGTCTCCTGTTGCACACTATCATTCTCTAAATTATTTACAACATCTACATTCATTATATCTTGGGCCAATTTTTCTGGTGTTTTGAGCACGCGATCCATTGATGTTGAATTTCCTACCCTAGAATTAACTTCAACATTACCATCCATTCTATGATAATTCCTCTGAGATACTTCACGATAAATTTCTTGTCTATGTAGTCTTTCCTCCTCTTACTGAATCGACCCGAATGAATCTGTCTTTGTAACCTTGTTCTTGATACATGTGAGTCATCTTGAGACGATCATTCATGAATTTTTGTCATGTTATTTGCATGTTGTCGTCTTTCTACATCTAATTCTTCATTTATTAATTCAACCCTCTGTCTACGAACCTTTTTCTATCGTTATCATTTCAAAGTTTCCTTTGTTCCTCTCATTGTGCATATGTCATTTCTTGTTGTCTTCTTCTGCGATATTGTCTTTGATATTCTCTTCGATATGCTTTTCTTTCATCTTAATTTTCTAAATTTAATCGTGGTTTGAGCCACACCTATAAAGTATTTTCAAATTTTTTTGTAATTATTTATATAACTAAAAATCCATGTACATGTAATAGAAATAAATCATATATTATCCAAGTTGTAACAATTAGCAAGGCTAGTCAAGGAATGATATGAATTTAAGAGAATAGGAGATTAGAAAAAGTATTTCCATTTCCATATCTATGACCTTTTGTTTGATTTTTAATAGTTTTTTCACCAACACACTCAAAACACTATGCAATTTATATAAATAATGCAATCAAATCCTCACATTCTCGTCTTTCTTCCTCAGGAAACTGATCTGAATGAATTTGTCATTGTATCCTTATTCTTGATACATGTGAGTCATCTTGAGACGATTGTGCACAAATTGTCATCATGTTATTTGCATGTTGTCATCTCTCTCGCATCTATTTCTTCATTTGTAAATTCAATCCTCCATTCTGCAAACACTCTTCTATTATTATCATTTCGACGTTTCCATTGTTCCTCGCTGCACAGATCTGTCATTTCTTGTTGTCTTCTTATGCGATATTGTCTTTGATATTCTTTTATTTCCTCTTCATTTTCAAAATTTAAACTTGGTGGAGCCATGCCTATAAAGTATTTTAAAAAATCATCTAATTATTTATATTATTTAAAACTTCATGTACATGTAATAGGAAATAATCATATAGTATAGAGAAGCTAAAAATTATGAAGGACACTCAAAATATGATATGAACTAAAGTGACACAAACTATCACATTTACAAATAACAAACAATACATCAATTCTCTATTAACACAATAATTTTTCATCAATTTCATTGTATAAATCATTATTATACAGAAAGTTGTGACAATTCAACAATGTTCCTCTCATAAATAAAACAATATCAAAGACAAAAATATAAAACAAAGAATTCTCAATTGTGTATTCAAAATCAACTATATCCATGTCCTTGAATGAAATAAACTCACACCACCTTGTAAATAAATTTTCAAATGCACATATCCATGTTAATCATCGCTTGAGAAAACAAAACATACAAATGTCAATAAAATAACATCTCATCCACTCACGAGAATGAAAAACAATATGATGGAACCATAGTTCCTAGAATTTATATGAAAACATTTTTCCAAGCATACACAAAATATGATTTCACGGTTTCACTATAGAAATATAAAATATTTATATTTGACATTTCTGATAGAAAAACCACATTTTTGGAAGATGCATATGTTATACATACATTAGGATCTCCTTCATTACGTTGCTTTAAAAACCTTTTCGAGAACACATGATGACATCCAAATTAGGACGTGTTAGGAGAGCATATACCAACACAAGGACAACACAATAATTAATACAGATAATTTTTTTTTTTGACTTGCTTGAAGATAATACGACACTACACAAGTTCTCTAGGGAATACAACCGACCAAAGACATGCTTTCCACAACACGGACCCACACTAGTTACAGATAGACATGAGGCACACACTAAGGACACAATGGTTCATCTAAAGTATGCAGTCTTACAACAAGGTCTTCCCACAGAAGGTTTCTTTAGAATCATGTTTTAGCTGTAAGTGTTCTTACATTTTTTTACTTTTCACAGAGGAATCATAATAGGAGAATCTGAAAGTCATGTCTCCTTTGAAGAATTTTCCCCTACCTTGATAATGTTAATAAACAGTGAAAACCAATTATTGGATGGTAAGAGGTTGCTTCATTAACTTGATGAACTAGTTCATTGGTTAGAGGCGCTTGTTTATCAAAGCTCTCAACTTCATCAAACAAGCTAACGTTGTGCTCTTAAACATATATGTTTTACATCTTTTAAGTGGTCATACTTATTTTATTTTATTTTTACAGTACATGACTGTCTAACTCTTGGATTCATCATTAAGATCTTATTAGTTATTAATAAGATTTCATTGGGGTCAAGAGTCTAATCAGAAAAATTAAAGGTTTCACTAGGGCTTCACTTGAAGAGATAGAAATAAGTATATTGTTTACATTTTCAATGGGTAAGACAGATCGAAGAGTTTCTTAGTCAAGTTCCCTCTATTTTTTTTTTAATAATCTTATTATCTTCCAAGAATTCAATCATTGATTTCACCTTAAGACCATTATGAGGATTTACCACAATAAGAGATTGTTGATTAGTTTACGCGGGATCACAAGGTATATTTGTTTCTCTTGTTTTCTTTTTGCTAGGTTCCAAAACATAGTCCTTTACCAATCGACACAAGACCAAGGTAACTAGAGCGATGCAAGAAGATTCAAGTTTTAGATAATTATAATTAGGTTTGACAATTCAAGGATAAATCATATTCTGAAAAGTGAAAATTCAACAAAGAATACGCATGTCAAAACAAGTTCATTTAATCTTATTGACAATAATATTTCTCAATTGACTTTCAAACGATAACAACAACCTACAAGAGAACAATACAAAATTATAACACAATGCCTTCTAGATAGCCTCCACAATTTCCATACCAATGCTGTAAAGTAAAAGAAAAACATTCGTACAACAACAGTTCCTAAGAAGGCTGGAATCCACTTTCTACACGTGTTTCTTTTTCTCTCTCTCTTTTTTTTTTTTTTTTCTACTCAGAAAATCCTCCTGCACATTTGTTAGCACATGTCAGTTCGCAAGAACTGAGCACGATAAAAGCTATAACATTAAGACATTATGTTGTTATCTAACTGTTTCAAGGAAGAAAAGTACCGTTGAAGAAGACAACAATAATTCAAGAGTCTAAACAAGAACAATTAAAGAGCTATCCAAAAGCATAAAATGTCTAAATAAAAGGGATGGCACTAACTCTATTCAATTATCATTATCACATAGGAGCAGTTAATAAACATCATAGTGAATTTCACCCATATCACAATAATGACCATCATTAACAAGATAACATTTCGAAACAAAAACAATTACAGGAAGAGGGTTAATTTCAAACGTGATCTATCCCTATTTGTTTAAGTTAGTTCACCAAGCCAAGGATTCACTATGCCACTGGAAGATCCCAAACAATCAATCGACAAGAGAATATCTAAACCAACATGACTTATTAATATTAAGATGATGTGCCTATAACAGTTAATTTTATGTCAGTACAGAATAAATAAATTGGACAGAAAAGGGGTGAAATGCACAAATGACCTCGCATGGGTCACATCCTATCCTAACAATCCTTCTATTAGACTTTCTTCTAATCAAGAGAATGTCTTAAGAAAAAGGACAAACTTGACAAGACCAAACATATCCA
Organism: Taxus wallichiana var. yunnanensis; assembly: GCA_018340775.1. NCBI lineage: Eukaryota > Viridiplantae > Streptophyta > Pinopsida > Cupressales > Taxaceae > Taxus > Taxus wallichiana. The sequence goes on from CM031241.1 coordinate 149,750,422, forward strand.
TTATAATTCTTACAGGTGGGTTACTCAATCATTCACAAGAACACAACACAAGATACCTAGCTTCCAAAGGATCTGTCGTCGACAACAAGTTGACTTAAACCTTTTTGGTCAATACATAACCATTCTACTACAATGACGGCAAGGAGGTCGTATCACAACGATCATCACAAAACCCAGTCAAACAAAGAGTTTCCAAACACACCAACCTATGAGTCACAGGAGAATGAAATTTAAGCATCTTTACGGAGCAAAACGTAGGGTAATTTCTTATGCATAAAACCAACATCCCAATTTTAAGATTTGAAAACTTCCTCAACAATGATCCAGTAGATCTCATATCCTCCAACATGTGTGAAACAAAAACAAGGTACGAAAAAGAGTATTTCCTCTAACATTTTAAGCTATCCAAAAGAAATGTGAGTATCGTCAAAAGAAAACATTCCATAGGTTCAGCTACATTCCTCGAGACATACAACAGTCACCAAGGGAGAGAAGGTGGTTCCAAAGACAACAATCTCCAAACGGTGAACTTGAATTGATATCAATTATGAAAATCAAACATGACACTTGAAGAATAAAAGTATTTCCTCGAGCGATTCAAAACAAAATAACAAAAGCAACTAACCTAGTTGAAAGTAATATCAACTTGGCTCAAAACGATAATCACTAAGCTAAGCACGCACTGCCAACCGAAAAGGTTTACTAGAACCTAAAACAACTGAAAGAAAAGGATAGAGACAGGAATAGCATCATTCACCTATACACGATGCACTCGCAGTACTCAATCACCAATTGCAAAAACCCAACATAGACCAGAACTACAGATCTCGAGCCGAAACAAGAATAAGAACATAACAGGAACTATAAGGTTGAGTCCAACGACAATGTTTGGTAAAACATTCAAATCGTGAGGCCAACGCATAAAACTCGAGAATTTTCATTACAAGACCCCCGCCTCTTTTGTTTTATTAGTCCTAAGAACAAAGTTCACCCAACTAATATTTATTAAAAACCCAGAAAACAATATAAGGGCTTCAACCAACGCGATCATTTCTAACGCTAAAACAAATACAAACGAGCAAGGAAAGTGGAAACCAAACAGTATACCATCACACGAGACATTAATACGAAGAGTAGAGTTATTTAGTGATTCAATTAAATAACAAAGATAAGAATTAATGGTATAGAGAATATCGTGCTCGATTAAGCTCCCGCAGTCGATAACAAGATGGACGTGGCCTGCAACAGTAACCCAACCAACGCAACTTCTCTTCCTCGGCCTGCTGAAGGTCCAAACTCTGTTAACGGCCATGCTCTTGACTTCATAACATCAATTGTATAGTCCGTAATGTGCATCCCTGCCCATATACTGATGGGGTAAAAGTTAAAGCCTCGTTTTACAATATCATGGAGATGCTGTGACATTGAACTGTTTTCGAGAAACTTGTGCAAGACTGGGATGATAAGTCGGGAGGGGGTTTGGAGGAAAGGAAAAAGAAAAAGGAGTGGTGAAAAGATGTTCTGAGAGAGAAGGGCTTTGCAATCAATCCAGCACTTCAGGGACACTCTGAAATTACATGCCTGCAAATGTTTGCCAATGGCTACAAATGGCTGGACACCACCTCGCATACCTACAACCAGCATTGCTATTTGAAGTGGTGGAACATTTCGTTTCTCCCCATCCTCCTCTTATATATCGCATGGAGTTTAAATGCTAGAACCAAAGTCAAGATAGTGAAGGTTGATGGCAAAGCAACAAAGCTTACAATAAAGAATGCCAATTGTCATCGATCGACAAAGAGATAATAAGCCGCCTCTTCAAAACAGTTCAATTTCCTTAACCGCCTTGATCTCAAAGAAGTCGGTCAGCAAACAATGTTGTGATTAAGCATATCACAATACCCATTGAGCCGATAAGCAAAGGATAGCACATGGAAGTGAAATCATGAGAGTTGCCAAAGGATGAAATGGATGCCACAACAAGAGCAAAGCACAAGAAGATTCAAAGATAGACCCAAACAAATCTCGAGCCCATCCCAAAGAATATCTCCAACATTATCACCAACATTATCAGCTATAATCATGGGGTTGCGAGGGTCATCTTCGTGTATGTTCTCGCTCAATCTTACCAACTAGATCAGCACTAACATCGCAGCCTTGGTGTAAATTCCTCCACCAACTCTTCCAAAAAGAGCCATTGCAGACCCACCAAGACCATAGCCAGTAATGGCCTCAAAGAGACCCTCCCAATCATCTCCGTAGTAAATCTTGAAAACATTAATGCTGATGTAGAGGACAAGAAGTCCATCAAAGCAAGCAAAAAAAATCCCATCACAAACCCCCTGCACCTAAATGCAAAGAATGAAAGCCTTTCCAACACCCTTCCTAGCTTCCAAAGTAGTTCGCATTTGCATAAGTTGCAATCTTCATTCCCGTAAAACCGTATAACACCAAGTCAAAGCACCAAGCGTAGAAGGCTATAAGATCAATATAGCATTTGCAAAGCGCGGTTTGCACATCTTTTCCTTCGCATAGGTACAGGTTGAGATTTGGTGCTAAAATTCTCCACCGAACCAAGGAACAAAAATATAATAGCCCCAAAACACACAAGAAATACCCCCGATACTTGTACTCAGTAACAGAACGGCAAGTAGCCCTTCGAGATGGCGTTCAGTATCTCACGCATTTGATGACAACCGGCGGCCATCAATTCCATCTTCCTCCGCCTCATCGAGCAAATGATCGTTGTACCCATTTGATGCCGTGGAGGGCGCGACTTTGATGCGAGACACAAACACCCACTGCAACAATGCAAACGCTATTCCAATAATGTACCGCCACAGAACCAAGATTTCCGTCAAAGATTTCGCCAGAGAGGACCCGCCATTGCCAAATCCTCTCAGGGTTTACACAGCTGCTCCTGCGACTCGAACCGAGCTCTATCGGATCCCAAAGCAAACGCTCCAAATAAAATATGTAGGCAACATCCACATCGGGTAGACACACCGAGAATCCCGAATTTGAGGATGCATTCGATATGTAATGTATAACAATGTAGCCGACAACTCCGCACATCGAAGCGCCAAAAAGGCTTCACTAAAACTTTATCTCGTCCTTCTACTACGGCTGCAAGATTTTGCGACAGCTGAACATGGCTGTGGTCGCGTGCAAGCAGAACACCAGGATCAACACCAACAGCTCCTCGCTCGCCTCGCAAAGCCTGGCCACACTTTCTCTCTCGGGAGGCCACCGATTTTCCGAGATAAGTTCACTTCTCGACCCCGTAGCTGCTGCATAAAGCGCTTCTTCCTCACGGAACTCTCCTAGAAGGATTTCAGTTCAACACTCCACCGAAACCGCCCGCACAACAAGATTTTGAGAATCCACACCCACCCACGCAACATCGTGGCAACGTAACTTTCATTTCACCATTAATGAATCCACCGTACAAAGACACGCCAAGGAGGAGCAGTCAAAATGAGGTGACAGGTTATAAATTGCGGTGAGGTTGAGACAGCTTAGTATGTTGAAAAAAATGGAGATAGCCGTGGAGGGCAGTAGAAAAGGAGCCAATGCCCAAATGGGCATTACATTCTCCTCCCTTAAGAAGCATCGTCCTCGATGCGACATGACACAAAGGCAAAGAAATGGTAAGCAACCAAGAATGCATACGAGAGAGTACACTCTATGGTTTAAAATTTTAGTTGATTAAAGCACGCCACAGGGGGTAGCCTTAGGAACATTTGGTAGAAATTTTAACTTTAAATGTTCTGTGAAGATCGCGCTTCTTTCTTGTTTATTATTATTTTCATTAGTCTCTTTCCTTTATCATTATTTCTAGTTTTAGTTTCTTTTAAAATAAAATATCATCATGGAAGAGTTTTGATTTATTCCTTATCAGGGTGCCCAACATGAACTGCTAACACAACACCTTATCAGGTTCACAAGACCCTACAGATTCACAAGTACACAAGTATATACTTCAAGATTGTATTACACCACAAAAGGTTACACAATTACGGAAAAGAATAGGCACACTTCCCATAACATAGGTACTCATCACACATCAATGACTGACATACAAAATACTCAACAAAAGAGTACTACAATCCACCAGACATTTCCTCAATTTGCATCAATGAAAGACTCTCATAACAACAAACCATGCTACAGGTACATAGTGTCCACAAGGGAATCAATGACATGTCCACAACATCACAACACATAACCATCTGACATGAGTAACACATACATCAAAAGTCCACTACCAAACATCACAATAACTCAACATATATCCTAAACATCAACCATACAGCATAAATATCATAAGCCTCCTCAAACTCTTATGCCTCCCTCAAGTCTCTTATGCCTCCTCAAACTCTTATGCCTCCCTCAAGTCCTCAAGTCTCTTATGCCTCCTCAAACTCTTATGCCTCCCTCAAGTCTCTTATGCCTCCTCAAACTCTTATGCCTCCTCAAACTCTTTGCCTCCCTCCCTCAAGGAGGCCGGTTGTCCCCATGGTCAAAAGACACACAGAGTTTGGACACTCCTAACCCAAGTGACATAATGACGCGTAGTTCTCCATAACCCGCTAGTCATATGTACCCTCGGGGCGTACTCCCATACAACGAAGCGGGTCCATAGGTCCAACCAATCCATGGTGCATCCCATGACCCTATTCCACACATCACGACATTAGAACCAAAGACAACAATCCACCAAAGTGCCAAGTGGCAAAGTACAAGCCTTGGGCAAGGCGGTAAAAATTCCAAATTTAAAAGAAGACCCCAAATCAAGCTAAAATAAATGGCCAAATAGCCAAAGTTAGTATCGAAATCCCCATGTTAGTGCCACAAACCAAGGAAATGCCCAAAATTGTAAAGCATTGCAATCAAGAAAAGATGCTGGTCCTTGCAAAAATAAAGTAAAAGCTCAATTTACGAAATAAAATCAACTTATAATAATGTCACATTACGATAAATCGGTGGCCCTTATCTGGCCACCAAAGGGGTACTCAACGAGTTGCTGGCACTCGGAACATCGAGCCTCAGCTCGTAAAATATATATATCAATCCCGCCACCCTCCGACAAGGCTAAACATAGTCATAGATACACTAAGGTTGCATACATACAACCACATAGGGAGAGAGGAAAGAGTCACATGTAATCTACTAAACCAAGTTTTGACTCGAGTTATTGACCCATGGTACACCATTCCTCACTCTCAACATACACTTCTACCGATCTCCCTCAGGGTCGGTTAGTGTAAGGCTCACAACATAACATGTAACTACATCACTAACACCATGGTGGTACACACATAGCTACCATAACGTCTCACGTATGGTAGGTATACGGGTAGATCACAATTATACATTTACAGGGTGCAATACATCACTTTACCACATTCTGCACCCAAGGTGCAATCACAATACGATAGGGTTCATACACTCACCGTATGACCCAAAATCACAACATGAAGCATTTCCTGTTTGCACAGTCATACATACGATGAACATAGTACATCACAACATAACATACATTGCAACATAACAAGGTGGTACACACGTTTCTTCAGAACATGGTAAAAACATCATGATACAACTCGTTTCTTTTAACATCAACTAGTCATACAACACATTGATACACTCACATATCACAATATGCCACAATGCTCCAACACTACGTCATCCACATAATAATTCTTTTCACACGCCACAAACAGTAATTCACACGTGAACTCTTCATAGAATCCACAAGAAGGAGAGAGAATACTCTCATCCCCAACACATCAACATGATAACAAATACGCACTGAGTGACATACACATCACGTGCGTTCACAATATCACAATTACGACAATAATCACATCACGCTTAAAGCACATTACTCTTCCAATATAAATCATCATCATGCAACATCATCATCATCATCAGTATCATCATGTAACACCACCACCACCATGCAACATCACCATACAACACCAATCCGGCCCATAGGTTCGAGAGCATGAACCTACGCTCTGATACCAAAGTGTAACACACCAAAAATACCAACACAAGGACAACACAATGGAAATACAGGATAATTTTTTTTTTTGCTTGCTTGAAGATAATACGACACTACACAAGTTCTCTAGGGAATACAACCGACCAAAGACATGCTTTCCACAACACGGACCCACACTAGTTACAGATAGACATGAGGCACACACTAAGGACACAATGGTTCATCTAAAGTATGCAGCCTTACAACAAGGTCTTCCCACGTAGGTTTCTTTAGAATCATGTTTTAGTGTAAGTGTTCTTACATTTTTTACTTTTCACAGAGGAATCATAATAGAGAATCTGAAAGTCATGTCTCCTTTGAAGAATTTTCCCTACCTTGATAATGTTAATAAACAAAGAAAACCAATTATTGATGGTAAGAGGTTGCTTCATTAACTTGATGAACTAGTTCATTGGTTAGGAGGCGCTTTGTTTATCAAAGCTCTCAACTTCATCAAACTGCTTTTCAACGTTGTGCTCTTAAACATATATGTTTTACATCTTTTAAGTGGTCATACTTATTTTATTTTATTTTTACAAGACATGACTGCTAACTCTTGATTCATCATTAAGATCTTATTAGTTATTAATAAGATTTCATTGGGGTCAAGAGTCTAATCGTAAAATTAAAGGTTTCACTAGGGCTTCACTAAGAGATAGAAATAAGTATATTGTTTACATTTTCAATGGGTAAGACAGATCGAAGAGTTTCTTAGTCAAGTTCCCTCTATTTTTTTAATAATCTTATTATCTTCCAAGAATTCAATCATTGATTTCACCTTAAGACCATTATGAGGATTTACCACAATAAGAAATTGTTGATTAGTTTACGCGAATCACAAGGTATATTTGTTTCTCTTGTTTTCTTTATGCTAGGTTCCAAAACATAGTCCTTTACCAAACGACACAAGACCAAGGTAACTAGAGCGATGCAAGAAGATTCAAGTTTTAGATAATTATAATTAGGTTTGACAATTCAAGGATAAATCATATTCAAAAGTGAAAATTCAACAAAGAATACGCATGTCAAAACAAGTTCATTTAATCTTATTGACAATAATATTTCTCAAATTGACTTTCAAACGATAACAACAACCTACAAGAGAACAATACAAAATTATAACACAATGCCTTCTAGATAGCCTCCACAATTTCCATACCAATGCTGTAAAGTAAAAGAAAAACATTCGTACAACAACAGTTCCTAAGAAGGCTGGAATCCACTTTCTACACGTGTTTCTTTTTCTCTCTCTTTTTTTTTTTTTCTACTCAAGAAATCCTCCTGCACATTTGTTAGCACATGTCAGTTCGCAAGAACTGAGCACGATAAAAGCTATAACATTAAGACATTATGTTGTTATCTAACTGTTTCAAGGAAGAAAAGTACCGTTGAAGAAGACAACAATAATTCAAGAGTCTAAACAAGAACAATTAAAGAGCTATCCAAAAGCATAAAATGTCTAAATAAAAGGGATGGCACTAACTCTATTCAATTATCATTATCACATAGAGCAAAGCAATAAACATCATAGTGAAATTTCACCCATATCACAATAATGACCATCATTAACAAGATAACATTTCAAACAAAAACAATTACAGAAGAGGGTTAATTTCAAACGTGATCTATCCCTATTTGTTTAAGTTAGTTCACCAAGCCAAGGATTCACTATGCCACTGGAAGATCCCAAACAATCAATCGACAAGAGAATATCTAAACCAACATGACTTATTAATATTAAGATGATGTGCCTATAATAGCTTAATTTTATGTCAAGATTAATAAATAAATTGGACAGAAAAGGGGTGAAATGCACAAATGACCTCGCATGGGTCACATCCTATCCTAACAATCCTTCTATTAGACTTTCTTCTAATCAAGAGAATGTCTTAAGAAAAAGGACAAACTTGACAAGACCAAACATATCCATTATAATTCTTACAGTGGGTTACTCAATCATTCACAAGAACACAACACAAGATACCTAGCTTCCAAAGGATCTCGCATGCCGACAACAAGTTGACTTAAACCTTTTTGGTCAATACATAACCATTCTACTACAATGACGGCAAGGAGGTCGTATCACAACGATCATCACAAAACCCACTCAAACAAAGAGTTTCCAAACACACCAACCTATGAGTCACAGGAGAATGAAATTTAAGCATCTTTACGGAGCAAAACGTAGGGTAATTTCTTATGCATAAAACCAACATCCCAATTTTAAGATTTGAAAACTTCCTCAACAATGATCCAGTAGATCTCATATCCTCCAACATGTGTGAAACAAAAACAAGGTACGAAAAAGAGTATTTCCTCTAACATTTTAAGCTATCCAAAAGAAATGTGAGTATCGTCAAAAGAAAACATTCCATAGGTTCAGCTACATTCCTCGAGACATACAACAGTCACCAAGGGAGAGAAGGTGGTTCCAAAGACAACAATCTCCAAACGGTGAACTTGAATTGATATCAATTATGAAAATCAAACATGACACTTGAAGAATAAAAGTATTTCCTCGAGCGATTCAAAACAAAATAACAAAAGCAACTAACCTAGTTGAAAGTAATATCAACTTGGCTCAAAACGATAATCAGTCAAGCTAAGCACGCACCAAGCCAACCGAAAAGGTTTACTAGAACCTAAAACAACTGAAAGAAAAGGATAGAGACAGGAATAGCATCATTCACCTATACACGATGCACTCGCAGTACTCAATCACCAATTGCAAAAACCCAACATAGACCGTAACTACGATCTCGAGCCGAAACAAGAATAAGAACATAACAGAACTATAAGGTTGAGTCCAACGACAATGTTTGGTAAAACATTCAAATCGTGAGGCCAACGCATAAAACTCGAGAATTTTCATTACAAGACCCCGCCTCTTTTGTTTTATTAGTCCTAAGAACAAAGTTCACCCAACTAATATTTATTAAAACCCGTAAAACAATATAAGGGCTTCAACCAACGCGATCATTTCTAACGCTAAAACAAATACAAACGAGCAAGGAAAGTGGAAACCAAACAAGATACCATCACACGAGACATTAATACGAAGAGTAGAGTTATTTAGTGATTCAATTAAATAACAAAGATAAGAATTAATGGTATAGAGAATATCGTGCCTGATTAAGCTCCCGCAGTCGATAACAAGATGGACGTGGCCTGCAACAGTAACCCAACCAACGCAACTTCTCTTCCTCGGCCTGCTGAAGGTCCAAACTCTGTTAACGGCCATGCTCTTGACTTCATAACATCAATCAGATAGTCCGTAATGTGCATCCCCGCCCATATACCGATGGGGTAAAAGTTAAAGCCTCGCTTTTACAATATCATGGAGATGTCATGTGACATTGAACTGCTTTTGAGAAACTTGTGCAAGACTCGGGATGATAAGTCGGGGGGGGGTTTGAGGAAAGGAAAAAGAAAAAGGAGTGGTGAAAAGATGTTCGAGAGAGAAGGGCTTTGAATCAATCCAAAGACTTCAGTGACACTCAAATTACATGCCCGAAATGTTTGCCAATGGCTACAAATGGCCGGACACCACCTCGCATACCTACAACCAGCATTGCTATTTGAAGTGGTGGAACATTTCGCTTCTCCCCATCCTCCTCTTATATATCGCATGGAGTTTAAATGCTAGAACCAAAGTCAAGATAGTGAAGGTTGATGGCAAAGCAACAAAGCTTACAATAAAGCAATGCCAATCACATCATGATGACAGAGATAATAAGCCGCCTCTTCAAAACAAAGTTCAATTTCCTTAACCGCCTTGATCTCAAAGAAGTCGGTTGCAAACAATGTTGTGATTAAGCATATCACAATACCCATTGAGCCGATAAGCAAAGGATAGCACATGGAAGTGAAATCATGAGAGTTGCCAAAGGATGAAATGGATGCCACAACAAGAGCAAAGACAAGAAGATTCAAAGATAGGACCCAAACAAATCTGAGCCCATCCCAAAGAATATCTCCAACATTATCACCAACATTATCAGCTATAATCATAGGTTGCGAGGGTCATCTTCGTATGTTCTCGCTCAATCTTACCAACTAGATCAGCACTAACATCAAGCAGCCTTGGTGTAAATTCCTCCACCAACTCTTCCAAAAAGAGCCATCACAGACCCACCAAGACCATAGCCAAGCAATGGCCTCAAAGAGACCCTCCCAATCATCTCCGTAGTAAATCTTGAAAACATTAATGCTGATGTAGAGGACAAGAAGTCCATCGGGCAAAGCAAGCAAAAATCCCATCACAAATTCCTGCACTCCAAATGCAAAGAATGAAAGCCTTTCCAACACCCTTCCTAGCTTCCAAAGTAGTTCGCATTTGCGCATAAGTCAGTAATCTTCATTCCCGTAAAACCGTATAACACCAAGTCAAAGCACCAAGCAGAAAGGCTATAGCACTGAATATAGCATTTGCAAGCGCGGGTTTGCACATCTTTTCCTTCGCATAGGTACAGGGTTGAGATTTGGTGCTAAAATTCTCCACCGAACCAAGGAACAAAAATATAATAGCCCCAAAACACACAAGAAATACCCCTTCGCATACTTGTACTGTAAACAGAACGAAGTAGCCCCTTCGGAGATGGCGTTTCAGTATCTCTCGCATTTGATGACAGCCCGGCGGCCATCAATTCCATCTTCCTCCGCCTCATCGAGCAAATGATCGTTGTACCCATTTGATGCCGTGGAGGGCGCGACTTTGATGCGAGACACAAACACCCACTGCAACAATGCAAACGCTATTCCAATAATGTAAACACACAGAACCAAGATTTCACAAGATTTCGCCAAGAGAGGACCCGCCATTGCCAAATCCTCTCAGGGTTTACACAGCTGCTCCTGCGACTCGAACCGAGCTCTATCGGATCCCAAAGCAAACGCTCCAAATAAAATATGTAGGCAACATCCACATCGGGTAGACACACCGAGAATCCCGAATTTGAGGATGCATTCGACATGTAATGTATAACAATGTAGCCGACAACTCCGCACATCGAAGCGCCAAAAAGGCTTCACTAAAACTTTATCTCGCCCTTCTACTACGGCTGCAAGATTTTGCGACAAATTAACATGGCCGTGGTCGCGTGCAAGGTAACACCAGATCAACACCAACAGCTCTCCTCGGCTCGCCCGCAAAGCAGCTGGTCACACTTTCTCTCTGGGAGGCCACCGATTTTCCGAGATAAGTTCACTTCTCGACCCCGTAGCCGCCGCATAAAGCGCTTCTTCCTCACGGAACTCTCCTAAAGGATTTCAGCCAACACTCCACCGAAACCGCCCGCACAACAAGATTTTGAGAATCCACACCCACCCACGCAACATCGTGGCGACAGTAACTTTCATTTCACCATTAATGAATCCACCGTACAAAGACACGCCAAGGAGGAGCAGTCAAAATGAGGTGACAGGGTTATAAATTGCGTAGGTTTGAGACATAGTATGTCAAAATTAATAAATAGAATATAAATTTCTCATGCCTCCATTTCCTCGCAATGTCATGTAAGGTAAAAATTTAATCACATAATCCCAAAACTATAATTGAAATATATAAAACATTTCTTACTGAATGTCGTGTAAGGTAAAAATTTAATCACATAATCCCAAAAATATAATTGAAATATATAAAGCATATCTAAAAAATACAATTATACCAAATGCTCACAATTTCCAATCAAGTTTGTTTGTAAGAACAAATTAAATTATTATAATGCATTATGTAATCTGCTTTAATGACTTATTTATTACTTAAAATTATTTACCTAATAATACATTACATATTTAAACTTATTTATTTACTTAAACATTATAGTTTTTAAATTAACAAATTAAATTACTAAAGTGTTTTTACTTGTTTAAAAAATTTATTTACTTTAATTTTTAAATATAATTAAATTATTTACTTCCCCACACCCGAGAATTTAACAAATTAAATTATTTACTTCCCCACACCCTCTTTACTTTAATTTATGTAACTTTCCCAAGAATTAAATTAAATTAGTAAAGTGATTAAAAAAATAAATTACTAAAGTTTTTTTACCTTTAAATTATTTAACCTTATAAATATAATATTACTTCCCCACACCCAAGAATTTAACTTCCCAAGAATTAAATTAACAATTTAAATTAAATTACTAAAGTGTTTAAAAAATTAAATTATTAAAGTGTTTTTTACCTTCAAATTATTTAACCTTATAAAATAATATTACTTCCCCACAACCGAGAATTTAACTTCCCTCTTTACTTTAATTTACGTAACTTCCCAAAGAATTAAATTAAATTAATAAATGTAACACACCAGAAATACCAACACAAGGACAACACAGTGAAATACAGGATAACTTTTTTTTGACTTGCTTTGACTCAACACGACACAGCATGTCGTCACAAGGTTACAACCAACACCAAGAACCACTTGTTACGGGGGAGACCACAAGGTCAGCACGAGAACGTTCACACCTATCAAGGACAATGTACTCTTCTTTTGACAAGACAACATGGAAGTCCAATCCACATGACACACTTACAGCTAGGGCAAGCCACAGTAAGAAATGATTGGAGGTTATTTATTTTGATAAGACACCCTTTAGCTCATGACTTAAGTTTTCAGAAGGATTCAAAATATGATTCGCACAAATTCATCTTACCAACTGAGTTAATTTCTTATACACTGTAGAGAAGTTCACTTAAAATCTTCACTTTACGACAATAGAATTGTTTAGTTCCATTAACTTAATAAAGGGAATAATTAAATTCCACAAGGCTATCTGTCCATACTTACGCTACTAGAACTTGTTCATTTCCTTGCTACAACAAGAATTCGTGTTCAACAAAATCAAGAGGACTTACAAAGTATCCTGGGAAAGAGATAAGGAGATTAAGTCGAGTTAAATTCCTCTTTAAGACGTCATTAGTTATTACCAAGGTTTAATTGGAGCTTGGGGTTTTATACGTAATTATTAACGCTTTTACTTAGGCTTAACTGAAAGAGTTTATCAAAAGGAAACTACTTACTTTCAAATAGGCTGAGAGATAAATTGTGTGGTTTCAAAATTTTCTTCTCTTACTTGTTAAATCTTATTAGAAACTAACTATTGTTTTCCTTTGGCTTGTTTTAGGCATTCACCAAAAAAGAGTAGTGTTCACTAGTTTAGCTAGGGATATCAATTTATAAAAATTTACTTTACAAGGATAGTTTCACCTTTGAGTACTTCAGGAATCTCTTGTTCTCAAGTAAGTCATCTCTATATTAATTTATCTGAATACACATATTTTAGTTAACTTCTATAAGGGTTAACCATTCCATTTAATTTTACTTGTATCACATCATTACAAGGTGTCAGAGAGTTTTGACTTAACACTTTATTCTCAAAAACAAGGTTTTACAATACTTATGCCAAAGTAATGATTGAATATCATATCTCACCAAGGTAAGTAACTAGTCTAACAACAAAAAAGGGAAAGAACACTTCACCACGTAGTTTTTCCAAACATACAACGGCAAGAGATCTTCTAAACTCCTTGCAAGCAAAGTTACAAAATTTACACCGCATTGAACTTTCTACAAGAACTTCATAATTTGAACTGATGAAACTTTTACACTCTTTTCTTTAATCTACTCACATAATCCATCTGCACAAATATTATCTAGAGTCAGTTCGCTAGAACTGAGCATGATAAGATATAAACCTCTCCTAATAACTTATGCCATCTAGTATTTAAATAAATGAAAGTTTGCAATACTCTTTATCAAGCAATTTCTAACATACATTTAAAACTTAACCACACATCTCATGATAATGCATTTCATACTCATTAATGTTCACTTCCTTAAGATTTGCTTACATAAGAACACCATCCCAAGAGACTAGATATACAACCTTAATCATGCAATTAAACATACTTAAATTACAGTAAATAATAATGACGCTCACCTAATACCCTCGACCTACTTCGCATATTTAAGTACCCAACAATATTATCTTTCAATTAAATAAAAGCACCAACGACATTAAGCTTATATAATAAATACAAGTACCAATTTTATATTATTCATCGATATTACCCAAGTATCAAACCTTCATAGAAACTCAGTGATATGAAGTATAATTTGGATATTTATTTCACAATTTTAAGGATATACTTATGTTAACAAAGATTCCACCAATCCACAAGTTCGTATAATATTTAGGTATCCTTTTGGTTGCTTATTCCATGTCTCTATATATTTCTTTTAGTACAAGGGTCCAACTCATTGGAATGAGCTACGATTAACGACATTGTCATGTTTTGCTAATATGTCCAAGATACATTTGACTAACTAAGATAAGTAAGCGCAGACCAAGCCACTATAAATACAAGTACCAACATTATCTCAACTCCCAGTTGAGATGCAAGTATCAAATTTTAGCTAACATAATAATCATCGTAAATACCAGAAAATATTCCATTCGTTAACCAAGTATTGAAATAACATATTTATCCTTACTGGCATACATGGTATGCACAGTCCCATTATGGTAGCTGTTACCTTTACTTGAGGCTGTGCATGAATCCATTTTAGGGTAATTATCTTAACTTCCCTATTCATCTGTTTTTCTACCAAACGTCTATCGACAAGCTTCAAGGTCAAGTATAAGATAAATTTATAATTTCATATTTCAGGCATTGCCTGAATTCATATGCAAGAGGGCATCACATATCAATCAAACTTGAGGAATGTCGATGTATCCAATATTACTTTAACCGATTCAAGGATCCAAGTAGTGTCTCAAAAATTAAGCCAAATAATTATCCACAGAGGATAATGACTTGCGTGCATAACATATTCGTAGAGGTCATAGAAAACCCATTAACGCATGCTTCAGGAGGGTTCCAATCTAATAATAAGCTCATAGTAATAGTAATAGTAGAGGTCCTGGTGAGGGGTTTTCAATAATCCCCAAGGTAAATGATAATCAAATGACTCAGATGGAGCTATCTAGAAGATCAAATAAACTAGTGTGACTCTTCCCAAATGGAAGCCCCAATCTTAGTGGGAGTTTAAATTATTATAAAATCGCAGTAAAATCCAAATACATTCATATCGGAAATTCCCTTTTTCAAGCCATGTTCTACATAATATAAACAATACAAGAAAAATTATGAACCTCATTCACGCTCCATACTATTTTCTACAGAAACCATCCTTCAAAGGAATAATCAAGGCAAAAGAGAAACCAACATTATAAAATCAGTAGGCAAGAATCGATGTAGAGATTTCTTCTACTTCAAACAGTAAATAAAATAAATTGTAAAGGGGGAGAGATCAGCTCATGCAATTATGATTAAAAGTCATTTGGAAAGCTCGTCTCTTTTTGAGCATCTCTTTCAAGAAGGAGTCAATATGTGTAAATACGTGTTATATGATATCCAGAGTCCAAACGCTATCTATTTAGTAAAACAAAAACACATCCACATTCCAAAAGAAACCCACATCTACAGCATTCGAACAAAGTTACAGATATTGATTTATCTAAATGCTAAAAGAAATAAATCATTAAGAGAGAGGGTTAGGGCTTATCATGCCTGTTCTAAACACTATATCCCAAGGCCATGCATGAGTAGACCCCTTCTCCCAAAGAGTCCCCCAAAATTATTTCTCCACCAAACGCACGCTTCTCACCCACACGGTGTCCCAATACCATGCAAGAGAAACAATAACCATTCCGGTAAACTTTGCACACATATTACGTGCTATATTCCAGTTTATTTTCTCATAAGGCATTGTATAGAGCTTCTTTCTTAAACACATAACAGTCTCAGTTATAGGTCCCACAAATCTCCGCCCATAAAAATATGACATTGGCAAATAAACCATTCGACAGTGACACCACATCCTCCCTGGATGGATGGGAAGAAAATATGGAAGAAGCCAAATCTCTGGAGGCAATGGATTGTTTCCAGACCAATCAAATACTCCAAGCACCGAAAGCCACATTTTTCCCCATGAAGGTATAGCAGTAGCACTGCCATGGTCCAAAATCCATACACGACCTTTTTCCATTGTTTCTTTATCTCCTCCATCAGACCCTTGGCCAAGAAGTCTCAAAGTTACATAGTTTAGTACTGTCCCAAACATTGTGCTGTGACCTTCAATGTGTAACCCCCATCCACCGTCTTCATTATGCCTAATGATTGTACAAGTAACGACACATTTCTTTTTGATGCGCTTCCGTTAAAACAACATTTAGTGCTCCTGTTACATACAAGGCAATAACCAAACCGGGCATAAGGAACATAGGGCCACCAAAAATGTAGATTTGATGACAACCCAAAAGACAAGAAAGATAGCAGAGCTCTTGGCTCTGAAAGGCATCTACCGTATTGATGGATAAACCTTTTTCCTTCAGCAGATTTGAGGGCAGCATCAAACACTCGGTGCAAACATTTCAGCTGTAGCTTGAAAGGTGTGATAATTCCAACAGAAACCTTTATGCCTGCCAACTTAGTGACTCGTAGAAGATGCTCATATAGTTGCAAGGTAAATTGTGCTTCAGGAATATTCTGACATGATACAGACCCATGCCTAAGAGATTCTCTTCCATGAGTTACAGCGTAAAACAAGTAAAGTCTCATAAGAGAATCCTTGCAATAATTTTCATCAGGTCTCCTGGTAACTCTCTCACTGTCACAAGGTCGATTCTGATAGGAATGTCTTGAAGGAGAGTCCCGACTCAGAGGATGCATTGATATTGCACAGAAAACAACATAGTTGGACAACCTGCTCGCTGGAAAAGCTCACATAGGCTTCCACCAAACGTAATGCCCGTTTCTCGGCTATTTATCGCTGCAGTGTAGTTCACTATGGATCTCCAACAAGAACACACCTTACAGCTCCCAAGGAAAGTGGAGGAACATGCCTACTTCCCTAGCTTGTAGCTTCATCTATAACCACCATATCAAACCCATGGGCTAGGCACTGGAATAACTTCTGGTCGGAACTAGAAACAACAGTGAACGCAAACTCAGCCTCATTGCAAAACTTGCCTCAAGATTTGATCGAGCTTCTTCCATGTTAGATTCGCCACCTGGACAGAAGTGACTTTCCAAAATGAAAAGGCAAGACAGCTCGACTAAAACTTTATCTCATTTTTCTGCTACAGTTGCAAGATCTTGCAACAACTGATCATGATTGTGGTCGCGTGCAACCAGAACATCAAGTTCGGCACAAATGGTTCCTTGGGATCACCCCTGCAAGCAGCTGCCGCACTTTCTCTCCCCCTGAGGCCACGATTTTCTGAGGTAAGTTTACCTCTCGACCTCCCGTAGTGCTGCGCATACCGCCAAAAAACCTCCTCACGACACTTTTTCAAGGAGAATTTCAGTTTTGCGCTCCACTGAGCTGCCTGTACATCGCTAAAAGTATTATCACGGAGTAAAAGAATTTACTTTCCAAATGGTGAGAGATAGATTGTGTGGTTTCAAAATTGTTTTCTCCTATTTATTAAATCTTTTATCTTCAACAATTAACAGTTCATTTCACCTTAGGTTCATTTTACAAATTTTACCATGAAAGGCATAATGTTCACTAGAGGAGCTAGGGTTATTGTGTTATAAAGATTACTTGCAATGATAGTCTTGCCCTTGTTTACTTAGAGAATTTCTTGCTCTCAGTTGTCAGACCCCTACGTTACTTTATTTGAATACAACTTTTAATTTAACTTCCTGAAGTATTAAACCATCCCATGTTAGTTTACTTATGACACTTTATTACTAAGTCAAGGCAAGGTTTAACTCAGAATTTATTCTCAAGGCAAAGTTGAAGCAACACTCATTTACGAGAACAAAACAAGATTACATCATTTCTTAAAATACTGATACTCCACAAGTCACTCAACCACAATAACCAAATTTTCTTATAATTTCAATGATGGTCAAACAATACAAGGTTTCCAAAGTTCAGATGACAAAGTCCACAATACTTTATACTAAGACATTAATCCTCTTTTAAACTTTCCACTGGACGTTAACAAAAGTTGAACAACCTAAAAATGTTTTGAGCAAAGGATCTTCTCAACTGAGGTTGATGACAAAAGTCTACAAATCTATCCCTCATCTACACGCAAAATCCATCTGCAGCAAATTTTCTACAAGAGTCAGTTCACGAGAATTGAGCAAGATAAGGCTACACAAAACCACCATAACTATTATCTAACAATATCACGAAAAGGAAGCACTTTATTACAAGAATTGGTTCAATCCTCTAAACACTATTAACACATCAAGTTAAAATAAAGTCTTCATCATGATAATCGAGAGAAGGATAAGACCTTGTACTTCGTTAGGAGTAATAACAACGATGACAAGATAGCAATCGTAAGAGAATGGCCCTTGGCCTATAAGGAGAAAACAAACAATCTAGCAAAAAGAATTCCCATCAAGTAAGTAATTAAACAATAGTTACAAGATTGAGATTTGATATAAATAGACCAACCATCTAGAATTTTATCAAAGATACCAATGCATAGGCTAAAATAATATATTTCTAAAAATACAAAAGTTGATGGGCCCAAGAAAGGGGAAACACGGGTTTCAAAATTTAACACAAAAAGTCATGTATAAATGATTTTCAATCCGGAAATCAAATAGAGTATACACACAACATAAGTTTCAAGCGAAGGCAAGGTATACTAGTTTTGACCATTAACTACAAGATTTTCCAATCATCCAAGAAGGGTCAAAGTCTTACAAAGCTAGTAGCTAGCATGCGAGAGGAGAAGGGGACTCCATCACACAAGAGTATACAATAATGTCATCAACAATTTTTAATACACTAAAGATTTGCAAACTTCCCCAACAATTCTAATGTTTGATTAATTTAAAATAAATTATCCATTTCCCAAAACAACCATATTTTAAGGCAACCCTTGGTAACACAGTCAACCGTCACACAAAGATACAAACATAACTTCTAAGTGACATTATCAAAATAAAACCTTCCGCTATGAATCCATAAGACTATCAATGAAATCTGAGTTTTTCCCGAAGGTTAATCACATTTAAGGAAATTTCCATCACAAACTATTATGGTAATTACGTGCATAAAAACCGACCAATATTAATTAATAGCGTTAACATTACAAGGGAGTAAATAATGCAAGTTAGGAAAAATAGAAGAGCGCCATCAGTAATAATTCTAAGAGGGGATTAGACCAACTATTCTAGTGTCAATGAGGTACAAGATTTGCACAATGAAACCTCCACTTAGTTGATCCGAAAAGCTAGTTATGGTTCAAGTTGATAGGGATGGTCAACGCACTTCCGAGGATGGCCTTAAAAGCCTAGAAACAAGATGAAAGATAGTATAAGAGTCTAAACATGTGAGACGGAAAAACACGTTGCAAAAAAACCTTTTCATTCTACCGCTTTTAATACCAAAACTCTAAGTCAAGCTAGCCCACGCATTGCTCACACAATCCTACAACCTTTCTTTCTCGATGCCAAAAGGTTATCAAAGGGACTTGCGAAGGAGCTAACAAAAAAAATGTCAAGGACAAACTTGGGTGCTAGGAAGGGGGTTTCATAGTTATCGTAAACTTACTTCCATGATATCGAAAATACTAGCTTGATCAACATAATAACTTGCAACTCAATCGCCAAGAAGAATTAATACATAAACAAACAGACAAAGGTCTATCATTCGAGTAAGAGAAACATAAAATTTAGAGGAGAGGGCACACACATCCTTTCGACCCACATACTATCAACGATAAAAGCTAAAACAAGAAGAAACAAGCAGAAAGGGAAATCTCCCATCATGACATCCAACTGACAAATCAATGCAAGGAAAAGTGGTTCGATTTCACAATATTTTTAAATAAAATAACAGTAGAAAAGTGTAGAAATATCTTGCCTATTTCTCCAGCTTCAACAGGTCGTATAGACTCCGCATGGGTTAGCATAAGAACTGTAGGTACTAGAATCCGGGTGCACCAGTTCTAAGCGGTCCACATTCACGATCCGCGAGACCATGCAATTGAAAAGAATTTTTGTCAAACAGTTCACGAGCATTGTTGTATTTGAAGTGACTCCATGCACTTGTGCTCAACTATGATTTACTTGAGCTTATACTTCTTGTGGGATTCGACAACCAACACACATACCCTATACGCCTTTACCACAAACACAAGTGATCTACACAAGGCTAGAGGATATGGATTTACCCAAGTTATTCATATTTTTTCAACTTCCTATGCCTCCTCCACAAATCCATTCCAAAACATATCCTCGAAATCCTTGATGTCCTTTGGCCATATTTCACTCGGGCATTTTATCAAGAAGTTTGGGTGTCTTATGCTTGCTTCCACTTTGCATATGTATCTACCAACGCACCGTAAACAAAGAATTTGACACAGCCTTGTCCCTTCTCCATTATTTTCCAAGTTTCCAAGGTGTCTCAACCCACCCAAAATTGTCCACAACCAACAATCATTGCTGTCCAAAAGAACTCATTACATTCAAGTTTTTCCAAACCATCCGAACACTTTGCTTTGAGCGTCCATATCAGGGAGTATAAATCCGTCTTAAGACAAGTATGTGCCCAAGACTCTAGCAGATACCACAAGCAACAAAAATCTCTTTTTCAAATGCATTGGAGAATGTCCATGCCCTGTTCAAACACTCCCACTTCGGTATAGGCGTGGAGATGCTATCAAAGGTTGTGGAGTTTGGCTTTACACCTGCTCTTTGCATTTGCTAGAAAGTTTATAAAACCATTTCAACATATCCATAAAACAGTCCCTAGACTCAGCATCCTCACCTTTTCCCTGCATCCCATAATCTGCAATCATGGTGTCCATGAGAATACATCACTTTTAGGCATTTGATCAAATACTCGGCGTGCAACTCTAAAATTCCCACATTTTCAATACATGTCTACAAGGGCATTCATTACTATAATAAACAAATCAAAACCACTTCTTAGTATGAAGACGTGGATCTCCTTCCCCTGATGCAAATTCGACAGGTGAGAAGTTCTTTGGAAGAACAAATTCTGAAAGGTAACATTGTTTGGGCTTCATGTCAGCCAGATGCATTTGTTGAAAGAGATCTAAACTTTCCTCATAATGTCCACTCTGTGCATACCCTGCAATCATTGTATTCCATGACACTACTGTTTTCTCAGTACATGTTCTGAATCTGAAAAAATATCCTGCTACCTTCATCTCCCAAGACATTTTCTCCAACATTGCATAGATCTCCTGTGCCTGTGGGTGCGATCTGTCACCTACACAAAAAGCATGCACCTTTTTATTGCCTTTAATCCAACTACACCAAGTTTCTTTTTAATTCCTCTATCCTTCATCGATCTCCTAATAGCTCTCTTGCAAAGCAAACTGTGCTTCATGAATATTCTGATATGAAACAGATCCACCTCTATGAGATCCTCTTCCATGAGTTACATCGTAGAACAAGCAAGGTCTCAGTAGAGAATCTCTGTAATAAATTTCATCGGGTCTCCTGGTAACACTCTCACTGTCACTTAATCGATTTTGATGAAAATCTCTTGAAGGAGAATCCCGAATTTGAGGATGTAGTCGAAATAGAATAGATAACAACATAGCTGGATAGCCTGCCTATTGGAAGCGCTCAAAATGGCTTCAACCTTGCTGTAACGTGCCCGTAGCCTAGCTAGAAATTGTGGCAGGTCACTGCTGTGGAGCCTCAACAAGAACACACCTCGCAGCGCCCTAGGAAAGAGGAGGAGAAACAAACAAAAAAGGAAGAGGGTTCGTTTAGCAGAAAATAGGAACAAAACAATGCAGAAAGGAAAGAACAACACTCAAACACGTTTTCCCTCCTCCCAACGCCTGCAGCCCAAGAAAACGTGCCCAACACCCACCCATACGCATTGAAAGAGCAATAAAGGAATACCAGATCCTTCCACCCACCGCCAGCTAACAACCTAGTCGACTCCATAGCTAGGCTAGGGAAAAGGAATGGCGTGAAAGAGAAGATAGAAAGGCAATTAATACCAGCAAGTGGTTGAATCAAAGTCATCGTTTCAACCACATAATGGTCTCGAGCACAATTTGGTGAGACAAGAAAGAAAGGAAAGGCGGTGGTCGATTCAAGTAAAATGCATGTTTGTAATAATCTTCACTATATTAGAGATTCAAACAAAATACATTTAATGTATTGTTTCAAGCTATGTAAGGATATAAAAGTGTGTATTAGAAGAATCTAAGTGCATTACATTCTCCTCCCCTTAAGAAATCATCGTCCTCGATGCGACATAACACAACGGAAAAGAAATGGTTCGCAACCAAGAATAGGTAAGGAAGAAAGTACACTTTATGGTTTAAAAATTTTAGTTGATTAAAGCACGGCCACAGGGTAGCCTTAGGAACATTTGGTAGAAATTTTAACTTTCAAGGTTCTGTGAAGATTGGCAGTTCTTTCTTGTTCATTATTTCATTAGTCTCCTTCCATTAACATTATTCTTAGTTTAATTTCTTTAAAATTTCATCATTGAAGAGTTTTGGTTTATTCTTTATTGTGGGTGCCCAACATGAACTGCTAACACAACACCCTATCAGGTTCAAAAGACACTACAGATTCACAAGCATACGAGTATATACTTCAAGATTGTATTACACCACAAAAAGGTTACTCAAATACGGAATGGAATAGGCACAGTCCACATAGCATAGTACTCGACACACATCAATGACTGACATATAAAATACTCAACCAAAAGAGTACTACAATCCACCAGACATTTCCTCAATTTGCATCAATGAAAAATTCACATAACACCAAACCATGCTACAGGTACATAGTGTCCACAAGGGAATCGATGACATATCCACAACCTCACAACACATATCCATCTCGACATGAGTAACACATACATCAAAAGACCACTACTATACATCACAATAACTCAACACATATCCTGAAACATCAACCATACAGACAAATATCATAAGCCTCCCTCAAACCCTTATGCCTCCCTCAAGTCTCTTATGCCTCCCTCAAACTCTTATGCCTCCCTCAAGGAGGCCGGTTGACCCTATGGCCTAAGACACATAGAGTTCGAACACTCCTAACCCAAGTGACATAATAACGCGTGGTTCAACAACCTGCTAGTTATATGTAACTCCTTGGGGCATACCCCCATACAACAAAGCGGGTCCATAGGTCCAACCAATCCATGGTGTATCCTATGACCCTATTCCACACATCACAACAATAGGACCAGCACAACAATCCAATCAAAGTTCCAAGTGGCAAAGTACAAGCCTTGGGCAAGGCGGTAAAAATTCCAAATTTAAAAGAAGACCCAAAATCAAGCAAAATAAATGGCCAAATAGCCATAGTTAGTATCAAAATCCCCATGTTAGTGCCACAAACCAAGGAAATGCCCAAAATTGTAAAGCATCGCAATCAAGAAAAAGCTCACTGGGTCCTTACAAAATAAAGTAAAAGCTCAATTTATGAATAAAATCAACTTATAATAATGTCACATTACGATAATCGTGTGGGCCTTATCTAGCCACCAAAGGGGTACTCAACGAGTTCTTACTTTCGAACATCGAGCCTCGTCTCGTAAGATACATATCAATAATACAACCGTCATCACCTCCATCCGAATCATCCATACCACTTCGACAAGGCTAAACTTAGTCATAGTTGCACTTAGGTTGTGTACATACAACCACACATGGAGAGAGGAAATAATCACATGTAATCTACTAAACAGTTTCGGCTCAAGTTATTGACCCATGGTACACCATTCCTCACTCTCAACATACACTTCTACCGATTTCCCTCAAGATCGGTTAGCGTAAGGTTCACAACATAACATACAACAACATTACTAACATAACGGTGGCACACACATAACTACCATAATGTCTTACATATGGTGCATATACAAGGTAGATCATGATCATACATTCACCGATTGTAACACATCACTTTACCACATTTTCGCACCCAAAGTGCAATCACCATACGATAGGGTTCATACACTCATCGTATGACCCTAAATCACAACATGAAGCACTACATATTTGCACAAATCATACCTGCGATGAATATAGTACATCTCAACATATCATCCATTGCTACATAACAAGGTGATACACACATCTCATCAAAACAAGATAAAAACATCATGATACAACTCATTTCTTCTAACATCAATCTAGTCATACAACACATTGATACACCCACATATCACAATATGTCACAATGCTCTAACACTATGTCATCCACTTTATAATTCTTTTCACACATCACAAGCAGTAATTCACACGTGAACTCTTCATAGAATCCACAAGAAGGAGAGAGAATACTCCCATCCCCAACATATCAACATGATCACAAACACGCACAAGGTGACATACACATCACGTGCGTTCACAATATCACAATTACGACAATAATCACATCACGTTTAAAGCACATTACTCTTCCAATATCTACCACCATCATGCAACATCATCATCATCATGCAGTATCATCATGTAACACCACCACCACCATGTAACATCATCATATAACACCAATCTGGCCCATAGGTTTGAGAGCATGAACCTACGCTCTGATACCAAGTGTAACGACCCAAATAATCACACACGAACAACACAGTGAAATACAGGATAACTTTTTTTTTTACTTGCTTGACACATAACATGACGCAACATGTCGTCACCAAGTATACAACTAACACTGTGAACAACTTGATACAAGGATGGCCATAAAGGCAGCACGGAAACGTTCACACATATCAAGGACAATTTACTTTTCTTTTTGACAAAACAACATAGAAGTCTAATCACATAACACACTTACAGTTAGGGCCAACCACAAAGAGTTATTCTTGAGGGTTATTTATTTTAATAAGATATCTTGCAATTCTTAGCTTACGTTTTCAAGGAGGCTCAAGATATGATCCATATAATTCAACTTACCAAGTTAAATTTATTCTTTTGACACAGAGTAATTATCTTTAAATCTTCTCTATTATGACATTTATTTGCTTAATTCGTTTATCAAGAAAAAGGAGTAATTAAATTCCACAAGGCCATCTGCTCACCACTAACGCTACTAAGATTCATTCTTGCCCACAAGACAACATGGTTTTAAGTTCAACACACTTAAGAGAAGAGATATAAGGTGCCTTGAAAAGGGATAGAGGGAGAAGGTCGAGATGAAACATTTTTAGGACCTCATTAGTTATTGCCAGTATTAAATTGAAGCTAGGGCTCTTAACCAGAATTAACAACAACTTTACTTAGGCTTCGCTAAAAGTATTATCAAGGAGTAAAAGAATTTACTTTCCAAATGGCTGAGAGATAGATTGTGTGGTTTCAAAATTGTTTTCTTCTGTTTATTAAATCTTTTATCTTCAACAATTAACAATTCATTTCACCTTAGGTTCATTTTACAAATTTTACCATGAAAGGCATAATGTTCACTAGAGGAGCTAGGGTTATCGTGTTATAAAGATTACTTGCAATGATAGTCTTGCCCTTGTTTACTTAGAGAATTTCTTGCTCTCAAGTTGGTGACCCCTACGTTACTTTATTTGAATACAACTTTTAATTTAACTTCCTGAAGTATTAAACCATCCCATGTTAGTTTACTTATGACACTTTATTACTAAGTCAAGGCAAGGTTTAACTCAGAATTTATTCTCAAGGCAAAGTTGAAGCAACACTCATTTACGAGAACAAAACAAGATTACATCATTTCTTAAAATACTGATACTCCACAAGTCACTCAACCACAATAACCAAATTTTCTTATAATTTCAATGATGGTCAAACAATACAAGGTTTCCAAAGTTCGGATACAAAGTAATGTAGCCAAATTAAGAACAACTAGATAAACTGCAATAAAATGAACTCCAAAAGAAAATAGATCTCCTTCTTCGTTATCAAATAATGAATTACAATGTTTCCTAAATAGGAAAATAACTCTCAACTCGAGTTGCCAAGTAAACTCTAGCTAACTCTGACTAAATCTACTCTAGGTGGCGGAAATTACTATTTTTAGCAGTTTACTAGAACCTGCTATTCTTAGTAAGTTCGCATGCTTATTCCTACGGGCACAGAAATTGCCACGCATCTTCTACATCCCTAAATTAGAGGAATTGCCAACTTTCTAACTCAAAATGCAATTAATAGACTAAAATTAACTAATGCTCAAAAATAGGAAAAAACCAAACTATAACTTAAATCCTAATTTTCGGCCTCAAGATGGCGGATTTAGGGCCCGAAAATGTGTCGAAAACTTGCCCCAACCGGTAGGGCGGGTTGCCAGCTGCGTTCGTCTCATCAAAACACGTGGTTTCAAAAAAAAAATGGACTCAAACGGACACCCGGAGCTCAAGTTATGACCTTGTCAAGTTCCTGCTAATTCGGCGCATCATTCTCCCCTGCTTGAAAAAAACGCAGCTCCTGCAAGTTGTCTTCTTCAAACTGCTTCCATTTATCTGCATCCAACTTCTGAATCTCTGACTCTGTGACCCAAGTATTGTCCTCTTGTTCCAGTCCTTTCCAATGTACCAAATATTTGTTGTATTTCCCATGTCGCGTGTCCATTGTTTTCTTATCTAGAATCTGATCCACTTCTTCTTTCTTCTTCACTGGAACCTGTTGCCGCCAATCTACTACTTCATCAGCATCATCCCTTTCTGCACCATCCCCATGAAAAGAATACAAATCTGAAACATTAAACACTGGAGAAATATCAAAATTCCCTGGCAATTCTACCTCATAAGCATTATCGTTTATTTTTTTCACGATTTTGCAGGGTCCAATCTTCTTGTACTTCAGCTTGTTATAGGTTCCTCTTGGAAACCTTTCCTTCCGCAGATATACCATAACCAACTCACCAACTGTAAATACCTTTCTCCGTCTGTGCACATCTGCTATTTCCTTATACTTGTCATTACTATTTTGCAGCTTCTTCCGCACTTCTTCCTGCAATTGTTGTATATGTTCGGCAAATGCTTCTGCATCATCACTGACTCTGCCATCAACGGGTAGCTGTACCAAATCTAATACCCCATTTGGATTACTCCCATACACAATTGAAAATGGAGACTTTCCCGTGGATCTGTTTATGGAACTGTTATATGCAAACTCATCAAAACACGTTGTTTCAAAAAAACGGACTCAAACGGACACCCGGAGCTCAAGTTATGACCTTGTCAAGTTCCCGCTAATTCGGGCGCATCACAAAGTCCACAATACTTTATACTAAGACATTAATCCTCTTTTAAACTTTCCACTGGACGTTAACAAAAGTTGAACAACCTAAAAATGTTTTGAGCAAAGGATATTCTCAACTAAGGTTGATGACAAAAGTCTACAAATCTATCCCTCATCTACATGCAAAATCCATCTGCAAAGCAAATTTTCTACAAGAGTCAGTTCATGAGAACTGAGCAAGATAAGGCTACACAAAACCACCATAACTATTATCTAACAATATCACGAAAAGGAAGCACTTTATTACAAGAATTGGTTCAATCCTCTAAACACTATTAACACATCAAGTTAAAATAAAGTCTTCATCATGACAATCAGAGAAGGATAAGACCTTGTACTTTAGTTAGGAGTAATAACAACGATGCAAGATAGCAATCGTAAGAGAATGGCCCTTGGCCCTATAAGGAGAAAACAAACAATCTAGCAAAAACAAAATTCCCATCAAGTAAGTAATTAAACAATAGTTACAAGATTGAGATTTGATATAAACAGACCAACCATCTAGAATTTTATCAAAGATACCAATGCATAGGCTAAAATAATATATTTCTAAAAATACAAAAGTTGATGGGCCCAAGAAAGGGGAAACACGGGTTTCAAAATTTAACACAAAAAGTCATGTATAAATGATTTTCAATCCGGAAATCAAATAGAGTATACACACAACATAAGTTTCGAAGCGAAGGCAAGGTATACTAGTTTTAACCATTAACTACAAGATTTTCCAATCATCCAAGAAGGGTCAAAGTCTTACAGGCTAGTAGCTAGCATGCGAGAGGAGAAGGGGGCTCCGTCACACAAGAGTATACAATAATGTCATCAACAATTTTTAATACACTAAAGATTTGCAAACTTCCACAACAATTCTAATGTTTGATTAATTTAAAATAAATTATCCATTTCCCGAAACAACCATATTTTAAGGCAACCCTTGGTAACACAGTCAACCATCACACAAAGATACAAACATAACTTCTAAGTGACATTATCAAAACAAAACCTTCCGCTATGAATCCATAAGACTATCAATGAAAGCTGAGTTTTTCCCGAAGGTTAATCACATTTAAGGAAATTTCCATCACAAACTATTACGGTAATTACGTGCATAAAAACCGACCAATATTAATTAATAGCGTTAACATTACAAGGGAGAAAATAATGCAAGTTAGGAAAAATAGAAGAGCACCATCAGCAATAATTCTGAGAGGGATTAGACCAACTATTCTAGTGTCAACGAGGTACCAGGATTCGCACAATGAAACCTCCAACTTAGTTGATCCGAAAAGCTAGTTATGGTTCAAGTTGATAGGGATGGTCAAGGCACTTCTGAGGATGGCCTTAAAAGCCTAGAAACAAGATGAAAGATAGTATAAGAGTCTAAACATGTGAGACGGAAAAACACGTTGCAAACAAACCTTTTCATTCTACCGGTTTAATACCAAAACTCTAAGTCAAGCTAGCCCAAGCATTGCTCACACAATCCTACAACCTTTCTTTCTCGATGCCAAAAGGTTATCAAAGGGACTTGCAAGGAGCTAACAAAGAATGTCAAGGACAAACTTGGGTGCTAGGAAGGGGGTTTCATAGTTATCGTAAACTTACTTCCATGATATCGAAAATACTAGCTTGATCAACATAATAACTTGCAACTCAATCGCCGAGAAGAATTAATACATAAACAAATAGACGAAGGTCTATCATTCGAGTAAGAGAAACATAACATTCAGAGGAGAGGGCACACGCATCCTTTCAACCCACATACAGTCAACGATAAAAGCTAAAACAAGAAGAAACAAGTAGAAAGGGAAATCTCCCATCATGACATCCAACTGACAAATCAATGCAAGGAAAAGTGGTTCGATTTCACAATATTTTTAAATAAAATAACAGTAGAAAAGTGTAGAAATATCTTGCCTATTTCTCCAGCTTCAACAGGTCGTATAGACTCTGCCTGGGTCAGCATAAGAACTGTAGGTACTGGAATCCGGGTGCACCAGTTCTAAGCGGTCCACATTCACGATCCGCGAGACCATGCAATTGAAGAGGATTTTTGTCAAACAGTTCACGAGCATTGTTGTATTCGAAGTGACTCCATGCACTTGTGCTCAACTATGATTTACTTAAGCTTCTACTTCTTGTGGGATTCGAAAACCAACACACATACCCTATACGCGCTACCACAAACACAAGTGATCTACACAAGGCTGGAGGAGATGGATTTACCCAAGTTATTCATATTTGTTTCAACTTCCTATGCCTCCTCCACAAATCCATTCCAAAACATATCCTGCAATCCTTGCTGTCCTTTGGCCATATTTCACTCAGGCATTTTGTCAAGAAGTTTGGGTGTCTTATGCTTGCTTCCACTTTGCATATGTATCTACCAACGCACCGGTAAACAAAGCATTTGACACAGCCTTGTCCCTTCTCCATTATTTTCCAAGTTTCCAAGGTGTCTCAACCCACCCAAAATTGTCCACAACCAACAATCATTGCTGTCCAAAAGAACTCATTACATTCAAGTTTTTCCAAACCATCCGAACACTTTCTTTGAGCGTCCATATCGGGAGTATAAATCCGTCTTAAGACAAGTATGTGCCCAAGACTCTAGCAGATACCACAAGCAACAAAAATCTCTTTTTCAAATGCATTGAGAACGTCCATGCCCTGTTCAAACACTCCCACTTCGGTATAGGCGTGGAGATGCTATCAAAGGTTGTGGAGTTTGGCTTTACACATGCTCTTTGCATTTTCTAGAAAGTTTATAAAACCATTTCAACATATCCATAAAACAGTCCCTAGACTCAACATCCTCACCTTTTCCCTGCATCCCATAATCTGCAATCATGGCTGTCCATGAGAATACATCACTTTTAGGCATTTGATCAAATACTCGGCATGCAACTCTAAAATTCCCACATTTGCAATACATGTCTACAAGGGCATTCATTACTATAATAAACAAATCAAAACCACTTATGAAGACGTGGATCTCCTTCCCCGATGCAAATTTGACAGTGAGAAGTTACTGGAAGAACAGATTCAAGAAAGTAACATTTCGGGATTCATGTCAGCCAGATGCATTTGTTGAAAGAGATCTAAACTTTCCTCATAATGTCCACTCTGTGCATACCCTACAATCATTGTATTCCATGACACTACTATTTTCTCAGTACATGTTCTGAATCTGAAAAAAATATCCTGCTACCTTCATCTCCCAAGACATTTTCTCCAACATTGCATAGATCTCCTGTGCCTGTGGGTGCGATCATCACCTACACAAAAGCATGCACCTTTTTATTGCCTTTAATCCAACTACACCAAGTTTCTTTTTAATTCCTCTATCCTTCATCGATATCCTAACAACTCTCTTGCAAAGCAAACTGTGCTTCATGAATATTCTGATATGAAACAGATCCACCTCTATGAGATCCTCTTCCATGAGTTACATCGTAGAACAAACAAGGTCTCAGTAGAGAATCTCTATAATAAATTTCATCGGGTCTCCTGGTAACACTCTCAATGTCATTTAATCGATTTTGATGAAAATATCTTGAAGGAGAATCCTGAATTTGAGGATGTAGTCGAAATAGAACAGATAACAACATAGACAACCCGCTTTGCTGTTGGAAGCACTCAAAACGGCTTCAACCTTGTTGTAACGTGCCCGCAACTCCGGCTAGAAATTGTGGCAGGTCACTGCTATGGAGCCTCAACAAGAACACACCTCGCAACGCCCTAGGAAAGAGGAGGAGAAACAAACAAAAAAGGAAGAGGGTTCGTTTAGCAGAAAATAGGAACAAAACAACGCAGAAAGGAAAGAACAACACTCAAACACATTTTCCCTCCTCCCAACGCCTGCAGCCCAAGAAAAACGTGCCCAACACCCACCCATACGCATTGAAAGAGCAATAAAGGAATACCAGATCCTTCCACCCACCGCCAGCTAACAACCTAGTCGACTCCATAGCTAGGCAGGAAAAGGAATGGCGTGAAAGAGAAGATAGAAAGGCAATTAATACCAGCAAGTGGTTAAATCAAAGTCGTCATTGCAGAACCACATAATGGTCTGAGCACAATTTGGTGAGACAAGAAAGAAAGGAAAGGCGGTGGTCAGATTCAAGTAAAATGCATGTTTGTAATAATCTTCACTATATTAGAGATTCAAACAAAATACATTTAATGTATTGTTTCAAGCTATGTAAGGATATAAAACCATGTATTAGAAGAATCTAAGTGCATTACACTTTACTTTAATTTATGTAACTTCCCCAAGAATTAAATTAAATTAATAAATTACTAAAGTTAAATTAAATTACTAAAGTGTTTAAAAAATTAAATTACTAAAGTGTTTTTTTACCTTTAAATTATTTAACCTTATAAATATAATATTTAGATTTTCTACTACATAGTTTTTAAATTAACAAATTAAATTACTAAAGTGTTTTTTACCTATTTAAACAATTTATTTACTTTAATTTTTAAATTTAACCTTTAAATTATTTACTTCCCCACACCCAAGAATTTAACAAATTAAATTATTTACCTTTAAATTATTTTTTTAAATTATTTACTTCCCCACACCCGAGAACTTAAGAAATTGAATTATTTACTTCACCACATTCGAGAATTTAACAAATTAAAATTAGTATAGTGTTTTGTAACTTCCCCACGCAAATTTTACAAATTAAAATTAAATTAGTAAAGTGCTTTTTGAAAATATCACGAACGCAAATTTCAAATTTCATAGGTACGACATCGACTCCTCCACTCAATATATATATATATATATATATATATATATATATATATATATATATATATATATATATATGAATGCCTCTCGGCATAATAAATTAGTAAAGTGTTTTTAAAAATATCACGAACAAAAATTTCAAATTTCATGGGCACGACATCGAGACTCCTCCACTCAATATATATAAATGAGAATGCCTCTCGGCATAATCAATATATATATATATATATATATATATATATATATATATATATATATATATATATATATATATATATATGAGAATGCCTCTCGGCATAATGATTGTGTTTACATCTAATATGAGAGTTAGATTTCAATGTTGACAAGTTAGAGATTTTATCAATAATAATTGGTAATGTTCATCTTTATTTACTTAATATTAGTAATTTGTATGTGACTTTTTTATGTGAGGTTTTCGTGGTGTTTATGAAAAAATATAAAATATAAATATTGATACATAAAAATAAAAACTAATTTAAAGAAATATACATTGTTTCCTAAATATAATAATATTGTGTAGATTTTGTATCAAGTTTGTTTAGAGATTTGAAATTAAGATTAACAAGTGAGAGATTCAATAGTACTATCTCTCATAAAACTAGTATTTAATCTAAATTGATTGAAATTCATGCTCAACTTATTCATGTAAAAAAATCTTTAAGACTTCTTCACTACTCCTACACCGAGCATGACTTGCAATCACCTCATATGCATTTAAGACTTCTCTACATTCTTTCATTTCATTTAAACATTTTGTCAATCACCTAATATGCATCGTTAATGTTAAAACATTCCTCAAATTATTCGAAGACAAATTCGTTCCTCTCTGTGTCAGAGCACTACTGACCAAATGCTCTCAAATAGATGCAATAGAGGAAATATCAAAAGAAATTCATTAAATATTTACGCAAAGAAGGGAATCCCTTATTACTAAGAGGGCTACCAGAATACTACTATTACGATGTGGAAAGGAAATCCTATCACTAATTCCCTTCCACAAAAATAGTGGTCAAGGTTTTTAACCTAGGATTCCGTTAAATTCATATTCCAAAGAAATTACTTCTTTTGAGTAGTTCCATCTTGACTCTTGAGTCTTCCTTTTCCAAGTCCAAAACAATAACATAGCCTTCAAAAATTTCTAATTATAAAGCGTAGGATACCGTCGTATGCAATATAACCATAATTTGAATCAGACAAGTGTTAAACCTTTTCATTTATCATTCAATTAGTTTTCCCTAGTCTAAGGCCAGAGACATGCAATACATAGGTATATAAACCATCTGGGCAAGTAAACCATAGTAAAAACACAGGTCACTCAATCATGTTCAGGTGAAAAGGAGGACCGTAACAAACATGGGTGGGGAGAATATGGTGTAAAAAGTGGGTTAAGAGCACTCCAAATGTGTAAGGTAAATGTGATATTGGTGCTCAAGAATGCAACATTGAAAAACAAAATGGTTTGCTTATGAATTCAGGGAAATATCATGGAAATGCATCTAGAGTGGAGCCCATGTTGTTCGTAGTTCACTTATCATGCATATTTAAAATTTAGTGCTTATACTAATTTATATAACTAGAATAAGTACCTAAACATTTTTTAGGAATGGTAGATAGATATCAACTAACTTATTATGAATATTGTTTATATTTATTTCTATACAATTAATTGTTATAATAACAATAATATGTGAGCATATAATGCTTTTGTAATTAATAAATTAAATTCAAGTTACGGCTCTTCTTGTTTTATGCGGTCTTGTCCATCTTCATCTTTTAATTTAACACTCTAATAGTTATCTGAATGATTTTAGTTTTTGATTGATATATATTACGATTGAATATAATTATTTTTTCTATGACATTAATATTTTGGTTGTAGTAAAAATGTGTAGCAACTCGCTCTTCTATTTAAAAAGTTTTTATCTAATTTAATTCTTACAGTCTTATATTGTAAAAGTTGTTATCTAATTAAATGTGAAGATAGTAACATATTGCACATTGGAGACAATATACAACAATCACAGATGCATAAAGGTGGATACTCACATAAAAACAAAAAAGCGTAGAGCTCTAAAATGTTTAAGAAAATAAATAAAATGAGATTTTCATGTTGAAAAATTATATAATATTATTTGATGAAACATTATTATAATGCGTGAAAAATAAAATCTAGGGAAAGAAATCTACATGTTAATTGGAATCATAGTAAATGCTTCATCATTTATAACTATCTCTTAGAAAGAAAGATTCGCCATGATATAGGAGATCTCACAAATTTGTTCTCTACCCTTAATTTGTACAACATGACTTAATTCTAGATTTCAATAAGTTGATTGATTTACCAAAAATCACAACGAAAATAAGAATAGAATAAAAATGGTCCTCTTTACAATTTCATTTATACTATTCTTATTTTTATACAAGAATGTATATGTTGTATAAATTTTGGTATAGAAAACATGAAATATAATTGACTAATAACATCATTTTCGATCGAGATTCATAACTTCTTATTGTATTAATTAAAGCAATGAAAATATGCATTACATAGGACCATGCTCATTTTAAATTGAATAAATAAGAACAAGTGATGCTAAAAATGATATAATAACATTTTGTATTTGAAATCAAAAGAAAAAGTACAAAAATTAATTACCAATTTTTTTTTGGAGTATCACAAGCCATGTGTTTGTAGTGATTTAAAATGAAATGACATGGAACCATCATTTTATTTTATGTTTTGTTACATAGATACTACATTGGAACATTTTTGAAATCAAGAAATTAACTTGATACATAAAAATAACTTGCTTAGGTACATTTATTGCTACATTCGAATCCACTCCTCGATGAAAGGTTAGATCTTTATCCCTATGCAAAGGGTACATTTATTGTTGTTTTTTATTCAATAGTTAATAAGGAAACCATTGTTGTACATCTCTAGTTTTTTCAGTCACATTATCTTATCATGAAACCCTGGTTCCCCTCCTTTAACCCAATAAGTGAATCATTTTCCTGCAAACCACTATGGATTAGACTGCCTCATTTATTTTTGTTATTTTAGGACTAGGCGTGTCTAATCTCCATTGGAAATGCTTTGGGTAACATCTTACACATCGACTCCAAAACTATAACGCTTGCTAAAATCTCCCACTTGATACCTAAGAACAACCTAGGATTAGTTAGAAAAATTATGGAATAATTTTTTTTAAAGTGTCTACAACTATGTTACAATACAACAGTTGTCACAAACAAGTTTCAAGGCCAATTATAATTAATAGCTTATAGTTTTCCCATTACAACAATTATTAAAGATCACAAGGTCAAAACTTAGGGTTAGAATAATCATTTATATTAAGAGGGTAATTTTTTTCACTATCCCACTCTCTAACTGACTTAAAGATTCAACCTGATTTTTCTTAAAATTAGCGCACTCAAAACTTCCTGAAAAAATTTCCATTAGATAGTAAATTTCCTCACCTTTCCAAAGTGATATAAAGAAGTCCTCCTAACTCCTCATATTTCTATAGTTATGGGCTGGTGGACCTTGGGAGGAAACTTTTCCCAAGAGCGGCTCTGTGGACCAGGGAATAAAATTTTTCCTAACTCGGGCTTGCGGACTTTGGAGAGAAATTTCACCCAGAGAAGATGAGTGAACCAACGAGCGGGAAGCAAACTTTTCCCAAGCGCGGGCCGGCAGAGCGAGAAGAAATTTAGTGCTTTTTCCCTTCCGGGACAAAAGTGCAATATGCCTCCGTACGCTGCGAGCCCAAAAAGACACGTGTATGCATTTCCAAGCTTCAACGGGATGTTGGGTCACCGAAGAAACTTAAGACATTTGGTCTTTTTGCCGAAAAGCGTTAAGGGATCAAAACCATCCGCGCCTCTACCAACACCGATGCCACATTGTGTAAAGCTCTCATTGGCGCGGGAAAAAAGGACTTTCAGGGGAAATTTAGAGAATTTAGACTTTTGGGTTAAAAAGTACAAAGGATTAAAATAGCTCGCACCTTCAACCACCCCGAACGATGCCATGTGTTAAGAAATGAATGGTGGAGCACTGTCGGGCCGTTAGAGTAACTTAAAGAACTTTTAAATTTTAAAAGGAAAAATGTTTAAAGGTTAGAAGCACTCCGCGCCTCCATCAACGCGTCGTGAAGACATGTGTCACCGTTTATTGGCTTTGGGTAGGCGGGAGAACTTGGCAATTTTTGCCCAATGAGTTCTCGAACCGCTAAGTTTTAAAAGGAACCCGCTCCTCTGCCAATGCCTCGTGATGCCATGTGGCAGAACCGATTAGATGCGGGCCAGTAGGGAAGAGGGGAAAAATAGAAAATTTCGCTAGAAAATTTTAAAATGTTAATATAAAAGATACGAGCCCGCACGCCCACGTAAAAACATTCAAAAGGCAAAAGTGGAGCGGTGGGGCCGCGGGGGAAATTGTTCCCAAATTTATTTTTCGAACTTATAAGATTTTTGAAAAAAAAAATAGCTTGCGGGTTAGCGGAGCAGCGGGGAATATCGTTCCTTTGGCATTTTTGGAAATTAAGCGCTAAAGGAAGATTCTAGCCTACTGGTCTGCCAAGGAAATGTTTCCTGTTGTATGTGTCACATATAGGATTGGGTTGACATGAGCTATTAACATTTCCTCAATTTGAGTTAAGTTTGCAAGTTCTAGCGGTTGTGGCCCAGGATCCATATTGTTCGATGCCGAAAATCGATGATGACCTTTCTCTTGTCGACATCTAGTACACACAAGTCCTTCAAGTGTTTGAGAAACTTTTATTTCAATGTAACATTCCTGACAAATATAACACATGACCGGTGAAGAAAGGTTATCAAGACCGTGTAAAAAAATCATTTGGACCGTATTGAAATCTCTCCCAAGAATTCCATTGGGATCATATATCATTTTTCTCTCGTAATATGCAAGTCTTGAATTCTTCTTCTTCTTCTTCTTCTTCTTCTAGGTTCGATTGCTGAATCCTCTTGTAAATCATCATTTTGCATTCTTCTTCTTCTCGTTGTTCATATTGGTTGTAATGTTGTCTCCTGTTGCACACTATCATTCTCTAAATTATTTACAACATCTATATTCATTATATCTTGGGCCAAGTTTTCTGGTGTTTCGAGCACGCAATCCATCGATGTTGAATTTTCTTCCCCAAAATTAACTTCAACATTACCAGCCATTCTACGATAATTCCTTTGAGATGCTTCATGGTGAAGTTCTTGTCTATGTAGTCTTTCCTCCTCTTGCAACTGACCTGAACGAATCTGTCTTTGTAACCTTGCTCTTGATACATGTGAGTCATCTTGAGACGATCGTTCACGAATTATTGTCATGTTATTTGCATGTTGTTGTCTTTCTGCATCTAATTCTTCATTTGTTAATTCAGCCCTCCATTCTGTGAACCTTTGTCTATTGTTATCATTTCGAAGTTTCCTTTGTTCCTCTCGTTGTGCATATGTCATTTCTTGTTGTCTCCTTTTGCGATATTGTCTTTGATATTCTCTTCGATATGCTCTTCTTTCATCTTCATTTTCAAAATTTAATCATGGTTGAGCCACACTTATAAAGTATTTTCAAAAAAATTTTTAATTATTTATATAACTAAAAAATCCATGTACATGTAATAGAAATCAATCATATATTATCCAAGTTGTAACAATTAGCAAGGCTACTCAAAGAACGATATGAATTTAAGAGAATAGGAGATTAGAAAAATCATTTCAATTTCCATATCTATGACCTTTTGTTTGATTTTTAATAGTTTTTCATCAACACACTCAAAACACTATGCAATTTATAAAATCATTTATATAAATAATGCAATCAAATCCTCACATTCTCATCTTTCTTCCTCAAGAAACCGATCTGAACGAATCTGTCTTTGTATCCTTATTCTTGATACATGTGAGTCATCTTGAGATGATTGTGCATGAATTTTCATCATGTTATTTGCATGTTGTCGTCTCTTTGCATCTATTTCTTCATTTGTCAATTCAACCCTCCATTTTGCAAACACTCTTCTATCATTATCATTTCGACGTTTCCTTTGTTCCTCTCGTTGCGTATCTATCATTTCATGTTGTCTTCTTCTGCAATATTGTCTTTGATATTCTCTTTGATATTATTTTCTTTCCTCTTCTTTTCAAAATTTAATCTTGGTGGAGCCATGCCTATAAAGTATTCTAAAAAAATCATCTAATTATTTATATTATTTAAAATTCCATGTACATGTAATAGGAAATAATCATATAGTATAGAGAATCTAAAAATTATGAAGGACACTCAAAATATGATATGAACTAAAGCGACACAAACTATCACATTTACAAATAACAAACAATACATCAATTCTCTATTAACACAACAATTCTTCATCGACGTCATTGTATAAATCGTTATTATATAGGCAAGTTGTGACAATTCAACAATGTTCCTCTCATAAATAACACAATATCAAAGACAAAAGTATAAAACAAGGAATTCTCAATTGCGTATTCAAAAATCAACTATATCCATGTCCTTGAATGAAATAAACGCACACCACCTTGTAAATAAATTTTCAAATGCACATATCCAAGTTAATCATTGCTTGAGAAAACACAACATACAAATGTCAATAAAATAACATCTCATCCACTCACGAAAATGAAAAACAATATGATGGAACCATAGTTCCTGGAATTTATATGAAAACATTTTTCCAAGCATACACAAAATATGATTTCACGGTTTCACTATAGAAATATAAAATATTTATATTTGACATTTCTTATAGAAAAACTGCATTGTCGAAGATGCATATGTTATACATACATCAGGATGTCCCTCATTATGTTGCTTTAAAACCTTTTCGAGAACACGGGATGACATCCAAATTAGGATGTGCTAGAGAGCATAACAGAAACATCCCATTTGCAAATCCTTTCTCTTGGTATGAAAAGGTGAGTGCAATGATAGATTCCGAGTTGGAAAAATATCCACAAATGTTCCCCAATGAAAATAATGTAAGGATATATATATATATATATATATATATATATATATATATATATATATATATATATATATCATATATATATATACATACATTTCTCATTCACATTCTTTTTTTTCAGAAAGTTTATATTTGTTGATGTCTTAAAATTATAAATGTACAAATATTCAATTTCTAAATACACAATGCCCACTAACATGTTAAAAATTGTTTATATAACAAAAAAATATATTAATAATTAAAATATTTTACAAGTTTATATAATTTTTAGATGATATTGCTAATACATCTCTAATTGTAATGTTTTTAAAAGAAAAGCCTATAGAGAGACTATCACATCTCACTCTAAGTTACTACTATTATAAATTACATATCACTTTGAATAATAACTATTTAAAAATTTATATAAATAAATTGTTAAAGTAAAAATAAATAGTTTTACATGGGTTTATTAAAAATACAAAGATTATTAAAGTAATAATTACCATCTACACATAGAAATGTTGGTTTTCTATGTCGTGAATATGGAAACCTAAATTAAACATAAAATATATTGTTTAATGTGTTAGGAAATTTTTATTCAATATATGGGTTGATAAAAATACAAACATTATTAAAGTTGTAATTGTCTTGCACCACATCAAAATGTTGTTTTAATAATACATCAAAATGTTGTTTTAATAAATTTTAATAGTGAGGAATTTTCTATCTACAAAAATAGAATTATACTTGAAATGAAACCACGAGAATAAGATCTTACTATCAAGTTATTGAACATGTCACAATTTCCAATCCAGGTTTGTTTGTAAGGAACAAATTAAGTTATTATAATGCATTATGTAAGCTGTTTTTAAGAACTTATTTATTACTTAAAATTATTTACCTAATAATACATTACATATTTAAACTTATTTATTTATTTAAACGTTGTAGTTTTTAAATTAACAAATTAAATTACTAAAGTGTTATTTACTTGTTTAAAAAATTTATTTTCTTTAATTTTTAAATATAATTAAATTATTTACTTCCCCACACCCTCTTTACTTTAGTTTATGTAACTTCCCCAAGAATTAAATTAAATTAGTAAAGTGATTAAAAAATTAAATTACTAAAGTGTTTTTTACCTTTAAATTATTTTACCTATAAATATAATATTACTTCCTCTTTACTTTAATTTATGTAACTTCCCAAGAATTAAATTAAATTAGTAAATTACTAAAGTTAAATTAAATTACTAAAGTGTTTAAAAAATTAAATTACTAAAGTGTTTTTTACCTTTAAATTATTTAACCTTATAAATATAATATTTAGATTTTCCACTATATAGTTTTTAAATTAACAAATTAAATTACTAAAGTGTTTTTTACCTTTTAAACAATTTATTTACTTTAATTTTTAAATATAACTTTTAAATTATTTACTTCCCCACACCCAAGAATTTAACAAAGTAAATTATTTGCCTATAAATTATTTAACCTTTTAATTATTTCTTTAAATTATTACTTCCTCACACCCGAGAATTTAACAAATAAAATTAATTTTACAAATTAAAATTAAATTAGTAAAGTGCTTTTTAAAAATATCACGCACGATGAGACTCCAAATCCACTCATGATATATATCCTCCACTGAGAATATCTATATATATATATATATATATATATATATATATATATATATATATATATATATATATATATATATATATATATAGAGAATGTCTCTCGGCATAATGATTGTGTTCTCGGCATATATATATATAAATGTCTCTCGGCATAATGATTGTGTTTACATCTAATATGAGAGTTAGATTTCAATGTTGACAAGTTAGAAATTTTATCAATAATAATTGGTAATGTTCATCTTTATTTACTTAATATTAGTAATTTGTATGTGACTTTTTTATGTGAGGTTTTCGTGGTGTTTATAAAATAATAAAATATAAATATTGATACATAAAAATTTTAATCGATTCAAAGAAATATACATTGTTTCCTAAATATAATAGTATTGTGTAGATTTCATCTCAAGCTTGTTTAGAGATTTGAAATTAAGATTAACAAGTGAGAGATTCAATAGTACTAGCTCTCATAATAGTAGTATTTAATCTAAATTGATTGAAATTCATGCTCAACGTATTCATGTCAAAAAAATCTTTAAGACTTCTTCACTACTCCTACACCGAGCATGAATTGCAATCACCTCATATCCATTTAAGACTTCTCTACATTCTTTCATTTCATTAAAAAAATTTGTCAATCACCTAATATGCATCGTCAAT
This sequence comes from Taxus wallichiana var. yunnanensis, assembly GCA_018340775.1. Classification (NCBI taxonomy): domain Eukaryota; kingdom Viridiplantae; phylum Streptophyta; class Pinopsida; order Cupressales; family Taxaceae; genus Taxus; species Taxus wallichiana. The sequence goes on from CM031241.1 coordinate 149,791,817, forward strand.
GTTTAAACATTCCTCAAATTCTTCAAAGACAAATTCGTTCCACTCTGTGTCAGAGCACTACTGACCAAATGCTCTCAAACACATGCAATAAGGGAAACATCAAAAGAAATTCATTAAATATTTACTCAAAGAAGGGAATCCTCTTATTACTAAGAGGGCTACCAGACTACTACTATTACGATGTGGAAAGGAAATGCTATCACTAATTCCCTTTCACAAAAACACTGGTCAAGCTTTTTAACCTAGGATTCCGTTAAATTCATATTCCAAAGATATTACTTCTTTTGAGTAGTTCCGTCTCGACTCTCGAGTCTTCCTTTTCGAAGTCCAAAACAATAACATAGCCTTCAAAAATTTCTAATTATAAAGCGTAGGATACCATGGTATGCAATAAAATCATAATTTGAATCAGACATGTGTTAAACCTTCTCATTTCTCATTCAATTAGTTTGCCCTAGTCTAAGGCCGGAGACATGCAATACATAGGTATATAAACTATTTGGGCAAGTAAACCACAGTAAAAACACCGGTCACTCAATCATGTTCAGGTGAAAAGGAGGACCGTAACAAACATGGGTGGGGAGAATATGGTGTACAAAGTGGGTTAAGAGCACTCCAAATGTGTAAGGTAAATGTGATATTGGTGCTCAAAAATAACACATGAGGTATACAAGATTTCATGGGACATTGAAAAAAAAAGTGGTTTGCTGATGAATTCAGGGAAATATCATGGAAATGCATCTAGAGTGGAGCCCATGTTGTTCGTAGTTCACTTATCATGCATATTTAAAATTTAGTGTTTATACTAATTTATATAACTAGAATAAGTACCTAACAATGTTATAGGAATGGTAGATAGATATCAATTAACTTATTATGAATATTGTTTATATTTATTTCTGTACAATTAAATGTTATAATAACAATAATATGTGAGCATATAATGCTTTTGTAATTAATAAATTAAATTCAAGTTACGGCTCTTCTTGTTTTATGCGGTCTTGTCCATCTTCATCTTTTAATTTAACACTCTCTAATAGCTATCGTGAATGATTTTAGTTTTTGATTGATAGGTATTATAGTTTAGTTTTTATTGATATATATTACATTGAATATAATTATTTTTTCTATGACATTAATATTTTGGTTGTAATAAAAATGTGTAGGAACTCGCTCTTCTATTTAAAAAGTTTTTATCTAATTTAATTCTTATAGTCTTATATTGTAAAAGTTGTTATCTAATTAAATGTGAAGATAGTAACATATTGCACATTGGAGACAATATACAACAATCACGGATGCGAAAGGTGGATACTCACATAAAAACAAAAAAGCGTAGAGCTCTAAAATGTTTAAGAAAATAAATAAAATGAGATTTTCATATTGAAAAATTATATAATATTATTTGATGAAACATTATTACAATGTGTGAAAAATAAAATCTAGGGAAAGAGATCGACATGTTAATTGGAATCATAATAAATGCTTCATCATTTATAACTATTTCTTAGAAAGAAAGATTCTCCATGATACATGAGATCGCACAAATTTTTCTCTTCCCTTAATTTGTACAACATGACTTAATTCTAGAATTCAATAAGTTGATTGATTTACCAAAAAATCACAACAAAAATAAGAATAGAATTAAAAATGGTCCGTTTTACAATTTCATTGATACTATTCTTATTTTTATACAAGAATGTATATGTTGTATAAATTTTGGTATAGAAAACATGAAATATAATTGACTAATAACATCATTTCCACCCGAGATTCATAACTTCTTATTGTTTGTATTAAAGCACTGAAAATATGCATTACATAGGACCATGCTCATTTTCAACTCGAATAAATAAGAACAAGTGATGCTAAAAATGATATAATAACATTTTGTATTTGAAATCAAAAGAAAATGTACAAAAATTAATTACCAATTTTTTTATGGAGTATCAGTCAAGCCATGTGTTTGTAGTGATTTAAAATGAAATGACATGGAACCATCCTTTTATTCTATGTTTTGTTACATAAATATTACATTGGAACATTGTTGAAATCAAGAAATTAACTTGATACATAAAAAGACCTTCCTTAGGTACATTTATTGCTACATTGGAATCCGCTCCTCAATGAAAGGTTAGATCTTTATCCCTATGCAAAGGGTACATTTATTGTTGTTTTTTCTTCAATAGCTAATAAGGAAACCATTTTTGGACATCTCTAGTTTTTCCAAATCACATTATCTTATCATGAAACCCCTGTTCCCCTCCTTTAACCCAATAACGGAATCATTTTCTTGCAAACCGCTTTGGATTAGACTACCTCATTTATTTTTGTTATTTTAGGACTAGGCGTGTCTAATCTCCATTGGAAATGCTTTGGGTAACATCTTACACATCGACTCCAAAATTGTAACTCCCGCTAAAATCTCCCACTTGAGACCCAAGAACAAGCTAGGATTAGTTAGAAAAATTATGGAATAATTTATTTTGTTTAAAAGTGTCTACAACTAGGTTACAATACAACGGTTGTCACAAAAAGTTTCAATGCCAATTCTAGTAAATAGCTTATATTTTTCCCATTACAACAATTATTAAAGATCACAAGGTCAAAACTTAGGGTTAGTATAATCATTTATATTAAGAGGGTAATTTTTTCACTATCCCACTCTAACGGCTTAAAGATTCAACCCGATTTTTCTTAAAAGTAATGCAGTAAAAAAAAACCTAAAAAAATTCCCATTAGATAGTATATTTCCTCACCTTTCCAATGATATAAAGAAGTCCTCCTAACTCATATTTCTATAGTTATGGGCTAGTGGACCTTGGGGGAAACTTTTCCCAAGAGGGGGCTTGCGGACTGTGGAATAAAATTTTTCCTAACTCGGGCACGTGGACTTTGGAGAGAAATTTCACCTAGAGAAGACAAGCGAACCAACGGAGTGGGAAGCAAAATTTTGCCAAGCACGGGCTAGCAGAGCGGAGAAGAACTTTAGCACTTTTTCCCTTCTAGGACAAAAGCGCAATATGCCTCCATACGCCCGCAAGCCCGAAAAGACATGTGTACGCATTTCCAAGCTTTAGTGGGATGTTGGGTGTGGCGCTCGATGTGCATGACTTTCAAGATTTTTATATATTTTATTTTTAGACTTTGCGTCAAGGTAATATTTTTGTCATTTTTGGGGTTACATTCCCTATCATTATACATTATATTTAAAAAACTAGAAATGATGAAGTGAGATTTAGTGCAAGAGAAAATGGGAAAACCATACTATTTTACGCAAAACTCGCGATCCCCGCATTCCATGAGACCGAATTAGCTTCAGGAATTTTAGCAGAAGTTTGTGGCTTTCTCATTTCTCTTGAAAACTCCACTTGGTCTGAATCTTGCAACCAACACAATCCATGAGAGCATGTCTCTCCGAGGTATTTGGTCAACCAGTTTTAGTATCTTTTCCTTGATTCCCTACCACCACTAAGGTCGCAAAAACCTCTGAGATCCTCTTCTACTACTGCTTCCTGATATGTGAAGGTTGAATTTACAATGCACATAAGATGATTTTTGGTATAATCCATTACATGGATATGGAACACTGAAATGAGCGTAGTCCTCAAGTACGAGACATTATTTTGATCAAACAACTAATTGGAAAATCTAGGAAGGTTTCTTGAGAGGCCTTAGATCATTCAGATAAAGGTTTAATGAAACAATATCTTTAACTAGATAATAACACATCTGTTGTCTCATCAGCTCAATACTAATTATTGATTGAATCTGACTGTAAGTCCTATTATGATAAATGAGTGCAAGCAATTCATCTTGTATATTTGAAGATATCCTTTGGCATGGAGAGATATAGTTTGCCCAATCTGAAGAATCAGTGAGACAAGAATGAAATGATTTCTTTCAAACCAAATTTTTTTAGCCGATCTAGTTTCATGTATAAGTTGTACTCTTCACTATCTTTACATAGTTATGTATATCTTCAATTCCAAGCTCAATCCCCTCGCATAAATATTCTGTAAACCAAATTTACTTGTTTTCCTACGAGCATCTATAGTTTCCAAAATTCAGCATTCAAGAGGATGCCCCAACCACCATAGTAAACAAAAGAACCCCACTATTTTTTTACATCTTTTATATAATTCTAGCAGGGAGAAATGGAAGAGATAAACATGGTGTTTCACATAGAGGAGGTTTGAAAGAGGCAAATCTTACAGAGCCATACATGGGATAGTAGGAAGACACTTTCAATATCTTAAACAATACCACAAAAACTCGAAGTAAGAGGTAAAACAATAGGAAAACAAGGTAGTAGCCTTTTCCTACCTTAAGAATGGTGTTGCCTAGGTTACAGTGGTACGTAACACAACTTAGAAGTAATAAAAACAATACAGCTAGGCATTACCCCCAAATGTAGTGCCTCCTTATCCTCAATCTCTATCTTCTTCTACATACAACAACAAACCAACGGCAAGAAGAAGTCTAGTTTCCCTTCGAAGATAATTGAAACCGCTTCATGTGCAAATACAAGTCTAGAAAAAATTAGTTCGTGTGAAGTAAAAAGAGGAGATGTTAGGATTACAGATTAAGTGTGCAGGGATTGATTTTACCCAAAATGAGACTCATTTTGGGATGGCTATGAGTGGGAGCTCTATTTAGCACAGTTCGCCATAGGTTCTATTTTTTAATTAAATGTTGAGTGTGCAGGGCCTCCTCCCCGTACTTGTATCGATTGTCAAACTACTAGTAAATTTACAACGTCAACTTGGGTTTCACAATGGTTACACCTCTAGATCTGAATTAAAGTTTTGTATTATTTTGCAAGGAAATGACATCTCTAAAAAGGTTGTGAGGATGTGTTTCTTTCCCCCTCCAATGGCATGTTTTCGGTAGGGGTACTACACACACATGTGCGCGCACACACACACAACTATACTAGTACTCCTAATTATGGAGGTATTTGTAAGGACTTATTATGTGATTAGTTCTAACCACCTAACATAATGCCTCATAAAAAAAAGAGGAAATTGGTGGGTGTAAACATAAAGGTTATGATGAGGTGGTGAATATTATTGCTACAATATGTCATGTGGATGTGATGGAGAGTGTGACTAATATGACCACTTGTGTGCAAAATATTTTTATATTGTGTTGTGACATTTGTAGAGAGCCATTGTGATAATTCAAAATCTAATCCATAGGGTATGGAAAATTTTAGTGGAGAATTTTTGTAATCTTGCAAAAATCGAGGATTATGAAAATTCAAATTGGTGAATATTATGTTGTTTAGAGCTGACTTATTCATCGAAAAATTTGGTCGACATGTCCCTTATACTATTCGTTTCACCTAGATTTTACACATATATAAGAGCTTATGAATGTAATTCGCCACCATTTCGAATCATATCATGTACATATTCACCGAAGTAAACATAAGAAAATCCTCAACCGCTAACACTGAAGTCTAAAATCTGATCTGTCCAACCGTAAGTCGTCCACCTCTGAGCCAATAACTCTGAGCCGTCTAGCCCCGACTCGAGTAACTCTGCAATCTGAACCATCCAACTCTATTCCATCCAACCCTAAGCCATCCAACCCCTACTCATCCAACCCTTAGCCATCCAACCACTAGTCGTCCAACCCCTAGCCATCCAACACCTAGCCATCCAACCCCTAGCCTACCAACCCCTAGCCGTCCAACCCTAAGCTGCCTATCCCCATACCGATGACCTTCCAACCTATCGCCGTCTAACCCCGAGCCATCCAACCTATAACCAACCAACACTTAGTCATCCAAATCTTTACTTGTCCCATTCTCGAGCCTTGGAACAAAAGATCCGCCCCTAAGGGCCTAAGTAGTAATCATCATGGATACTAGAAATCAGGGAAATAAGATTACAAATTCAACAAGTTCAAAAAAGGGTGCCAATACTTTTCTTGGTTATTTTGGAAAATCACAAAAAACTAAATCGGTTTTTGCTTCAGCTAAAAATATTGGTATGTGGCAAGTGTTATTTACTGGTTATTTTATCTTACAAAATTTAATAATTATGTTTATGATACTTTGTTCTTGGAACTCTTTGACATTTGTAATCTGTAAAAATTTAACTATAGATAAGATTAATACTATATAAGTAACAATTTTATAAAATTATTTTTAGAATTTTCATAAATTCCTTCATAGAATAATCAATTTATAGATATTGATGATCCATTATATGTTGAGGCAAACATTCCGTCCCTTGATGAAATAGAAGTACAAGAAAATTCATCAAACTCTCAGGATACACCAACAGAGGAAGCTTCTACTCCAAGGTCTATTTCTAGAAAAAGGAGACATGAGATTCAAAATATTTCTGCTGATAGCCCAAATGCAGAAGTTGAATCCCAAGGAAAAAAAGAAAATATGTTAGAAGAAAGATGGAAAACTAGACAATTGGAAGGAAATTCCAGTTCAAATGGGCTGCAAAATATCCTTTTATAAAAGATGTGTACACTTTGAAAATTGTAATGATGTTCCAACCCAATGTAAATGCAAAATATGTGGTTGGAAATAGGGAAAGATCACATGATGCAGCTTAAATTGGACACAATTGAAAAACACTTGTGGGAAAATATACTTTTCCCAAAAGCTTAAGGATGGCAAAGATAGTCGTAACACATAAATGGAAAGATGCAAAATATTATCTACATGTCAAATATGCGGAAAGAGTATGAAAAGGAAAAAAATGTATCAACTATGTATATGAAATAGGTGGTACCATAGTAGCAAAATTGAGCAAAGCTATGGAGGAAGAAATGCAAGCAAAGGGTATTCAATTTGCAATCTGTTTCATATAATGAAAATGGGAAGACCGATGTCGATTTTGGAGAAAATAAAATGTTGTATCAAGTTATTGGTTTAAATAACGTTCCTCAATCTCATTGGTCATATACCAATGGTTGAGAGATTGAAAAAGTCTATCTCTAGTAGAGAAGGAGGATTTGAAATTGTGTGTTCAAAAGGCAAAGTATATTTCCCTTTCTTTAGATGAGGTTATTATGCGGTCGATAATAATTCATGGATATGTATTCATGTTTACATATTTTCTAATGAAATAAGGACTCCACACCTCTTGGCAATTCATAAAATGATAGAGAATTGCAATTATGAAAATATTTATAAATTGGTGGTGTCAAATCTAAAGGATATCGCCGGAATGGATGACTTTGCCATTGCAACAAAATTAGTTTGTGTCGAAATCGATGGTGCAAATATAATGCAGGGAGCTAGAAATAGTCTATGTGTTAGAATTCAGAAAACTATTGCTCCATATATGGTTGTTGTCCACTACATGGCTCACATAATGAATCTCGCCTACAAAATTGTGAGCACATTTGAAAATGTAGCTAAAGTGGAGGAATTGATACATGATCTCCATGCCTATTATTCTTGTAGTCCTAAGAGAGTTTTAGAATTTCAAAAATTTTCTATTGGACTGACATAAGGGAAAATACTTCTTAAAGATGTAGATACTGGATGGATATCTATGTATGAACTTTCTGTAGAATATACGATGAATATCCTTCATCGATAAGATTTATGTTTAAATACCGCAAGAATGTAGATAAAGCTAAAGATCTATTGTATTGTTTAACCGACATAGAAACTTTACTCACACTCTGCAAAGATTTTTCCCATGTTGAGGGAGCTTAATATTTTAACAAAGCATGCTCAAGATTGGTAATTCTATATTACAAAATTTATAAGACTCGGAAGACGTGTTTGTTGGAGTCTAGAAAGTTTATATATTTTTGATGGGAGTTTTGAGTCTTGCTTTTGAAAACTGGAATGCATTGAAGATTTGAAAAATTCCAGTGCTTCTTAAATTACAATATAAATGATCATCTGTGTATAACAACACATGAAAGAGAGATTCAACTTCATACGTACTCAAAAATAATTGATATGGCTAACTTAGAAATAGAAGAAGTAAAAGTGACATGAAATTTATATGATGCAAAGATTAATGGAGACTAGGAATAAGTTGAGAAAGATTTCTAAATCATTAGCTAAAGAGATCCGGAAAGATTCAAAAATGATAAAATACTAGAAGCAATGGGAGTTGTAAATCCATAGTTTTGGAATTTTTCAAGCGTGAAAACCTTATACATCTATCACCTTTATTTTTCAAAAACATGGGTGAGTTAACTGCTCATTTTTGTAAGACTGAAGAGATAAATGGAGTTTCTATAGAAGGAAGTTTGGAAAGAAAACTACTTAGTTCACAGTTAACGGATTTTGCTAATACAATGATACGACAAGTTCAACTTCTACAAAAATCACAGGATTACAATGCAATGAAAATGATTTGGAAGGATATATGCTCTAGTAGTATTCTAAATGAAGATTTGAGCAAGTATATTAAATCGTATGAGCTCACAAATAATGATTCTGGGTTCTATGGAAGATGAGAGAGTTTTTAGTGTACTTTCCTTTCTAAAGTCAAAAGTTTGAAATAGATTGGATAAGAATCTAGAAAGTTGTCTCAGATTGTATGTATTGAGTTTTTCTGCGAGTCTTTTCCTTATGATAGAGCAACGGCATTGTGGAGTTCACTAGTAAAAAGAAGAGGAGTTAGTAATATTCTCGCCGAACCCAAGGAATCGAGACACATCCACAAATCATAATATCATTGATTTCAAGAACACAAATGAAAGTTTTTGTTCTAGACTATATGAATTCACATAGATTTCATTTTTTCTATACATTATTGAGAGTACTTATGTATTTCATTCGTAGATTACAAATTTCAATAAATACAATATTATATTTGTCATTATTTGATCATTTGCCGTTTGAACAAAGTCATTATATGTTTCTATTATGCAATTTTTTATTTATTTTTGATTTTCAAATAGAGACTGAAATAAGGACACATTCGTCTTTTATATGCATTAATTTATTTATTTTACATATGCAACAATTCAGAAATGTAAAGAAACTAAATAGTGTAAATTTAAGCAACATTTACATAAACAGTAGAAAAGAAACATAGTTTGTATTACCAACATATAGTAACATTGTGAATTACTATATGAATAAAGTACAAATTCACAAAGCATTATCGGCCAATACAATCCAAAAAAGGGGTTGTAATAACATATCAAAGCTTCCGGAAAAGTTATGTCATATAAGGACACATTACGAGGTCATCCTCTTTTCTGCCTATGATTCAAAATCATAGTTGTCCTTACTTTTGCCACACGGAATAAAAACTAAAAAGGGTAGGCCACTATCTTTTAATTTCTACACTAGTTTCGAATTGTGACAACACATGGTGAACTTTACTAACTTCTCAAATTTTATGATGCAGGTGAAGCTTTTCATTTTTCTTGCATATGAGATGGAGGAATCTATTGCATCTATATAGAGCTAGTTGCTATAACTCTTGATGCCCGAATATCTCCCGATATAGTGTTTATATTTTCTAGTATATTCAGCTCCTCCTCGCTACATCTTATGCAGAAAAAAAAGTGTTGCATGTGGCATCTTTCTTTTCCTTCATAAGACTTCTCGAACCATCTTATGCTCTTTTATTATCCTTCTCAATCTATTATTTTGTTTATTAATAACAATGAGTTTTTCCTTCAATCGTATAAAATAATTCAAAGCTTTTGCAAGCATTTTTCAAATGTGCTTTGAAAACAATCGCTTCTTTCTTTAATTTTTCATATTTTGCCTACAAAAGAGAAATATTAAATTTTTATTCTATCGATAATATGAAATAATATATACCAAAGGTGCTTATAATATCGTATAATTTTTGTTTTTTCATGTAAAACTAAATTCCCACTCACAACAACTTTCTCTTTTTCTCCATTTGTTATTAAAACATTTGTCTTGTCTTTTGACCATTTGTTGTAGTAAGCCCGTGCTTCAACATTGAGATTCTCCAACCTATTCAACATTATGTCTATAATTTCATCATTGTAATCATTACTATATGAAATTGTCCCTGATTGAGCTTTGTTTAGAAAAACATCCTGCCATGTTGGTTGGCTCTCTACCGTAGCGAACAATGAATGCCTTTGTGCATAATTATGGTATCTTGTATTTATTTCTTTTATCAATTTTTTTTCTCTCCTCTCCCAAGACCGCACCAAATCCACATCAAACATTACAACCTCTTGAATTTTTTTCCCCATACTATCTGATATCAGATTTTCTAATATAAAATGTGTCTTTTCATCATCTGTTTGTGGAGCAGCACTTGGGGGAGGAGGAGAGTCACTGCCCTGTATTACATGCACATTTTGTTGTTGAGGTGGAGTAGGGTGTCAAAATAGTTACCCTTATATGCATCGCCGCTTATCAAACCCTAAATACTCCTCGTCAAGGGCGATGTTGTTCAAACGTTGTGTGGTGTTACACTTACAACACCACCTAGTGATAGTCCAAGAAATTCGGTTATAGCAGGATGAATTGTTCCTCGCCGACTTTGTAGGCAACCTAATATTCTTTCCTGAAGTCCTCGTTTGAGTTGGTAATTGATGTGTTGGAGGAATTGGTGGCCTCATTGCAAGCGGAATATGCCCTCAAGCCATATGACTTGCATAAAGCAAATAAAAAATTAATAGAATATAACAATGGGCTTTGTAAATTTTAAAAATTGTAAGGAAACAAAACAAGAAAATCAAACTACCATACAATATACCTTGCAAAGAATGAGACACAATCGTGACATTTCTATCTCCACACCCTAAATGAGTTTGATCTTCATCATCAAACTCGTAGTTTTTTAATACAATACATCTAAAAATATGAGTAGAAATATTAGAATACATACTCTATACTAATTTCTTGAACTTGTAATTTATATAAAAAGATAATTTCATTATTCATACATGTAGTTAAATGTGGTGGTAAATGTGATGTGGATATCGACCCCCTAGGTCGCTTATGATGAGGTCTTACTAGTGTTGATTCTACTAAATCCATGTCGAATCAACACAGGACCTCTAGAGGGGCTTTACCTCTAGCAATTTCCTCCTTATGCGATGTCTGCAACTATTAATTTTATCTACAAAATCATACAATTATTATTTTATTCAAAATATTGAAATTAAAATCGTTATAATAAGAAAACAAGTAAAAATAAGTGTTACCTATTGTTCTTTTAGACTAAGACTAATCATCTTGTCATTGATTGTAGTAGGAATCATATCCCGCATCAAATCATAGTACACTTCATTATAGAAAGCAAGAATAAAATTGCAACAAGAGAATACAGTCCTGGATTTATCAATTTGATTGGCTTTGCAGAATGGGAGATATCTTATTTTATTCTATTGGACAAATAATTGCACCAATCGAATTGTTGACCTGCTAGTGTCTATAATAAATATTGAACTACCCAATATGGAATGTCTACAGATCTTCCCTGTAATATAATCCTGGCCTGAAAAAGTGAAGCAACTGCAATAAAGAATTTTTTTGTAATACCTTATAGAAGAAGGCCTCTTGATGAACGATTAAGCGAAGCCGCAATCACAGAAAATAAATGTTTGAGCCTTTGTGTCATCAAGTAATGTTAAGAAAAAATCATTTGAAAATAATAAACTTACCATCAACCTGTACATTGCAATGAGACTCCAAAATTTTTTTGTCTTCGTCTGTAAGGACAACCTTTGTAGTAAGAGGCGACTTATTTCCAAAAGGTAAACCTATTAACCGATGTACGTCCTCGGGTTTTATAGTAAAAGAAATTTGAAAACATTTCAGATGCATGAAAAGAATGGAAAATTGTCCATCACTGTCTTTGTAAGAGGCGCGAAGGTAATCAAGGAATGATGTATCATTGTTGAATTGGGGCATGTTCACAAGCCCAGAAAATTCTAATTTTTCGAGCCAATCCTTTGGAGCATCTTTTGATTTTAGTAGAGATAAAATATTTGGGCACGTGAGGTTTTGTATTGAAATTTGGGTGTAGGAATAGATGTGGTACTTTGGCTATTGCTGAAATTTGGGAGATGTGAAATTTGGGTGTAAAATTGGAGATCTCGAGAGCACTTTGAAATTTATGAATAAAAGTGAAAAAATGAACCTTAAAAGGGTATTCATAGGGCCCAAGGGTATCATTAATGAACATTAAATTCATTGATACAATGCCCAATCCATGCTTGCAGAACTACTCCCATGCTTAACCGTCATCCTGTCGAAACCTCAACCGTCCTAACCCACCTCGACCAACCATTGCGCACGTCCACCCCTTCCCATCCAACCCCTACCCATCCAACTCCTATCCATCCAACTCACTCGTCAAACATTGTCCCATCCAACCCCTCCTATCCAACCCACCCGTCCACCCCTCCCATCAAACCCACCCATCCAACCCCCATCCAACCCACCCGTCCAATCAATTCATCTTGCCATTGACCGTCCAACTCACCCGTCCAACTCACTCATCCAACTCACCCCATCCAACTTACCCCGTCCAACTCACCCGTCGAACTCACCTGACCAACTCACCCCAGAAACCTTTGACAGTCTGGCCCACTCCTCCAACCCGCTCGTCCAACCTTTGACCGTTCAACCACTGACCATCCAGCCTCCATCCAACCCACCCATCTAAATCACTGTCTGTCTAACTGGTCTCATGTCCAACTCCGCTCGACCAAAATTATGAACCGAGGAAACAAGGCTCTGTGAAAATTGCCTTTACCACAATTTTTTTTAAAAAATTCTCCAACGATTTGAAATTCGATTTATGATATTCGGCAATGATTCGAAAGTAAATTTTCAGAGGGGTCTTCTTAAAATGAACCCCGCCATAGGTTTTCTTTAGATATAGATTATGGTATGATGTAGTAGTTCTTAGATTCTACATCCACACTCCTTAGGATGTAGATATGATTCATGATGTATCATTTTTACTTAGTGTTACTTGTTATTTAGTTGTCGATCACACGAGGATGCAATATTTCATGAGTGCGGATATGATTTATCTTAAAAATAAATAAGAGGTGAATGTGTGAGTTCTTACTTATTTATCATTAGGTTAGGGTTAGAATCTACATGTATATTTAAAATATTAAATGAAAATTAACATTTATATTAGAATATACATATGAAATATTGAATGATAGATCAGTTATAACATGTGCTAAATATAAATAGATATATGAAAACGTGTGGAATTAATTTATTGAATTGTCTAGAAACTCATCCTCGGTGTGGAAAGGGGTATAAGGTGGATGGAAATATTCTATAGATGATTCATCTATGATTCTAGAACTACAATTTTCTTAAGAAGAAACCATTTTTCACAAGACCATACAGTTCAATGATTTGGTCCTCTTTAATGGTTTTTTTGTTATAAATGATATTATATAACTCTTAGGACCTCTCAGGGAATGATTGTATATTGATATTATAGACAAAAATCACATGCATACTACTATATTACTATGTCAACAAGTATTTTTTATATATATGGATCTTGAGTGAGAAAAGTATTCAATGGTGACACAATCCCATGTCCATTCCTTTTTTCATTGACTTATTTTGTATTGACCTTTTATGTATGTCACTTCTTTTACTTTTGTCACTCCCGCACTTCTTTCTGGTTAGGTCACAACCCTTTCTATCAGTATTTTCACATATGTTGTCATTTTCTCCAGGACACTAGCACGTGTACTAACACTAACGCTTAGGTGCTTGTGTTCGGATCTAGGTGCTCCTATCCTACTTATTTATTTCATTTATTTTGACATTTGTGGTTGGACTTTTTAGCTATATCGACTTATCTCGACCTCCTAGTCTACATGTCGTGTCACTAGTGTTTAAATTCAAATAATAAATCCCTATCTATACATATCATACATACCATTACAAGGGTCTGACAATTATCAAGGGCTATCTATCTACATACTATCAAAGGGACTACATTATTTGGGATGTTTATTATGCATACAATGCATAAGAAGGGGAAGTTATGAATTCCATCCACACATTTGCATTCTATCTAGCTTCTAGCCCGCTATCTTGGCGTCATTGGCGCGAGGGAAACCTAAGGACACTATTGCACACACAAGCACATAAAACTACATTGAGTCTGAGATGTAGTGCACCGCTTGGTCATAAGCTCACTCAGTTGGGTGACCACTGGGGTTAGTTCGAATCTCCATTTTACATATGTCATATTAAATATTTGATGTGTTTTGGGGTTTTGTAGGTGAATACAATTTTACAGGTTACAAGCGAATGCAATGATCATCCAATGACACATAGATGATCAAGAGTGAAGGTTAGAGACACTTGCACAACACCAAAAATTTTAGGATCTGATTCCCTACGTAATCATAGGAGCCAATAGGAGGTCTCTGGAGCCTAGGCATCTGTAAACACAAAATTACACTCTTAAAACTATTATTATACTGCTAAATATGTTGTTTTATATATGGATATTGCATAAGGAAAGTATTCACTGATGACCCATCCTATTTTCCATCCATTCGTCTTGTTGGTCTTCATTACTTTTTTCTTGCACATTTGTTACTCATACACATAGTTTTGGTCACGTCTCAGGGATCCCTGTTTGTCAATTATCACTCATTTTTCGTCACTGTCTCTGGACAATAGCACCCAAGGCTGGACAGGGCGCGCTAGTCGCTCTGTCCATCCCGTGCGCCCCTTTTTCCTCTTTGTGTTTGATCTTATTTTTGACATTTGAGGTCGGTCTTTTCAGTTTTCCCTCCCATCTCCCGAGGTACTAGTTGGCATGTCGAGTCATTAGTGTTGAAATTCGAACAAGAGATCCCTATATAAACACAACATACATACCATTATATGGGTGGACTATTCTTATCAAGGGCTATCTATCTACATAGAGAAAGGGATTGCATTGGGATATTACTCTACATACACATTGCATAGGAAGGGGATTTCATTCTATTCCATCCACCATTTGCATTTTTATCTAGTTATTGCCCCTATCTTGGCGTCATTGGTGCAAGGAAACCTAGGAGCACTATTGCACACATAAGCACACAAAACTACATTGGGTTTGAGATGTAGTGCAACGCTCACTTATAAAACCACCATTTTGGAATCGAGTATAGTTTGACCCCTTCATTTGCTTCATTCTTTTTTAGGGTTTGATGCTTTGTGTGGGGTTTTATAGGTGATTCTTCATTACAGATTTATAGTGACATCGATGAACTAAGTGTGACACTCATGTGACCAAAGGAGAATACTTACAAAGACTTAGTGAAAATTTCAGAATCAGATTTTGAATTTTTTTCGCATCAGGGCACCCATATTGTATACTAGAGTGCCCTGGTGCCTCCATCCTTCTCCGGCACCCCAATCTAGGCAAATCTACCCCGATACAATTTTCTAAGGTTCATCATGATACTTTTTTCCACTGTTCAATTATACTTTGCTCACTCCCAAATCACTGTGAGGTAAGTCAAATTCAGGTAAGTACCTTATCCTTCTTATTTCCTTTCATTTATAAAAATCAAATAAATTATATAACACTTATATTTCAATATATTTCATTTATGGCATTTCTGTACATTTAGATTCATATATAAAATTCAGATTTTATTGAATCATTTTGGTGAACCCATAGATTAGAACTATTTTCCCTAGGATCCACTAAAACCCTAATGGATAAGGATAGATCTTCTCCTTCTCAGCTAATCATGCCTCATGTTAGTGTTAATCCCATCTATGATGAGGCAACCATAGTTTAACTTACTACCCTATATCATGATATTACTATGCTAGATCATATTCAACAACAACTCTTAGCTAACAAATGTAATGTGCCTACTAGCTTTGATAATTCTACCATTGGCATTATTTCTGATCTGATGAGCTTCACTCATTATACACCATGTTATCATTATCCATAATCCTCCTTCGAAATTTCTAAAGAATATATAGATGATACTCTCATTAATTTCATGTTTGGCCTTGACAATAATACACATGTGCATATTGATTATCATGTTAGTAAGGAAACTACTCTAGCTACATCTCATGTTGCTTCTATTTTTGACAATGCTTTTCTTATCTACTCTCTAAGGAATTTGGTGGAGAAGAATCTACACTTCCCACTTTATGAGACATTATTCAAAGGTGAAATTCCAACAAACATGTATGCTAGGTTAGTAGCTATTGATTTGGAAAAAATAGGAATTGAGGAAAGAAGTATCCTTGGACTCCAAGGTGCAAAAAATAATTTCACAACATAACACAACTTTGACATGAGGCATGGATTATAGGTGGAAAAGTATGCTTCATAGTTATATTAATGAATACTTGATATTTACTTTTTCTTCCACAAGTAAAGCACAATTCAAATTCTTTCGAGAGATTCATGGATCACACCTAAAGCAATTCCCATTGGAAATCAAGAAGTTGATGGTAGAAATGGGTATTGAAAATTTCCACATGAAAAACAAAACATTCCACATAGATGAGAAACACGTAACGCTAGGAAATGGATGGAGAAAAATTGTTCTATTCATGGATTCCTCATATGAATGTACATTGATAAAAATGTGTCATGAAGAATAAAGGCACAAGATGATATAAGATAGGGAATTAATTCATCAAGAGGATTCAAATTCATGAACTACGTTGGAAAACTAAAGACATTGATTTTAGAAGGAAGGAAAAGAGAGAATAAAAGTATCGGAAGAAGAAGTAGTGCGTGCAAAAAAATGAGAATTCTAGAGGATGAAGAGGCACAATATAATGCACAAAACATCATAATACAACCTACCATGCCTACTCATACACTTGGAACACCACGAATATAAGATCAAATGTTAATTGAAATAGATAGTGACGAAGAAGTGGGCCTAGATAAGATAAGGGAGACATTATATATTATTTTCTTGTATGTTATTCAATCACTAATCCCAAAAAAATAAAGATACAATACAATTGAAATGTTCTAAACGGACAACGATTTGCAATGATGAGTACTAATAAAACAACACAAACACTAGGTGGTGTGCGGGAAGTGCAACATTACAATAGGACATTGGAACTCACTGCTCCAAGTGCTAGTGGTGGAGGAAATTAAATTTTTAGGGTTCCTACAACATGTGCAATGATACAAAGAAGAGTTTTTCTGCTACAAAAGTATCCTCCCCAAACATGTTCTATGAGATGTCTTTGCACCTATCATAATATCATGGTATTAAGAATGCTATTGAACACGTACATAAGTGTGAACTGATTTGACACATAAAGAGGGTGATTTTCCCATATCGCAAAGCTAACTAGTTCTCTATGACATTATTAGATCACGCCCATACTTGGTATAGGAATCATGACTGCTACAAGTTGTGGTGGATTACGATCAATTGAAGGTATCATTTTAAAGGAATTTGATATACCATAGTTTGAGTAACAAAGCATTTAAATGCTCAAGGAAATAAAATAGGAATTGACTAAAAGTTTGCACATGACATGTGCTTTAAAAATCTAATCTATAAATTTTCATACGAGATACATCCATTGTAACATGCATAGTGGTTTTCTATGGGGTTACTCATACCATTCATATACATGCTCTCAAATAAATCTTTCAAAATCCATGGGAATCCTTGAAGTAGCTTTGCATGTCAAAATAGGTGGAAGCATAGACATTGGGGTTAGTTCCTTCATGGAGGAAAAATTCATTGATGGTGACCCAATTAGAAAAATTAATGTCGAATAATGCAAAGTAAACACACAACGGAGTGTGGTGCACAAATTGTGAGATAGAAGGATATACAAAGAGTACATGTCCATGTTGAAATATAAGGTGATGTTATTAGCATGTAAAATATGTGAAGACAGTTAAATATGTTATTAATGTGTAAAATTTGTTGCTAGCATGCAAAAATCAGAATACATGGAAACTAGGATGAGACCAACATGAATAATGCAATCAAATAAGTTGAAGAAAATGGTTCCTAAACACATGGTGTTGAAAATAAATGGGCTATACCTTTGAGCACGCTTACTTCATGGTTATTGGGTATAACCACTAAGAAAAAAAAGGCCCCCTTCCCCATAATTATTACTAGCATGTAAAATATGTTTTTTTTTATTGATAAACGCTTTTGACCGGAGCTATGAACCGGAGGGCTACCTGGGACCCCACCCATTATAGCCAATGTCTCGAGACAAGATATTACAATTCTACCAACCTAGACTGTGACTAGTGAGCCCGCATTGATGATGTAATTTCTGCCACCGCCATTTTTTAGAGCCACTAGCCACCTTGAACACTAATGCCGACGATACAAAGTCTGCCACTACCAAGAATAACTGTCAATCGTAACCACCTGTGATGCAACAACTGCCAGCATCGATAACCACCCAAAAGGGATTGCGCCTAGCGGGATTTAAACCTGGGTGGATCTGAACACAACCGTCCATCTTAACCGATCCACCCAAACCCCATTGGTGCATGTAAAATATGTTACAACTAGTATGCAAAATATGTTAAAAGGATATGTGATGTTACTATCATGTAAAATATGTTACTAGCATGTAAAAAGCGAAGACGTGGAGACTGGGATGAGACCAACATGAATAATTCCATCAAATAAGTTGAAGAAAATGATTCCTCAACACATGGTGCTGCAAAAAAGTGGGTTATACCTCCGAGATCACTTACTTCATAGTTATTGGGTATAACCAATAAGAAAACAAACCCCCACAATTCTTACTAAAGAGGAAGATCTTGAATTGGTGCAATGGTGTTATCAAATGGTTGATATGGGTCATGGGTTAGAAATATCACAATTGTAAGCATATGTGGCATACATATGTGAATCTAGGTCCACCCCATTCATAGATGATATACTTGGAAACTCATGGTGGGATGGTTTTAAAAATGACACCTAGATTTAAGATTGAGGACATGAGAAGGACTTGATAGAGATAAAAGTAAGTCTAAGGCTATCTATTGTTAATTATTTCTATATGAATTTTTCCTCTGTTTATAAATATACTTTATATGGGCCAAGAAAAATATGGAATTGTGATGAAACGGCTTATAGGAAGGAAGAAATTGTGGTATGAGAGTGCTTGCTAGAAGGGGAAATAGAAATATCCTATACATAATCCCAAAAAGGCGTAAAATGGATTACCATATTATGTTGTTTGAATGGTTCTATACAAAGCCTCCCTGGTTTTTATCTTTTCAAAGGTAAGAAACAATTACAAAATTACATAGTAGGTTGTGATCCTTGTGCTTGTATCGCAACACAACCTTATGCATGGATGGAAAAAGAATTATTCATGAAATGGTTGCATCATTTTGAAACATGTGTACCACATGGTGTGTCTCCAACCAATATGCATTTACTAATTTTTGATGGTCATAGTTCACATGTGGTTCCAGGAACAATTCAAGAGGCAAGGAGTTTGGGGATACATTTACTTACATTACTAGCACAAATTTCTCACAAACTACAAACTTTATATGTCAATGTATTAACTCCATTAAAAAGTTACTTCAAAGAGGAGAGACGTAAATGGCTATTTGAGAAACATGGGATAGATGTCAACGGGTCAAAATTGGCTACATTGGGAGCGGGGCTTTTCAAAAGGCTCTTTCACTGAAAATATTAAACTAGGTTTCAAGAGGACATGTATACAACCTCTTAATCCAAATGCTTCGGATGAAGACATGGCATATAGTAGAACATTTGATACATCTAATCAAGATGAATCATGTGCAATGGAAAACATGTTAAGGCTAGGTAGAGGTAATTTAGAGGTGTCAAACATAAAGTAGTGTAGTGAAGATGTTGAGATTGTACTCAACACACATGAAAGTAAAGAATGTGATGATGAATATATTGAATAAATTGCAAGTGAATATGTTCACCAATAAATAATAACTCGGGTTGGACAAAGTCAATTTGATGAGTCATTAACATTGCCTCCTTAGGTTATCTCGTCTCGATTGGATGAAGGAAATTGCTCTTAATCTTGGTATCAATTTGAACATCAGAAATGAAGAAGAAACCCTATTTGTTACTTGACAACCATCACTAATTCATGAGTCGATATGGTCCACTTCTTTGTCAACACTATAGATGAGGAACAAGGTGATGTAGCGAGTTTGAGGAAGCAAAGATTAGAGTAGAAAAATGTAATGAAAATTGTGAGGAAAATAAAGGACAAAGTTCCATTTTTAAATTTTGAAACTTTCAATGGAAAGGGTGATGGATTCAACAAGGTCAAATTGAAATGATGGAATAATACTGATTGGGAATCTTAAGTCATCACTACTTGATCAATATATGGAGCTACTTGTGGAAAAAGAGAACAAAAAGAAAGAAATCAAAGACTTGAAGCAAAGATAAAGGTTACCGTAATGCCTTGTTCTATGTTACACCTGTTCATCCTTCGGTGATCGAGTGCTAAGCATGGAACGCCATTGTGCCTTCATCGATCATTGGTGGACTTCACCTTGGTCACAGGGAATACTCAATCATCTCCCTCTTCATCATGTTTGCTGGTGTCGTGTTGTTGTTGTCGTTACTGGGCCTTGCAACGCCTGTTACGATTTCCTTGTTAAAGGAAAATCATGTTCTCTTTTACCGTGTTTGTCACATTTACCCTTATTAATAGGATTAATTATTATTATTATTATTAGGTTATAAAATAATAATAATAGTATTATTATTTTAGTTGTCGAATAACAATTACTATTATTATTATTTATTTATTTATTGTGTCGATTTCAGGAATATTATTAATTACCTGTAAGTTACCTTATTTATTTATTTTATCGGCCGCTCTCGAAGACTGAGCCCCGATTCACGCATGAGGAGGACCTTGTTCATGGGTGATGCCATTGCTTAGGAAGTGGTGTTCGTTCTTAGCGTTTAACATTTTATTTGTGGCCATCCAGATCTCTTTGTGTGCGGTGTATACATACTTTCCTTTTCGGTTAGTGTTTTGGTTGTATGGGGGCATCCACCCACCCCAACTAATTATTTTTACCCTTGCTGGCCGCGTACACTTGTTTCCTTTTGTTGAAAAGACCTGGCCTTTAATTATGCGTGGAGGAAGAGCACTTACCACTCTTTTTTTTGCAAGGCGTGTTGGTCTTTCCTTTGGTTTGAATGCCAAGTGGGGGGCAGTTGGCCACCAGTATTTTCCAGCGACCTTCCAACCACTTCAGACCTGTATCTTTTATGACCTACTCTACTTTCTTTGACTTCCTGATGCCTTTGTCTGCCGCGTCTTGGGGGAAGGAAACCCCTGATTTGGGGAGTCTTTTGATTGGATTTAGACTGGTTTTACTCGAGCATTCTTCCCTGGCCGCGTGGGCTCCTCTAGAGACTGGTCGCTACACTTTAATGGAGTTTCCTTGCAAGTCTGCCCTTTTGACACGCGCTGGGAGGATGTTGGCTAGGTTGTGGAGTCTGGGTGTGCTCCAGCTGCAAGCTAGTGAAGCAGATGTGTTGCCTCCATTGTTCTTTGAGTGCTGCGAGGTGTGTTCTTGTCTCATGGGATCCATCAGGTTGACGACTGACCCGCGATAGTTTTTAGCCGGTGGTAGACATGTTATAGTTTGGTTGAAGCTTTTTGAGTGCTTTCAATAGGCAGGTTGTCCAACTATGTTGTTTTCTGTTCTGTATCAATGCATCCTCAGATTTAGGTCTCTCCTTCAAGATAGTTTTATCAAAATCGACTTTATGTGATAGAGAGAGTGTTACCAGGAGACTGGATGAAGTTTATTGCTATGATTCTCTACTGAGACCTTACTTTTTTTACGATGTAGCTCATGGAAGAGGATCTCATGGAGGCGGATCTGTTTCATATCAAAGTATTCATGAAGCACAATTTGATTTGCAATTATGTGAGCTCTTCAACGAGTCACTAAGTTGGCAAGCATGAAGGTTTCTGTTGGAATTATCACACCTTCAAGCTACAGCTGAAATGTTTGCACCGAGAGTTTGATGTTGTCCTCAAATCTGATGAAGGAAAAGGTTTATATATCATTACGGTAGATGCCTTTCAGAGCTAGGAGCGTGATGTAATCATTATGTCTTGTGTCTGAGCTTCAAATCATGGGGTTGGCTTTGTAGCTGTTATTCACCGCATGAATGTGGCACTTGCAGCTCATGAGCACTTTGGGTTAAGGGAAAAGTAGCTGCATTGAAACAATCTAGTGACTGGTCAGCCTTAATTGAGGATACTAAGTCTAGGGACTGTTTTATGGATATGGAGTCTGTACCAAGAGATTTTTTTGGTTAATAAAGCCATCTTCTTTTGCTTATTAAACGTATGCCCTGGTTTTGTTTCTTTTGGTGACCTGCTCACGCCAATTATTGGCTGGCTGCATGAGGATTTGGTGGAGAATATAGTTGGGTTTGTGGGCAAAAGGAAAAGGGGGTCTATAGCTATAGAAATAGGTACAGATCTTCTTTGGATATGGCAGTCATGACGATGGTTGTGTGGGTTTCTATGGTGGTTGTGATGCTCTTGAGTAGAGTGCTTCTATCTTCCGTAATTGCTCCCGAGGATTTCAAGAAGGCATGTTTCAATCACCCCTTTCCTATGCCAAGCATGGCCGTTAATAGAGTTTGGACCTTCAGCAGGCTGAGGAAGAGAAGTTGCGCAGGTTGTGTTGTTGTTGCCCGAGCCCTGGTCGACGTGCTTGTTGGATTGGAAGAATTCTAATCAGGCATGTTAAATCTACTCCTTGTAATAGTTTTCTACCTTCTTTCAGTATCTTGAAATGAATTTTCTTTCCTCTTGAATGGTGCCTAGACAAAATGTTTTCGTGGTTGTTTATATCGCTGCCTGATTGTGTTGGTTGTTCCTTTAAATCTCGTTCCAATTTCACTGGTTTTGCTTGGAATGTTCTTTTCCTCTCTTATAGCTTACTCTATTTCATATTTGTCTAAATGGGCTACTGCAATATTGAGTGATGCAGTCTAGTTCGTAGGGAAGGAAACATTATAGAGTTTCGTTTGCTTATATGACTCTCTTTTAAAAGAATTCTGTGATGGTATTTATAATTGAAGGCTTACTATATGGAAGGTTAAGCCTTCATATCTCTATTTGGTTGAATAAATACGTATTTCTGTTTAGGGCTCTCTGTTTTGCTAAAAGATACATTAATAGTGACATTGTGTTCTAAAACTTGTTTAAGCTTTGTGGGCATTCCTTACTTTTGTTTAATTAGAAAATGGCATTAGGGTTTTGCTTTAGAAGCGTACATAGTTGACTTTTGTACCCGATTCTAGAGGATGAATAACTTTGACATCTATTTTGGCCTCTACGTGTTGAGAGAATTACTATACCTACTTCTGGTTCAAACTCTTGTTTGATTAAAGTAAGGGGAAACATTGTGAGTTTAATTGAATGAAATCTCTTCAATTTTTTTAAGGGTCGCGAGCAAGCTATTAATAGCTATACTGAAACAAAATTTGTAGGTGAATCCATGGTATTGGACTCGTGAACTCATTTCCTGTTAGATGACAGCTGATTACAGTGATAATATAATAGGTGGCTATTATATTCATCTGTTTGATATTTGCTAGACATTTCCTTGATAAGCCCACATGGATCGGGTAAAATTTCCATCTTCTATACCATTGGCAAGGAGCTCATAGAACTTCTAGGCCTGACTACACTGCGTAACCTTCCTGATGGATATGTGTGTTGGTTCTTATTTTTGTGCTTGCACTCGTGGTAAGGTCTTTTGAGTCTAGGGCATCATTGGTGTATTACCCACCGTGTATCGAATCCCTTTGTTTTCGAACTCGAATATCTTATTCTTCGAACTTGGTTACTAAAAGTCCCATTTTGTGGCTTTGTTAAGGAAATCAATTTTTATTTTTATTTTAAAATACTTATTGACATTGTCGGAAATATATAAAAATTATTAACGACTTTTGGGTTTAGCCTTCCCTTATATTATGTAGAGAAGTTGACGATTTGGATAAGGTTTGTTGGTAGAATAATGGCCCTTTTTGTGTCCCATTTGTATGCTTTTGGAAGAGTGGATTTTTTTGTTAACTTGTACTACGTTTAAGAAATCCTAAATGGAGGTAGTGGTAAACTCCTTGGTTAAAACTGAAACTATAAGTTGTTTTCTTTTAAGGGCGTCGAACCCATATTACTATGAAGCCTCCTTGGGAGATTTGGATAACGTCGTTTTGTTTCGCGCCTACGATCATAATTAGTATGTTTTGTCTTCTCTTGGACCTCTTTAGATGGATGGATTGAGTATTGGATTCCAATCACGTAATCCATAGGATTACATGAAGGAAATATCA
Organism: Taxus wallichiana var. yunnanensis; assembly: GCA_018340775.1. NCBI lineage: Eukaryota > Viridiplantae > Streptophyta > Pinopsida > Cupressales > Taxaceae > Taxus > Taxus wallichiana. The sequence continues at coordinate 149,816,120 of CM031241.1, forward strand.
ACACTCTTGACTTTCTTGTTCCTAACCCATAAGGTCTTGCCTTGATTTATGTGATTTTGTTCTTACTGGTATTTTGACTTTCTCCTTGTTGGATGGTTTAGATTTCTTTCTCATGCAAATAATTTTGGAGTTGTGGGTTGTGTTTTAATCCATTTTTGAATTAGAACATTCCTTTCTTGATATTGTTAAATGTTAGCTTACTGTTGCAATGTGTAGCCTTAACATGCTCAGTTCTCGCGAACTGATTCTAGCTAGTATTTGTGCAGATGGATTATGCGAGTAGATTAAAGGAAAGAGTTGTAAAGGTTTCATCAGTGCAATTTATGAAGTTCCTTGTAAAAATGTCCAATGTGAGGTAAATTTTGTAATAGTGCTTGCAAAGGAGTTTAGAAGACCTCTTGCCTTGGGTTGTTCTGAAATTTCGTGATGATGTTGTCTTGTCCTTCTGTAGGTAAACTGGTAACTTACCTTTGTGAGAAATGGTATTCAATCTTTACATTGATATGAGTATTGTAAAACTTTGATCTTGAGAATAAATTGTCAAGTTAAATCTTTCTAAGACTGAGTGAGAATATATTATAAGTAAAGTAAAATGGGTCGATTAACCCTTAAAGAAGCTAAACAAAAATAATAATTTTATATTGCAAATAAATTAGTGTAGAGGTGACCAACTTGAGAGCATGTAATTCCATAAGTGATCTAAGATGAAACTATCCTTTGTTAAGTAACACTATATAACTTGATATCCCTAGCTACACTATTGAACACTATCCCTTTCATGGTGAAATTCTTAAATGAACTTAAAGGTGAAACAAATTGTTAGTTGATATAAGATAATAAGATTTAATAAGTAGGAGGAATTGGTTTGAAACCACGCAATCTGTCTCTCAACCATTTGAAAGGTAAATTGTCTTCTTTTGTAAAAATCTTCCAGGTGAAGCCTAAGTAAAATATTTAATAATTTTCGATAAATCCTCAAGCTTCAATAAAAACCGGGTTAATAACTAATGAGGTCATAAAGATGAATTCAACTCGATCTTCTTCCTCTAACCAGTTTTTTTTTGGCGCTTGGTAATCTTTCTCTTAAGTTTGTTGAGAGAATCCATATTGTAATAAGGTTATGAGCGAGTTTTAGTAGCATAAGTGAGGATAGATGGCCTTGTGATATAAATTACCTCCTTTATTAAATAATTGAATTAAACAAATAAATGTCAAAATAGAGAAGATTTAAAGTTAATTACTCAGTGAAAAAGGAATAAACTTAGCTTGGTAAGATGAATTGTATGAATCGTATCTTGAGTCTCCTTGAAAACGTAAGCTAAGAATGCAAGATGTCTTATTAAAATAAATAACCCTCAAGAATATCTCATTGTGGTTGGCCCTAAATGTAAGTGTGTTTTGTGGTTGGACTTCTATGTTGTCATGTCTAAAAGAAAAGTAAATTGTCCTTGAAAGGTGTGAACGTTTCAATGCTTCCTTTATGGCCATCTTTGTATCTAGTTGTTCACAGTGTTAGTTGAATCCTTGGTGACGACATGTTGCGTCATGTTATGTGTCAAGCAAGTCAAAAAAAAAAATTATCCTGTCTTTTACTGTGTTGTCCGTGTGTGAGTTTTTGGGTCGTTACACTTGGTATCAGAGCGTAGGTTCATGCTCTCGAACCTGGGCGGATTGGTGTTGTATGGTGATGGAGTGGTGGTGGTGTTACATGATGATGTTTCATGATGATGATGATGTTACATGATGGTGGTAGATATTGGAAGAGTAATGTGCTTTAAGCATGATGTGATCCATGTCGTAATTGTGATATTGTGAACGCACATGATGTGTATGTCACTTTGTGCGTGTTTGTGATCATGTTGATATGTTGGGGATGGGAGTATTCTCTCTCCTTCTTGTGGATTCTATGAAGAGTTCACGTGTGAATTGTTGTTTGTGATGTGTGAAAAGAATTCTAATGTGGATGATGGAGTGTTGGAACATTGTGACATATTGTGATATGTAAGTGTATCAATGTGTTGTATGACTAGATTGATGTTAAAAGAAATGAGTTGTATCATGATGTTTTTACCATGTTTTGAAGAAATGTGTGTACCACCTTGTTATGTAGCAATGGATGTTATGTTGTGATGTACTATGTTCATCGTATGTATGATTTGTGCAAATATGTAATGCTTCATGTTGTGATTTGGGGTCATACGGTGAGTGTATGAACCCTATCGTATGGTGATTGCACTTTGGGTGTAGAATGTGGTAAAGTGATGTGTTACACTCGGTGAATGTATGATTGTGATCTACCTTGTATATGTACCACCATTGTGTTAGTGATGTAGTTACATGTTATGTTGTGAACCTTACGCTAACCGACCCTAGGGGTAATCGGTAGAAGTGTATGTTGAGAGTGAGGAATGGTGTACCATGGGTCAATAACTTGAGCCGAAACTTGGTTTAGTAGATAGCATGTGATTCTTTCCTCTCTCCCTATGTGGTTGCATGTATGCAACCTAAGTGCAACTATGACTATGTTTAGCCTTGTCGAAGTGGTGGCGGGATGATTCAGATGGAGGTGATGACAGTTGTATTATTGATATGTATTTTACGAGCTGAGGCTCGATGTTAGAGTCTTTGCAAATCGTTGAGTACCCCTTTGGTGGCCGAGATAAGGCCACACGGTTATCGTAATGTGACATTATTATAAGTTGATTTTATTCGTAAATTGAGTTTTTACTTTATTTTGTGAGGACCAGTACTTTTCTTGATTGCCATGCTTTACATTTTGGGCATTTTCTTGGTTTGTGGCACTAACATGGGGATTTTGATACTAACTATGGCTATTTGGCCATTTATTTTTCTTGAATTTGGGTCTTCTTTTAAATTTGAAATTTTTACCGCCTTGCCCAAGGCTTGTACTTTGCCACGTGGCACTTTGATTGGATTGTTGTGCTTGGTTTTATTGTTGTGATGTGTGGAATAGGGTCATGGGATGCACCATGGAATCGTTGGACCTATGGACCCGCTTCGTTGTATAGGAGTACGCCCCAAGGAGTACGAGATAACTAGCGGGTTGTTGAACCACACGTTATTATGTCACTTGGGTTAGGAGTATTCGAACTCTATGTGTCTTAGGCCATAGGGTCGATCGGCCTCCTTGAGGGAGGCATAAGAGTTTGAGGGAGGCATAAGAGACTTGAGGGAGGCATAAGAGTTTGAGGGAGGCATAAGAGACTTGAGGGAGGCATAAGAGTTTGAGGGAGGCATATGATATTTGTGTGTATGGTTGATGTTTTGGGATATATGTTGAGTTATTGTGATGTTTTGGTAGTGGTCTTTTGATGTATGTGTTACTCATGTCAGATGGATATGTGTTGTGATGTTGTGGATATGTCATTGATTCCCTTGTGGACACTATGTACCTGTAGCATTTGTTTGGTGTTATGTGAATTTTTCATCGATGCAAATTGAGGAAATGTCTAGTGGATTGTAGTACTCTTTTGTTTGAGTATTTAATATGTTAGTCATAGATGTGTGACGAGTACTATGTTATGTGGACATGCCTATTCCATTCCGTATTTGAGTAACCTTTTGTGATGTAATACAATCATGAAATATATACTTGTGTGCTTGTGAATCTGTAGTGTCTTTTTGAACCTAATAGGGTGTTGTGTTAGCAGTTCATTTTGGGCACCTGACATAAGGAATAAACCAAAACTCTTGATGATGAAATTTTAAAAGAAATTAAACTAAGAATAATGCTAATGGAAAGGAACTAATGAAATAAATAAGAGGGAACTGCCAATCTTCACAGAACATTGAAAGTTAAAATTTCTACCAAATGTTCCTAAGGCTACCTTGTGACCATGCTTTAATCAACTAAAATTTTAAACCATAGGGTGTAATTTCTCCTTTACCTGTTCTTGGTTGTGAACCATTTCTTTTCCTCTGTGTTATGTCACATCGAGGACGATGCTTTCTTAAGGGGAGGAGAATGTAATGCCCTGTTCTACGTTACACCTGTTCATCCTTCGGCGATCGAGTGCTAAGCATGGAACGTCATTGTGCCTTCGTCGATCATTGGTGGACTTCACCTTGGTCACAGGGAATACTCAATCATCTCCCTCTTCATCGTGTTTGCTGGTGTCGTGTTGTTGTTGTCGTTACTGGCCCTTACAACGCCTGTTACGATTTCCTTGTTAAAGGAAAATCATGTTCTCTTTTACCGTGCTTGTTTGTCGGCCCTTATTAATAGGATTAATAATTATTATTATTATTAGGTTATAAAATAATAATAATAGTATTATTATTTTAGTTGTCGAATAACAATTACTATTATTATTATTTATTTATTTATTGTGTCGATTTCAGGAATATTATTAATTACCTGTAAGTTACCTTATTTATTTATTTTATCGGCCGCTCTCGAAGACTGAGCCCCGATTCACGCATGAGGAGGACCTTGTTCATGGGTGATGCCATTACTTAGGAAGTGGTGTTCGTTCTTAGCATTTAACATTTTATTTGTGGCCGTCCAGATCTCTTTGTGTGCGGTGTATACATACTTTCCTTTTCGGTTAGTGTTTTGGTTGTATGGGGGCATCCACCCACCCCAACTAATTTTTTTTACCCTTGCTGGCTGCGTACACTTGTTTCCTTTTGTTGAAAAGACCTGGCCTTTAATTATGCGTGGAGGAAGAGCACTTACCACTCATTTTTTTTTTTGGCAAGGCGTGTTGGTCTTTCCTTTGGTTTGAATGCCAAGTGGGGGGGTTGGCCACCTGTCTTTTCTAGCGACCTTTCAACCACTTCAGACCTGTTATATTTTATGACCTGCTCTACTTTCTTTGACTTCCGATGCCTTTATCATGCGCGTCTTGGGGAAGGAAACCCCTGATTTGGGGAGTCTTTTGATTGGATTTAGACTGGTTTTACTCGAGCATTCTTCCCTGGCCGCGTGGGCTCCTCTGGAGACTGGTCGCTACACTTTAATGGAGTTTCCTTGCAAGTCTGCCTTTTTGACACATGCTGAGAGGATGTTGGCTAGGTTGTGGAGTCTGGGTGTGCTCCAGCTGCAAGCTAGTGAAGCAGACGTGTTGCCTCCATTGTTCTTTGAGTGCTGCGAGGTGTGTTCTTGTGCGGATCCGCATGGCATGACCCGTGGTTTTAGCCGAGGCGGTGGAGACAGTTACTGATTTGGTTGAAGCTTTTTGAGTGCTTCCAACAGGTAGGTTGTCCAACTATGTTGTTTTACTGCATGTCAATGCATCCTCGATTTAGGTCTCTCCTTCAAGATAGTTTTATCAAAATCGACTTTATGTGACAGAGAGAGAGTGTTACTGGGAGACTGGATGAAGTTTATTGCTATGATTCTCTCTTGAGACCTTAATTTTTTTACGATGTAGCTCATGGAAGAGGATCTCATGGAGGCGGATCTATTTCATATCAAAGTATTCATGAAGCACAATTTGATTTGCAATTATGTGAGCTCTTCAACAAGTCACTAAGTTGGCGAGGCATGAAGGTTTATGTTGGAATTATCACACCTTCAAGCTACAGCTGAAATGTTTGCACTGAGAATTTGATGTTGTCCTCAAATTTGATGAAGGAAAAGGTTTATATATCATTACGGTAGATGCCTTTTAGAGCCAGGAGCGTGATGTAATCATTATGTCTTGTGTCCGAACTTCAAATCATGGGGTTGGCTTTTTAGCTGTTATTCACCGCATGAATGTGGCGCTAGCACGAGCTCACAGAGCACTTTGGGTTAAGGGCAAAGTAGCTGCATTGAAACAATCTAGTGACTGGTCAGCCTTAATTGAGGATACTAAGTCTAGGGACTTTGTTTTATGGATATGGAGTCTGTACCAAGAGATTTTTTTGGTTAATAAAGCCATCTTCTTTTTCTTATTAAACGTATGCCCTGGTTTTGTTTCTTTTGGTGACCTGCTCACGCCAATTATTGGCTAGCTGCATGAGGATTTGGTGGAGAATATAGTTGGGTTTGTGGGCAAAAGGAAAAGGGGGTCTATAGCCATAGAAACAGGTACATATCTTCTTTGGATATGGCGGATGATGGTTGTGTGGGTTTCTATGGTGGTTTTGATGCTCTTGAGCAGAGTGCTTCTATCTTCCCGGAGTTGCTCTCGAGGATTTCAAGAAGGCATGTTTCAATCACCCCTTTCCTATGCCAAGCATGGCCGTTTACATAGTTTGGACCTTGATGGGCTGAGGAAGAGAAGTTGCATAGGTTGTGTTGCTGGTTGCCCGAGCCCTGGTCGACGTGCTTGTTGGATTGGAAGAATTCTAATCAGGCATGTTAAATCTACACCTTGTAATAGTTTTCTACCTTCTTTTAGTATCTTGAAATGAATTTTCTTTCCTCTTGAATGGCGCCTAGACAAATGTTTTCGTGGTTGTTTATATCGCTGCCTGATTGTGTTGGTTGTTCCTTTAAATCTCGTTCCAATTTCGTTGGTTTTGCTTGGAATGTTCTTTCCTCTCTTATAGCTTACTCTATTTCATATTTTTCTAAATGGGCTACTGACAATATTGAGTGATGCAATCTAGTTCGTAGGGAAGGAAACATTATAGAGTTTCGTTTGCTTATATGACTCTCTTTTAAAATAATTCTGTGATGGTATTTATAATTGAAGGCTTACTATATGGAAGGTTAAGCCTTCATATCTCTATTTGGTTGAATAAATACGTATTTCCTGTTTAGGGCTCTCCTGTTTTGCTAAAAGGTACATTAATAATGACATTGTGTTCTAAAACTTGTTTAAGCTTGTGGGCATTCCTTACTTTTTGTTTAATTAGAAAATGGCATTAGGGTTTTGCTTTAGAAGCTGTATATAGTTGAATTTTGTACCCAGATTCTAGAGGATGAATAACTCTTTGACATCTATTTTGGCCTCTACGTGTTGAGAGAATTACTATATCTACTTCTGGTTCAAACTCTTGTTTGATTAAAGTAAGGGGAAACATTGTGAGTTTAATTGAATGAAATCTCTTCAATTTTTTAAGGGTCGAGCAAGCTATTAATAGTTGGATCTTGAAACAAAAGTTGTAGGTGAATCCATGGTATTGGATTAGTGAACTCGTTTCCTGTTAGATGACAGATGATTATAGTGATAATATAATAGGTGGCTATTATATTCATCTGTTTGATATTTGCTAGACATTTCCTTGATAAGCCCACATGGATCGGGTAAAATTTCCATCTTCTATACCATTGGCAAGGAGCTCATAGAACTTCTAGGCTTTGCACTACATTCTACGTAACCTTCCTGATGGATATGTGTGTTGGTTCTTATTTTTGTGCTTGCACTCGTGGTAAGGTCTTTTGAGTCTGGGGCATCGCTGGTGTATTACCCACCGTGTATCGAATCCCTTTGTTTTCGAACTCGAATATCTTATTCTTCAAACTTGGTTACTAAAAGTCCCATTTTGTGGCTTTGTTAAGGAAATCAATTTTTATTTTTATTTTAAAATACTTATTGACATTGTCGGAAATATATAAAAATTATTAACGACTTTTGGGTTTAGCCTTCCCTTATATTATGTAGAGAAGTTGATGATTTGGATAAGGTTTGTTGGTAGAATAATGGCCCTTTTTGTGTCTCATTTGTATGCTTTTGGAAGAGTGGATTTGTTTTGTTAACTTGTACTACGTTTAAGAAATCCTATATGGAGGTAGTGGTAAACTCCTTGGTTAAAACTAAAACTATAAGTTGTTTTCTTTTAAGGGTATCGAACCCATATTACTATGAAGCCTCCCTTGGGAGATTTGGATAACGTCGTTTTGTTTCGCGCCTACGATCATAATTAGTATGTTTTGTCTTCTCTTGGACCTCTTTAGATGGATGGATTGAGTATTGGATTCCAATCACATAATCCATAGGATTACATGAAGGAAATATCAACACTCTTGACTTTCTTGTTCCTAACCCATAAGGTCTTGCCTTGATTTATGTGATTTTGTTCTTACTGGTATTTTGACTTTCTCCTTGTTGGATGGTTTAGATTTCTTTCTCATGCGAATAATTTTGGAGTTGTGGGTTGTGTTTTAATCCATTTTTGAATTAGAACATTCCTTTCTTGATATTGTTAAATGTTAGCTTCTTTGTTGCAATTGATGTGTAGCCTTAACATGCTCAGTTCTCGCGAACTGATTCTAGCTAGTATTTGTGCAAGATGGATTATGCGAGTAGATTAAAGGAAAGAGTTGTAAAGGTTTCATCGGTCAATTTATGAAGTTCCTTGTAAAAATGTCCAATGTGAGGTAAATTTTGTAATAGTGCTTGCAGAAAGGAGTTTAGAAGACCTCTTGCCTTGGGTTGTTACGAAATTTTGTGATGATGTTGTCTTGTCCTTCACAGGTATACTTTGGTAACTTACCTTTGTGAGAAATGGTATTCAATCTTTACATTGATATGAGTATTGTAAAACTTTGATCTTGAGAATAAATTGTCAAGTTAAATCTTTCTAAGACTGAGTGACAATATATTATAAGTAAAGTAAAATGGGTCGGTTAACCCTTAAAGAAGCTAAACAAAAATAATAATTTTATATTGCAAATAAATTAGTGTAGAGGTGACCAACTTGAGAGCATGTAATTCCATAAGTGATCTAAGATGAAACTATCCTTTGTTAAGTAACACTATATAACTTGATATCCCTAGCTACACTATTGAACACTATCCCTTTCATGGTGAAATTCTTAAACGAACTTAAAGGTGAAACAAATTGTTAGTTGATATAAGATAATAAGATTTAATAAGTAGGAGGAATCGGTTTCGAAACCACGCAATCTGTCTCTCAACCATTTGAAAGGTAAATTGTTTTCTTTTGTAAAAATCATCCAGTGAAGCCTAAGTAAAATATTTAATAATTTTCGATAAATCCTCAAGCTTCAATAAAAACCGGGTTAATAACTAATGAGGTCATAAAGATGAATTCAACTCGACCTTCTTCCTCTAACCAGTTTTTTTTTTTTTTGCACTTGTAATCTTTCTCTTAAGTTTGTTGAAAGCGAATCCATATTGTAATAAGGTTATGAGTGAGTTTTAGTAGCATAAGTGAGGATAGATGGCCTTGTGGAATTAAATTACCTCCTTTATTAAATAATTGAATTAAACAAATAAATGTCAAAATAGAGAAGATTTAAAGTTAATTACTCGGTGAAAAGGAATAAACTTAGCTTGGTAAGATGAATTGTATGAATCGTATCCTTGAGTCTCCTTGAAAACGTAAGCTAAGAATTGCAAGATGTCTTATTAAAATAAATAACCCTCAAGAATATCTCATTGTGGTTGGCCCTAGCTTTGTAAGTGTGTTTGTGGTTGGACTTCTATGTTGTCATGTCTAAAAGAAAAGTAAATTGTCCTTTAAAGGTGTGAACGTTTCCGTGCTGCCTTTATGGCCATCTTTGTATCTATTTGTTCAAATGTGTTAGTTGAATCCTTGGTGACGACATGTTGCGTCATGTTATGTGTCAAGCAAGTCAAAAAAATTTTCCTATCTTTTACTTTTTATCTGTGTTGTCCGTGTGTGATTTTTTGGGTCATTACGATTCAAATGAAATAGAAGAAGGTAAAGAGATTTTTAGGAAAATAATGAAAGGAACAAGAGAAGATTGAAAAGGAAATTAGAAGGCAAGAAAAAGAGCACCATAAGCTGATGCAAAGGCAAGAAAAGGAGATGAAGAAGGAGCAAGAAAGGATCCAAAGAGACCAGGAAAGAAAGGAGAAAGAGTTTGAGAAGGCAAGAAGGGAGTTGGGAAGGAAAAGAAGACTAAGTACTCCACAAAATCCTTTTCCTGAAGAACACCCATTATTAAGGGAATTATTTTCCATGCATTGTCCCCAGTTGATGTCAATGCATAATGTTCAACTTGGGGTAAGTGGTCCTTCATGTTCCAATGCATTCTCAACTACACATGTGCAGGAAGTCAACAATGGAACTCAACTATAGACATGTAACAACTCAACTTCAAGTATTCACCACCATCATTTCCTAGTTTTTGGCAGCATGGGGCATAAATAGTTTAATGTTTTTTTGGAAGCTTTCTAGGGCTATTCAATTATTGAATAACAAATATATTATTTTGATAATTGTTTGGTCCAAGTATATTTTTAATGGTTGTAAGGCCATCGTTATTTTTAATTTTTGTACTTGAAGCCTCATATACGTACATAATATATGACTTGAATATACTTTTTGTATGTACAACTATTTTAAAGATGTAATGAAAAATAATTGTGTTTCATATTAGTGTAAAAGCAGCTCTGTTCCATATTGGAATTCCATTTTCTTTTCAATAAAAAAATACAATACAATAGATAAGAATAAATCAAAATTGAACACAACCATCATATACTAAAATGTTTCTATCATTGCCTTAATAAGGGAATAATCCTCACCTGATTTGTCACAAAGAACACTCAACCATCCATATCCTGCTGAGAAATAAATAGTATTCCAACCCACAATTTTTTTGAATGCGAGTAAAATTATTCTTTAAATTCATCTTTAAATTTTATAAAATAGGGACAACAAATATGTACAACTATTTCAAAGATGTAATGAAAAACAATTGTATTTCATATTGACTTAAATATAACTCTCTCCTATATTATAATTCCATTTAATTTTCAATAAAGAGATGCAATACAATAGATAAGAATAGATCAAAATTGAACACAACCATTATTCTAAAAGGTTTCTATCATTGCCTTAATGAGGAAAGAATTCTCACCTAATTTGTCACAAAGAACATTCAACCATCCACATCCTTGCAAAATAAATAAAGAAGATGCCAACTCACAAAATATTTTAAATAGAGAGTGAAATTATTCTGTAAATTCATATTTAGACTTTATAGAGTAGAGACATCAAAATATTCCCCGTGATAATTATTGTGTTCATAAACACAATTCACCTGCCAAACCCATATACTCAAGTTTTAAGTGTGGAAAGAGTAGACGGTTATGAGAAGGAATATAAGGCTCTGTTTTCTCCCACACAAGAGTAGACGGTTCTAATTTTACAAATGGCCTGTTACATGTTAAAAAGATGTAGATTAGAAGGCTCACGTTGTGGCAGTGCCATTCCCGGGGAAGGTCAACTTAATCCCCTTGTGGAGCTCGTCAATCTTCTTCATTTGCAGGGCCTCACAGTCAGTTACATCACCATGGCTGTGCAAGTATCCCATCTACAACCCCATGTTGAGGAGGCTCTAAACAACGGTCTTGATATCCTTCAAGTTGTGCTTCCCAAACCCATTGTGGATGGATCACCCCACGGCTGCGAGAGCACTGATATCAAGGAAAAACTTCAATGCCCTTTCAACTGCTGCTTGGAGTGGAAAATTTCAACAAGGAATCACCACGGCACATCCATCTATCGTCTATGTTATCTATGATACGTTCATATGGTGGGCTGTAGACGCATCGAAGAAGTATAAAATTCCAAGTTTTATGTTCGTTACTTGTGGCGCCTTTGCCTTAAGTTTGATGCATTCAGTTACACCTATTAGCTTGCTCACTGCAAAATTTGACACACAATTCCCATACTCTCTTTTCCGGAAGTAATTCTGAATGAGTTATGAGGGAAATTGAATTCATCCGAGGTGAGAGTTAATGGAGAGTTAGTGGAGGATGTGTGAACAACAAATGCATGCTAGGATATAACAACTGACCTTCCTTGTCACAACAAGAGGCATAAATACAAACAATCAACTACTACTTTTTTGTTATGCTCAAAGCGTCAACACACTCTTCACGTCGGTAGACTCGATCACCGTTTGCTGCCTGAAGTAGATATTGACGCCGTAGGCTTTCCAGTTTACTCCGCCATCGATCAGTGGAATGCTCTCAAGGATTGGGCTCGGGATGCGTACAAGTTTCTTCTCCGAGTCCAATCGACAAGCTGGTACCGGCTTCGGCTGATGTAGTGGATCCTGAAACTTCCAATATAAAATTGCACCTCACCTTTTTTGCGTCTGCTCTGTTTTGTTCCCGTTTGGGTTTTTCTTCGGCTCTCTCGCCACGTCGTTGGCTTCTGTTCCTCCCTCCTCTTTTCTCTTCTTCTCTCCTCTTGTCCCCCCCCTCCCTTTTCTTCCCTTCTTTCTTCCTTCCCGCATGTAATTTTGGGGTCCTTCCCCCAGTTCATAGCTCCGGTCAAAAGCATTTAAATATCAAAAAAAAAAAAAAAACTACTACTTTTTTTTTTGTTATACGTGCTCCCATATAATATTAAAAGGAGATTGGAATTGTTTTATTTAATATTGGTTTATATGTTAAATATAATAGCAATAAAGTTGAATGTCAATATAGCTATTTTGTAATGGTTATTGTGTGATAAAGTGTAGATTGGTAGTGCAATTTTTTTATATGTGCACATTTCAAACGTTCGAAAAACTACCTTAAAAATATGAGTGAAAAGGTTAATGTAACTCAAAAGAAAATTCGTAGATTGGAGACATGTCAATCTATAAAAGGATATTTTTTAAAAATTCAAATTTAATTCGCCAGTGTAGCGTCCATCTTTGAAATTTCCTTTGCTGGAAAGTGTCAAAATCTTGCAATATTTTCCTAGCAGATTTTTTCCGACAATATTATTTTCTTCTATGCCCAAATAAATATATAAATATTTGGATTCTCTCCAGCATAATTTTCACAAACAACACAATTTAGTTTTCGAGATGGCTCTTTCCCGGGACATCTTGAATGGGTTTAGGAATATCCCTCGCGCAAAAATAGCGGAACCCTACAATGTTCACGAAATATTGGTGCCGTCTTTTCTACAATATATCGCACTCATAAACGAGTTTAGAAAGAGCTAGCGCGACACCAAGTATGGATGCAAAGGACGTAAAAATATGTATGTGGGTATGTTCAGCTTCATAGTAACATCGAAAGTGGCGGTGCGAAGAAATCTATAACCGGGGTAGAGACTAGGGAAGATGAGGATGAGAGAAGAGATCCTTGGAAATTCTTTACGGATCGCTCACAGCCGTAGATTTCTGGGAAACCCTAAAAAATATATCTTAATGTATCGACGAAGAAACCCTAAAAGAGATCCAAATCTTGCTGACTGTTAACGACGTACGCACATACAACCTCCGCAGATTTATCCGTTGATTGAGGCGGTGTGAATATGTGTGGAGCTTAAGAGATTCTGCGAAAGATTGCTCGTGCAAGTATTTTAAATTTTCACCATCTTAAAATTAAGCAATCTTCAGGCTATCTTTTAAATATTCTTTTACCTGATTTTTATCATGACATTAGTAATGAAGGAAATTAGGGAAGAATGTACCCTTTAAAATTTTAGGAAGTTTAATGCTACTCATCTCCCCATCGGTTGAATTGTAAATATTGTTTTGGAATTTCCGTTTTTAAAATCTTTGAATAAATGTTAAAGATTTATTTTTTTAAATATTGTGATATATTTTATTTATTTTATTAATGATATTTAAAGTTGTCTAAGTAGTTGTCACAATACTTATTGCAATTGATTTTTAATATATCATGGTTTTTTTTTAAAATATTTTCTATTATTATTAGGTTTAAGATATTTTTTGGTGGTATTGGTTCAATGGTACATTATTAAAATGCATAATGATGTAATTGCACTAATCCCAAATAATTGTGAAGCCATTAAAAAGGTAGCCTTTCTAGGTTGGTCAATTAAGACAAATATAATACTATAACAATGCAATTACAAATTAATTTTGATATAATTACTAGCAAGTCTGGAAATTGACAAGTTGTGGGTCGTTTTTTGTGATTTTAGCCATATATTATCGGTAAAAAAATTGGTAACCATAGAGAATGACAAGTTGAAAATTTATAAGACCGTCAACATTTTTAAATAGTCATCTATAAATATATGAAAATATACAAATTTATAGGAAGAAATCATAAAAATAAAAATAAACAAAGTTAGAATTTACAGCCACATGAAAGAACTAGACCGTCAACAAAATTTAGTTTGACACCTGCACACATAATTTGAAATTCCAGTCATGATTATTAGTGTGCTTATGTGATCAAGTATGGTGAATTGAAATGAAAATCAATTAAAATCACAAAGTCGGAGGCTTTCAACTAGGCTCAACATCTCTCGATGCTTTAGTAGTTGTATTCCCTTCGAATCCACTCGTGTTGTCCACTTCTCGTATTGTGCATTACATGATTCATTTCAAATGTTGTCCAAAGTTTAAATTCTCAAGCATTTTGCCCATAAATTTGTTCTTTATTGTGATTCCTAAAACATGGAATGTAATATGGAGCGCTCTAAGGAAAAGATTCGAAACCCTAAACCTAAAGGTGACGGGCTCAATGGCGCCGCTGATAGGATATTTGGATATGGCTTCCACGGCGGCGCTATATGATCCACAGAGGAGGCTGCTCATTCTAAGGCAGCGATTTGCCCCTCGTTTTTCATTGGACATGGTAGGGGCGGTGCTCCTATCTTTGGTAGGGGACGGTGAGGAGGGATTTCAAGCGGCTTCCTTGGGCTTGGTGTTGTCCCTAAAGTTTCTGCCTGAGGCCTGGACAAATATGAAGATGCCGACAAACTGTCTACAGGGGATTTAACCCAAGAGTTCGAGCTTAATAGCTTGGTCAGAATAACTGTATCGCCTTGAGTCTTTGTTCTGGCTTTAGGAGCTCCTATTAGGGGCAGCTCAGTAGTATATGAGGTGATTTCTGGAGCAAGATCTAATCCTGGTCTTTCGAACCAGATCCATGGTCTTTCAAATCAGATGATGAATAAACCCCCTGTTAATAACCAAGCCTCTGTTAAGGGGACTATCATGTTCAAGGAGGTTTTGCAAAGGAATTTGGGTAGAGGAAAGGCCTCTAAGGGTTCCTCTGTTAGACAAATTTCCAAGCTTATGGCCTATGAAAAATCGACCCCATCTATGTGCTTTGGCGCGGAGGTGGTGAAATTTGAAGCTTTCTACAAAACAAATGGTCTGATCTACAGATTTAGCAATTTTTTCCCGGGCTTACCCTCTCTTCATGCATGGATGACTAGTCAATGGGGGCCCATTATGGAAGGTAGGGTGGACATTTCCTAGTGCTCGTGATTTTTTCATTGTAGTTTTTGCAAAAATTTCAGAAAAGGATTTGAGTATAGGAAGAGTTTAGGATTTTGATTCCCACCTGCTATTGATGAAACCATGGTTCCCTCTTTTTAACCTGGCATCTGATACTTTCCATGTGAATCTGGTTTGGTCGGACAGTTGTTTTACTGTTATTGGCAATACTCTCGAGAAAATTTTGGCCATACACCCAAAGACTAATTATTATGAGAATACTACGTATGTTAGAATTCCTATTGACTTAGACACCTCTACATATTTCCTAGCCACTATTGAACTCAAAGTTGAGGATAAAACATGGATTCAAAATTTGGACTATGAAGGGTTCCCCTTTAGATGCATATCGTGCTTTTCCTTGCGTCATTTAGCTTCATATTGTCAAATGGAGAGAAAACATGTTAGAAATAGAAGCTCGTGGTGGAAAAACTCTAAACCCAGTCATTTGTTTTTTCAAAAATCTGTCAGATAGTGATTCTGAGGCTGATCCAAAGAAGTCGGTTGATCAAAATGTGGAAATTACACATAAGGAGGAAGTGCCTCTTCCTCCTCTGAAGGAGCATGCGAAACTGGAAAGTAAGAATGATCCAAATCCTTTGGTTGTGACAATAGACACACCGTGTACATTAGGGATGCAAAGCTTCGAGGAGCAGATTGAAATGATGATTCCAATACAAAATATTGAAAATGAAAACCCAAACATTGGAAAGGATTGGATAGTTGTGAATCGGAAAAAGAAAGCGATTATCTCCCCCCTTAAGATCCAATGGGAAGGGGTCAAAGAAATGAGATAGTTGTTGGTTTGTTTTGTTTTTAATTGTTGGTTTTGTTGTTATTTTAGTTGTTGGTTTGTTATTTGTTTCCTTATTGATTTTTTTGTCTCATTTTGTTGTGGTGTGCCGTTGGAATAGGAATCTTATTTTGTTCCTAAATGTCATATCTTTGTCTCCACTTCTGTATAGGGTAGGGTCCCCTTAATCCTCTTTTACCCTCAATAAAAAAAATGTTCTTTATTGTAAAATGTCACAAAAAATTGTTGTTTCATTATACCATGGACTCATCAAAATTATGTAGGGTAAAAATGGGTCCCCAAAATTATTGCATTCTCACATAAGCCATCAATCCATAAAGGGTGGTAGGTGCTATATTTTGGTCATCCTGTAAATCAAATTTCCAATCGGTTTTAAGAATCTTTACAACTTTTCCATATATATATATATGGTTATCAAAAAATTGATAGTTCCCAATCTTATCGTTGTTCTTGAGCATCATCGTCAATCAACATCAATGTGCTAAATATTAATATCCACATTTTTTTTTCTTAGTTCTTTTTTTACTTACTAAAATATTTTGAAGCCCCATATAATAATAGTTCAATGTGTCCCTGCTTAATTAAATATTTGTTAATTTAGACACGTGTATTTGGTTTAACAATAACAAATAAAATAAATTCAAATTTTGAATGAGAATTTAATGTGACATTATCTTAAGTTATTGTGTCACTGTAGACCAATGTTAAAAAAATACACAACTAAATGTATAGCTAAATGTGTCTCTTATTAATATTTAATAGTTAATAAAGAGAGGCACATACTAGTATATTTTCCATTTATTATGATAAAGTGATCAGTACCGAAGGAATTTGTTTTGCATTAAATGTTTATTTTCCCCATGTACTAGTACAGATGAAGTAAATGATTTCTTATGGTAAAGTGATAAGTACCGAATGGATTTGTTCTAATACTTCTGCAGCAAATGTTTTATTATGAAGGAGATTGCGATATTTTGAGTTATGGGCAACTCATAAGTAACAATTACTCTTACACCTATTCACCTGTCAAATTTAATCCAAAAAAAATATATTTGCTTTGGGTAGAAGGCAGTAAAAATATGTATTCAACAACAAATTCACTATTATGTTAGTGAGAGGGTCATCTCTAGAGTAGTTTCGTCCATATTGAATTAAAGATCATAACATATTATCACATGCCACAACAACCAACCAAAGTGGGATTGATATTTTGATTGTATGAGGATTTTTAAAGTCGTAGAAGAAATTTCAAGATGCAGTTAGTTTGCATCAACAACCATGTTACTCGAAGATGGAGGAGTGGACATTATATCTTATTCAACACCTACTCATGTGTGCCAACTGTGTTTGCAAGAAACATGGGTCAATTGCGGTATTTAATGGGCAATTTATTTGATAATTCATAAAATACATTCATTTATAGAAAGAAAAATGATAAGTTTTGTGAATTGCCAAGTGATGGTGCTTGGATGGCATGCACCATAATATCATAGACTTAATGTACAAATACTTACATATAGATAAAGTGGGTAGCAACATAAAGTGGTTATTTATTTTATTTATACTTTCATTCTCCTCATTTATCGAATTTTGATCACGACTTTCTTTGCCTTACTCATAGTCATTTTTGTCACTCATACTCTTAACTCTCTTTTGCATGTACACATTATTCACCTTTGAATGATATGTGGTCAAAACATTATTACTAAGGAAAAGATATAATGTCCCTACATGTATATATAGTAGTCATATATTAATCAAAATATTGGTCATATATTGGTTTTTATGATCAGATATTGTTTCTTGATAATTCTCAATTTAGTCTTACCATCGCATGCCTACCTTATCCACATTATTCAATCACTTAACTGCACTCACATTTCATCTACCCCATCAATTTTTTTTTAATAACAATGAATTTATTCACACAAATGACTAAACAGTTCCACTTGTTCCTTTACTGCTACAATACACATTTGATTCATCCAAGTCTTCCCGCGGCCGATCAAAGATGCGCTCACCGTCGACAAAACCCGCGGACCCGCTCTTAATGGGTGCGGCTGCCCTCAACCCTGGTTTGGTCTACGACATGGGCCCTGAAGATTACATCAAGTTTCTGTGCGGTCTCAATGTTTACACCAAAAACATATTGCCCTGCTGAATCACAAGTGGCCTCCCTGCCCCAAATCCGAGCCTGCTGCGGATCTCAACTATCCATCCTTCTCCGTGTTGTTCGAGCAGGGACAGTCTGTTCAGGTAAAACATAGGACCGTGACTAATGTGGGCGGGGAGAATGCGGTGTACAAAGTGTGGGTGAAGAGCACTCCAAATGTGAAGGTAAATGTGCAGCCAGAGACGCTGGTTTTCAAGAAACGACACGAGATGGCGAGCTTTAATGTGACGTTCGAAAGTAAAGTGGGTACAAGTGATGCAGCTGAATTCGGAGAAATATCATGGAAATGCATCCGTGGTGGAAACCACATCGTTCGTAGCCCACTTGCCGTACTGTGGATAACATCTGAAATTTAGTGGCTAAACTAATTATTATAGATAATTACGTACCATTAATAGTGATATTTTGGTAGGAAGAAGGGTTGGTCCCTGCCTCGTAGTGGAGTTGTAGGAAGCTAATATGAAAGTTAGATTTCAATGTTGACAAGTTAGAGATTTGATCAATAATAATTGGTAATGTTCATCTTTATTTACTTAATATTAGTAATTTGTATGTGAGGTTTATGAAAAAATAAAATATAAATATTGATACATGAAAATAAAAATTGATTTATAGAAATATATATTGTTTCCTAAATATAATAGTGGTGTGTGGATTTTGTCTCAATCTTGTTTAGAGATTTGAAATGAAGATTAACAACTAAGAGATTCAATAGTACAAACTCTCATAATACTAATATTTAATGTAAATTGATTGAAATTCAAGTTCAACTTATTTTAAGACTTCTTCACTACACCTACACCTAGCATGACTTGCAATTGCATTTAAGACTTCTCCACATTCCTTCATTTCATTCAAACCTTTTCATATCGATAAAAGGTAATCACTAATCTTTTTGTCGGTCCCTGTATGTCGCACTATGTCTGCAGAATTCACCAATAACCTGAAAGAGAAATTTCACATGCAAAATCCTAGAACACATCAAATCCTAAAAATTAAAAGATGTAAATGGGGAATCAGACTGACCTTGAAGGTCACTCGACAGATTAAACTTACGATCGCGCGATTTGCACTACATCTCAAAATCAATGTAGTTCATGTGTGTGTAGAAATCATTCCCTAGGATGCTCTTGTGCAAGATGCACTTGATAACGAGCGATAACTAGATGTAGCAATGTAAATAAACTTGTGGATGGAAAAATGAACTTCCCCTCCTATGCATGTATGTTGAAAATGCATTCCCTTGTCCCTTGAGTGAATGCTAGATGGAATCATTGATGCTCTTAGATTGATTTGGATGCAACCTTAGGTCATGATAATAGATTTTTAGAGCTTGGTCCTTTATTATGGTCATATAGCTTTGTATTTATATAATTCCCTTGTTTTAATTTCTCAATTGATATCTAAAAGTTTGACCCATCGAGAAAACAAGATTCCTAAAAGATAAAAGAGGCCCAAAAGAGGTGAGTAAGACTTAAAGAGGTTGGGGGCACCCAAAGGGAAAAGTGAGCCTAAGTGCTAGTGTCCAAAGTCAATAAAGATAAAATAATGAAGATTAGACTAGGTTGTAGGGTGTGTAAGACCAGAAAGAAGACTAGAAATAAGGTGAAAAGGCCAAAGATAGTTGTAAATTACTAGTTTTCTCGCTTAGGAATCATATGAATAGTTATATGTGATTAGGACCTAGAAATGTACCCAAGTGTGTGCTTTTGTGTCTACAAATTCCTATCACAACTTCTTCATTTTCTCGTAAAATGGTTCAACCTCTCTTTTAACCATCTCTCCATGCCCATTTGTCCTAGTAACCATCTTAACATTTTTGGGTCTTGGAAATGGAACCATTATTAGTAATGGTCCCTGATCTATCACTCATTAAGAAATGATAACATTGTACTTTAAATATTCTTATAGTAATATCCTATTTTCGGGACATTAATAGTGCACAATAAGACTTAAATTTGAAAAACATCACATTTTAACTCGAGTATACAATGAGATGTAAAGTGGGGAACAAAACATCAAAAAATAGAAGTTAGAGAGATAGATAACACATAATAACCGGTTTATATTACTGCGTGGAGCCAAATCCAAACAAAACTCTATCAACAATTAATGATTAACCTCCTACACATTTCTCTTACATCATTTTGTACAACCAAAGGTGAATATTCCCCTTCTAGGTCCTTTATATCCCCTTTTTTAAGATATACGATCTTTTCATATTCTATTTTTAGTTTGGAGGAACTTTACATATCTTCTATTTTATCTTAATTTTACAATGCATATATATTAGACATTACACAACTATGCAAAAATATATAAAATACAAGATGTTGGCTTTTAGGCCTCAATACCCTTCCAACATCTCACATGAGAGCTTTAAAATAAGATAGATAAGAACAATTTGTAACGACCCAAAAATTCACAAACACGAACAACACAGTAAAAGACAGGATTTTTTTTTTTTTGACTTGCTTGACACATAACATGACGCAACATGTCGTCACCAAGGATACAACTAACTCTGTGAACAACTCGATACAAGGATGGCCATAAAAGCAGCACGGAAACGTTCACACCTATCAAGAACAATATATTTTTTTTTTGACAGAACAACATAGAAGCCCAACCACATGACACTCTCACAGCTAGGGCAAGCCACAGTAAGTAATGATTGGAGGTTATTTATTTTGATAAGACACCCTTTAACTCATGACTTAAGTTTTCAGAAGGATTCAATATATGATTCGCACAAATTCATCTTACCAACTGAGTTATGTTCTTATACACTGTAGAGTAGTTCGCTTAAAGTCTTCTCCTTTATATCCATTATTTGTTTCATATATTTATTTGATAAAGATGGTAATTTAATTCCATAAGGCCATCTATTCACACTTACGTTACTAGAACTCGTTCATGCCCTTATGACAACATCGGTTCACGTTCAACAAACTTAAGAGAAGAAGGTCAAATGAGTTCACCCTTAAGACGTCATTAGATCTTACTAAGGTTTAATTGAAGCTTGAGGTTTTATACGTAGTTAATTAGCGCTCTTACTTAGGCTTCACCGAAAGAGCTTATCAAGAGGAAGCTACTTACTTTTAAAAAGGCTGAGAGATAAATTGAGTGGTTTCTAAATTTTCTTCTCTTACTTGTTAAATCTTATTAGAAACTAACCATAGTTTTCCTTTAAGCTTGTCTTTAGCGTTCACCAAAAGAGTAGTGTTTACTAGTTCAGTTAGGGATAACACGTTATATAAAATCACTTTGCAAGGATGGTCTCACTCTTGATTACTTAAGGTATTGTTTGTTTACAAGGGGATCTAAACCACAACATATTTCTTTGAATAAAACTTTTAGGTAACTTCTGTAAGGAAAAGCCACCCCATTAAAGCTTACATATAACCCATCAATACAAAGTCTTGGAAAGATTTAAATTAACACTTAATTCTCAAGATCAAAGTTTTACAATGCTTATGCCAGTGAAGAGATTGAATATTATTTCTCACTAAGAAGAGTTACCAGCCAAAATACAAAAAGGACAAAACTACTACTTCACGTAATTCTCCGAACAATTCCAGGCAAGAGGTCATATAAACTCTCTTTACAAGCAATGTTACACAATTTACAACACATTGGACATTTTTACAAGGAACTTCATAAATTGTGCAGGATGAACCTTTAACACTCTTTTCCTCTAGTCTACTAGCATAATCCATCGGCACAAATATTAACTAGAATCGGTTATTTAGAACCCAGCATGTTAAGACTACCCATTGCAACAAAGATAGCTAACATTCTATAATATCATGAAAGTGAAATTATAAACTCAAGAATGGATCAAATCACAAACCACTAATCAATATGTTTCACAAGATGAAGAGATTTATACCAGCCAACAAGGAGGAATCCCAATATTCAAGTGAGAGAGATATTCCCAAGACAAACAAGGTGAGACCTTATTGGTGAAGACAACAACGCTGAGAGTATTGAGATTTCATTCATGTAATCCTATGGATTACATGATTGAAATCTAACACCCAAACATCATTCTATTATTATTAACCAAAAGGATAAAGATCGGTCGGATGACTTAACATATTCAAAATCGCTTGTAACAAGACGCGTTGACATACATCCTTGTTTTAGGAAGAATATAGGCCCCAACCATATATGAACACAAATCAGTGAAAGATTAAAGTTAACTTCACTCGATTGAATAAACCATCATACATATAATACTCACAACACAATAAATCCACGAATCGAGGATTCAATATACCCAAGTAATTCTCACCGAACCTAATTATTTTTCTTCTTAAGAAGTTAAATAAATTAGATTCTATCCAACTAAATTACATTCAACAACTATAGTTGGATTACACAAGCAAGAATCAAGAAGAAGTCTTTTCACCAAAGGTTGTTATTATCTTACATCACATAATCAGGTAATAAACCCGTAATCCACCAACATCGTATGATCATTGTAAGAGTTAAGGACTTAGCTCACTAAAATATGTAAGAGTCGATTCTACCTTTTCCATTTTCATACAAGTCTAACCCAATTCGAAGCAAGGTAACCATTCTATTTTCATACATGCCTTAGTCAACACTTACTCGGGCTTAAAAGTCCCTACCGAATTATTGAAGGTTTGTTAAGCCACCTACATAATGGATTTAATAGAAACCCATTTCATTTGATACTTGAATTTAAACAAGCGAGGATAGTCTATTGAAAATATAAGTGAATTGACACAAGATCCTCTCTACCGTGACCCAACTCGAGTCACCAATCACAAGGTTAACTTGATCGGTGAAGGAGGAATACAAAGCAAAATACTCTTCCTACGAACTATGCCTTCTCTTAATCCTCTCTAAAACAACATATGAATAGTTTGGGCATACCCATCTATTTCACGACAGCCATCTACTCGACCTATCCTCATAGTCACTCCAAAAACAAGAAAAGCATCATCTAATGAACTACTACGGAGTTCAATTGAACTCTTTTATCTTATGATTTGAGTGACTCACGTCACGGAGATCCCAAATTGAGCAGATCAATATTTCACTCACGTAGGCCTCTAAGAAAACATCATGCTCACTTTATGCGAGGTCTACACACAGATTCAGCCCAAGAAAAGCTTTTACCAAGACAAAAACAAACATTTAGCCTAAAAACCTCGGCCATGAGTCGACAAATCTACAAATATCCACTAATGTTATTCATGGCTCAAGTTTATATCTGCTACTGCTGGTTTAGAAATCGAACTCAACGGCCATTGTTCACTATTGTCTCTAAACGTCACCCGAATTGAAGAATTAAGCAGGAAACACCCAGGTTAAAGATCTAACACCCACAGTATAAAACTTCAACCATTATTTTGCTATCACATAGCAGTTACTCTTTTATTTCGAAAAGAAAAAGAGGCAGAAAGGAATGTATACATGCTATCACAGTTGCTATCAGGGTATGAAAAACAAACAACTCCCAATAGTCCTTCCTTTCCTTCAATCTGGGTCGATTCACAAGGAAAAAAAAAGCAAAAGCCCATTCTATATGCCATAACATCATAAATAAATAAAAAATAGAAGGACATTCAATTTATGACATAATAAAAAGGGTAGTAGAAGATCGCAAAATAGGCGCAGGTTTAACATGCACAGTTTAAATCCAAACGCCATCTCTTGATATGCATATGATTTTTCAATGCAGTGCTTGTGTTGTAGCTCTTGGGCAACACAATCAATCCCTGTCCAAACCCCACCTTAACAAAACTTTGCTACGATCTTTCCATGCTTCTTAGCAATCTCCTCAAAACAGATTTTCCATCACGAATGGAACCATAATAAGTACCAAATCCTCCTAAAGGAGACCACGCACTAACATGAATGTTGACATTGCTGCAATAATCTCTTAGCTTCTTTTGTTGCCATAGAGGATGCATCTCCACCGATTGACAACGGGAGATATGTTGGCATAGCTCAACAAGTGCCGAGCTTCTTGCAGGAGAAATTTCTCACACCAATAGATTTAGTAAGCTGACTCCACGCATTGCTCCATTCCCTCCATATAGACTCTATATCTAATGGCAAAAAAAAATCCTCCTCTTTAGGATTTGGATGTGAAGCCCCCTTTCTCAAATTTATAGGCCGTGTAATTGGATAAGATACATGATCCATATATTCTAGCTTGAAATTCTTTAAGGTTGTCTTAAAAGCGAAACATGGTCATTGTGATCACCAAAAATAATTTACTTAGGAACGACCCAAAAATTCACACACGAACAACACAGTGAAATCCAAGATAACTTTTTTTTGACTTGCTTTGACACATAACATGACACAACATGTCGTCACAAGGTTACAACCAACTCTGGGAACCACTTGTTACGAGGATGACCACAAGGTCAGCACGGAAACATTCACACCCAAAAGGATAATACACTTCTCTTTTTGGATAGAACAACATAGAAGTCCAACCACATGACACTCTCACAAACTAGGGCAAGCCACGGAAGAAATGATTGAAGGTTATTTATTTTGATAAAACACCCTTTAACTCGTGACTTATATTTTCAAAAAGATTCAATATATGACTCGCACAAATTCATCTTACCAACCGAGTTATTTTCTTATACACTTTGTAGAGTAGTTCACTTAAAGTCTCCTCCTACTTGCTAAATCTATTATCTTCCGAGAAACTAACCATTGTTTTCCTTTAAGCTTGTTTAAGAGTTCACCTAAAAGGGGTAGTGTCCACTAGTTTAGCTAGGGATATCAATTTATAAAATTTTACTTTACAAGGATAGTTTCACCTTTGAGTACTTCAGAAATCTTATTCTCAAGTAAGTCATCTCTACATTAATTTATCTGAATACATATATTTTAGTTAACTTCTATAAAGGTCAACCACTCCATTTAATTTTACTTATATCACATCATTACAAGGTGTCAGAGAGTTTTGACTTAACACTTTATTCTCAAAAAAAAAAAAACAAGGTTTTACAATACTTATGCCAATGTAATGATTGAATATCATTTCATATCAAGGTAAGTTACTAGTCTAGCAACAAAAGGGAAAGAACACTTCACCACGTAGTTTTCTGAACATACCAAGACAAGAGATCCTCTAAACTCCTTGCAAGCAAAGTTACAAAATTTACAACGCATTGAACTTTCTACAAAGAACTTCATAATTTGAACTGATGAAACTTTTACACTCTTTTCCTTTAATCTACTCGCATATTCCATCTGCACAAATATTTACTAGAGTTAGTTCGCTAGAACTGAGCATGATAAGATATAAACCTCACCTAATAATTTATGCCATCTAGTATTTAAATAAATGAAAGCTTGCAATACTCCTTGTCAAATAACTTTCTAACATACATTTAAAACTTAATTGAACATCTCATGATAATACATTTCCTACTCATTAATGTTCACTTCCTTAAGATCTCGCTTACCTAAGACACAATTCCAAGTGACTAGATATACAATCTTAACCATGCGAATCAATCATACTCAAATTACAAGTAATAATAATGACGCTCACCTAATACCCTCGACCTACTTCGCATATTTAAGTACCCAACAATATTATCTTTCAATTAAATTAAAGCACCAACGGCATTAAGCTTATATAATAAATACAAGTACCAATTTTATATTATTCATCGATATTACCCAAGTATCAAACCTTCATAGAAACTCAAGTGATATGAAGTATAATTTGGATATTTATTTCACAATTTTAAGGATATACTTATGTTAACAAAGATTCCACCAATCCACAAGTTCATATAATATTTAGGTATACTTTTGGTTGCTTATTCCATGTCTTTATATGTTTCTTTTAGTACAAGGGTCCAACTCATTGGAATGAGCTACGATAAACAAAAATTGTCATGTTTTGCTAATATGTCAAAGATACGTTTGACTAACTAAGTTAAGTAAGCGCGAGTCCAAGCCACTATAAATACAAGTACCAACATTATCTCAACTCCCAATTGAGATGCAAGTATCAAATTTTAGCTAACATAATAATCATCGTAAATACCAGAGAATATTCCACTCGTTAGCCAAGTATTGAAATAACATATTTATCCTTCTTGGTTACCTGATAACATAATATATCCTGTTATATAATTCAACCTCCACTTGCATACACCAATTTATGGGTATTAATTATTGTTATATAAAATGAAGTTAAATAATTTCAGGTGGACTTATATCCTTACTGGCATACATGGTATGCACAGTCCCATTATGGTAGTTGTTACCTTTACTTAAGGCTGTGCATGAATCCATTTTAGGGTAGTTATCTTAACTTCCCTATTCATCTGTTTTTCTACCAAACGTCTTTCGACAAGCTTCAAGGTCAAGTATAAGATAAATTTATAATTTCATATTTCAGGCATTGCCTGAATTCATATGCATGAGGGCATCACATATCAATCAAACTTGAGGAATGTCGATGTATCCAATATTACTTTAACCGATTCAAGGATCCAAGTAGTGCCTCAAAAATTAAGCCAAATAATTATCCACAGAGGATAATGACTTGCGTGCATAACATATTCGTAAAGGTCATAGAAAACCCATTAACGCATGCTTCAGGAGGGTTCCAATCTAATAATAAGCTCATAGTAATAGTAATAGTAGAGGTCCTGGTGAGGGGTTTTCAATAATCCCCAAGGTAAATGATAATCGAATGACTCAGATGGAGCTATCTAGAAGACCAATTAAACTAGTATGACTCTTCCCAAATGGAAGCCCCAATCCTAGTGGGAGTTTAAATTATTATAAAACCACAGTAAAATCCAAATACAGTCATATTGAAATTCCCTTTTTCAAGCCATGTTCTACATAATATAAACAATACAAGAAAAATTATAAACCTCATTCACGCTCCATACTATTTTCTACAGAAACCATCATTCAAAGGAATAATCAAGGCAAAAGATAAACCAACATTATAAAATCAGTAGGCAAGAATCGATGTAGAGATTTCTTCTACTTCAAACAGTAAATAAGATAAATTGTAAAGGGGGAGAGATCAGTTCATGCAATTATGATTAAAAGTCATTTGGAAAACTCGTCTCTTTTGAGCATCTCTTTCAAGAAGGAGTCAATATGTGTAAATACATGTTATATGATATCCAGAGTCCAAACGCTATCTATTTAGTAAAACAAAAACACATCCACATTCCAAAAGAAACCCACATCTACAGCATTCGAACAAAATTGTAGATATTGATTTATCTAAATGCTAAAAGAAATAAATCATTAAGAGAGAGGGTTAGGGCTTATCATGCCTGTTTTAAACGCTACATCTCATGGCCACGCACGTGTAGACCCCTTCTCCCCGTAGTCCCAAAATTATTTCTCCACCAAACTCACGCTTCTCACCCACACGGTGTCCCAAATACCACGCAAGAGAAACAATAACCATTCCGGTAAACTTTGGGCAAAGCTTTGCAAGTTGCTCAATGTCATCCATGGTAACTTCTTCAAATCCATGACAGCAGAGCTGCTTCAATGCTCCTTTGATATTGCTCCAAGAGGCTTGCATGTGTTGTGTTTTTCCAAGAACCCGTTAACAATGTTCAGAACCATGAAGATCTTGATTGGCCTTTGCAAAGCAAAAGGATATGAGAGAACTTCCCTTTTCCTCCCACAGTTTTCTTTTTCTTTGAGTTTTTCATTCAAGCTCTTGCAGAGGGTTCTCGTCTCACTATCTGTATCCCTAATTAGCTTTAAAAGCCTAGAAGAATAAATTTCTTGTGGATCAGTTGCGGAGCATTCTTTTGAACAAATAATATGTCCACCAAGTGCATGGCTCCTTTCATCAAGGATTTCAACAAATGCAGATCTGGCATTCTTAGTCGATTTTCCTGTTACTACTGAGGATTCATGGTAATGATACCTTCCACTTTTTACCTTTTGTTGTCTGGATCCTTATGCTTTTTACCATTTCTAAGCTCATAGAATCTAAAGGAATTTAATGAAAGATCAACCGGTCTGCTCTCATCAGCTTTGTCATTATCATGCAATTCATTCCTTTTTCCCAACACACTTTTGGCACTGGCTGAAGACTGCTCGTCATGTAAAATATTTGATGAAGTATTCAGCAGAGCTATATCTGAAATGATATCATGCCAAGCATTATCTGCGATGGCTAGAGAATGATTTCCTGAAGACTCACAAATAGATTCCCTTGATATGCTCCCTTTACAACACGACTGTAATCTATCACAACTCTCACTATTTACGCTTTGTTTGCAATCCTTTTCAGTAATATCTAGCTTCAAATTCATTCCACTAATACTGATACTATTTGGGCGCTGCTTCTTTGTGAATGGAATAAGGACTATAAATTCATTCTCTTGCAACAGAAGGGAACTCATTTGAGCACTCACGTCTAGTTTAGACCCTAAAACTGCCTTCAAGATTTGATCGAGCTTCTTCCATGTTAAATTCACCACCTGGACAGAAGCGACTTTCCAAAATGAAAAGGCAAGACAGCTCAACTAAAACTTTATCTCGTCCTTCTACTACAGCTGCAAGCTTTTGCAACCACTGATCATGACTGTGGTCGCGTGCAACCAGAACATCAGGTTTGGCACCAACGGTTCCTTGGGATCACCTGCGGTATGAGCTGCGCACTTACTCTCCCAGAGGCCACTTGATTTTACGAGGTAAGTTTACTTCTCTACCACCTGTAGCCTGCTGCATATAGTGAACCACTTCCTCACGGCACTTTCTGGGAGAAATTTCAGTTCTACACTCCACTTTGAAACTACCCATGTACGACATGAATTTGAGAATCCACACCCACCCATGCAACGCCAGGAGAGGCAGACCTTGTAATGCCTGTTTTCTATGGTTATTCGAAGATGAAAAAAGCTCAATCATTATCAATCAACTCGCACTTATTTGATTTGGTAGATTTGAACTTTGAACTGTTCTCATTAAGCGGTTCACTCGACCCAACAAGCTTTTTAATGTTCATGGAGGCTCATAAAAGAATTTAGGTGGAAATCATGGTTGGGGGTGGGTGGCTCAACCAACACCTACCAAAAAACATTAAAATTTCCCCCCCTCTTGCATGCCGAAACGACTCAGTCACATCGTTGTTTACTTTTGCAAAAGGATTCACAGTCTTCTGTCCCCGCCCCTTGTTTTGGTCTACCTGTTGTTTTCTGCCTTAACCACGAATGCTTGTTTGCACCCCATCAAATGCTGCAACAGATGAATTGCTACAGCGTGTTCAGGATGGTGAAATGAAGGTCTATCGCCCTGATGTTGCGAGGGTGGGCGTGTGGTTTTTGAATGAATGAGGGCAAGGCGATACAAGAGTGATAGATACAACTGCAATAGCAATGGCGACGGTCTTTGCTGCTCCTCCACGAGCTTCATATAGTGTCCTTGTGCGGCCTGAAACTCACTCTGTATTCAACGTGAAAGGTTTCATTCAGGTAGAAGCCCGTTTGAGCGCTCCAACAAGCAGTTCGTCCAACTATGTTGTTTTCTGTTCAATTTTGAATGCATCCTCAATTCGGGATTTCTCCTTCAAGATAGTTTTTATCAAAATCGATTAAGTGACAGTGTGAGTGTTGCCAGGAGACCCGATGAAATTATTACAGAGATTCTCTGTTGAGACCTTCTTGCTGTTCGATGTAACTCATGGGAGAGAATCCCATAGGTGCGGATCTGTTTCAGATCAGAATATTCATGAAGCACGTGCTTTGCTGTAATAATGGCGCATGCCTTTTGTGTTGGTGACAGATCACACCCACAGGCATAGGAGATCTATGCAATGTTGGAGAGAACGTCTTGGGAGATGAAGGTAGCAGGATATTTGTCAGATTTAGAACATGTGCTGAGTGCAACAGATGCTACAGGGTGACCCCAGGGAGCCGTTGGTGTTGATCATGCTGTTCTGGTTGCACGCGACCACAGTCGTGATCATTTGTTGCAAGATCTTACAGCTGTAGCAGAAGAACGAGGTAAAGTTTTAGTCGAGCTGTCTGCCTTTTCTTTTTGGGAAGTCACTTCAGCCCAGATGGTGAATGAGAATGGTATTTCTGTTAGGAAGTTAAGAGACTTGGCTGATCTAGGGGTCAGGCAGTTTGGAGAAATTTACCGAGAGTCAGCAGGAGTAAATATTGCTGAAATCATAAAGGTTACTTCGTTATTTTCCAAGAATGGTGACAGATGAGGATAATAATGATTTACATGAGGTCTCCTTGGATGAGCTCTTGACTGTTCTTTCCTCCTCTAAGAAGGATAAGAGCTCTGGTCCAGGTGGCTGGACAGTTGAGTTCTTCTTAGGCTTTTGATTAGACTTGCTGGTTTTACTTAAGGCTTTTACGGATCCATATGGGTTTTAACTTTTAATTTATCAGTTAATTGGATCATGGGATGTGTGTCTCCACAGTTTCTTTTTCTGTTCTTGTAAACGGATCTGCATCTCCCTTCTTCAAGCCTTCTAGAGGGTTAAGACAAGGATGCCATTTGTCTTCAATTAGTTTCAATGACATTGATGAAGAGACACAACAGGTTATGAGGTTATTGTTCCCTTATGCAAACTTGGATTTAGATGCAGACCTCAAATATCTGGGCCTCAACCTGAAACTGAATGGGTACATCAAGCAAGATTGATTTTGGCTCTTAGGCAGAATTAAGAGAAAGATAAATTTTTGGTGCAACAGGTGGTTGTCAAGGGGTGGGAGAATGAGTCTGGTAAAGTCAGTGCTGGAGGCACTACCCGTGTATTGACACTCCTTAGCACACATCCCCAAAGGTGTGCTGGAGAAAATAAGGAGAACCTTTTACAATTTCTCATGGAAGAAGATCTTATAGGGGTGGATCTGTTTCATAATAGAATATTCATGAAAAACAAATTGCTTGCTATTATATGAGTTTCTTTAACGAGTCACTAAGTTGGCAGGCATAAAGGTTTTGTTGCGGTTTATCACACACAGCAAGCTACAGCTGAAATGTTGCACCGAGAGTTTGATGCCGTCCTCAATTCTGATGAAGGAAAAGGTTTAATTACCATTGCGGTAAGTGCCTTTCAGAGCCAGGAGCGATGTTGAAGCTGGAGAAATAGGCAAGATATTTCTACACTTTTCTACTGTTATTTTATTTAAAAATATTGTGAAATCGAACCACTTTTCCTTGCATTGTTTTGTCAGTTGGATGTCATGATGGGAGATTTCCCTTTCTGCTTGTGTCTTCTTGTTTTAGCTTTTATCATTGACAAAATGTGGGTCGAAAGGATGCGTGTGCCCTCTCCTTTGAATGTTATGTTTTCTCTTACTCGAATGATAGAACTTTGTCTGTTTGTTTATGTGTTAATTCTTCTCTGCGAATGAGTTGCAAGTTATTATGTTGATCAAGTTAGCTTTTTCGTTATCATGGAAGTAAGTTTACATTAACTATGAAACCCCCGTTCTAGCACCCAAGTTTGTCCTTGACATTTTTTGTTAGCCCCTTCGCAAGTCCCTTCGATAACCTATTGGCATTAAGAAGGAAAGGTTGTAGGATTGTGCGAGCAATGCGTGGGCTAGACTTAGAGTTTCGTATTAAAACGGTAGAATAAAAGGGTTTATGTGCAACGTGTTTTTCCATCTCGCATGTTTAGACTCTTATACTATCCTTCATCTTGTTTCTAGGCTTTTTAAGGCCATCCTCAAGAAGTACCTTGACCATGCGTATCAACTTGAATCATAACTAGCTTTTCGGATCAACTAAGCTGGAGGTTTCATTGTGCGAATCCAATACCTCGTTGGCACTAGATTAGTTTTGTCTAATCCCCCTCTCAGAATTATTTCTGATGGCGCTCTTCTATCTTTCCTAACTTACATTATTCTCCCCCTTGTAATGTTAACGCTATTAATTAATATTGGTCAATTTTTATGCACGTAATTACTGTAATAGTTTGTGATGGAGATTTCCTTAGATGTGATTGACCTTCGGGAAAAACTCAGCTTTCGTGTGATAATCTTATGAATTCATAGCGGAAGGTTTTGTTTTGATAAAGTCACTTAGAAATTATGTTTGTATCTTTTTGTGCAACGGTTGACTGCGTTACCAAGGGTTGCCTTAAAGTATGGTTGTTTCGGGAAATGGATAATTTATTTTAAATTAATCAAACATTAGAATTGTTGTGGAAGTTTGCAAACCTTTAGTGTTATAAAATTGTTGATGACATTATTGTATACTCTTGTTGGACGAAACCCCCTTCTTCTCTCGCGTGTTTGCTACTAGCTTGTGAGACTTTGACCCTTCCTGGATGATTGGTAGACCTCTTTGTAGTTAATGGTCAAAACTAGTATACTATGCCTTAGCTTCGAAACTTGTGTTGTGTGTATACTCTAATTGATTTCCGGTTTGAAACTCTATTATCCATGGTTTTTTGTGTTAATTTCTGAAACCCGTGTTTCCCCCTTCTTGGGCCGATCCACTCTTGTTCTCTTGGAAAAATATTATTTCAGCCTATGCGTTGGTTCTTTTAATAAAATTCTAGATGACTGGTATATAGATCAATTCTCAATCTTGTAATTATTGTTTAATTACTTACTTGATGGGGATATTGTCTTTGCTTGATTGGTTGTTTTCTCCTTATAGGGCCAAGGGCCATTCTCATATGATTGTTACTTTCGTTGCATTTGCTCCTAACTGAAGTACAAGGTCTTCTCCTTCTTTGATCGACATGTTATAGACTTTATTATAACTTGATGTGCTCATAGTGTTTAGAGGTTTGATCCAATTTCTTGTAATAAGGTGCTTCTTTTCATGATATTGTTAGATAATAGTTATGGTGGTTTTGTGTAGCCTTATCTTGCTCGGTTCTCGTGAACCCGACTCTTGTAGAAAATTTATTCTGAGATGGCTTACGTGGTTAGATGATGGAAAGACTTGTAGATTATTGCATCAATCTTGGTTATGATGTTCCTTTGTACGAATGTGTACTATGTTATAAAATTTGGAAAGGGCCTTTGGACATTTTAGAAGAAGGGTCAGTGCCTAGTAAATGTATTGTAGAGTATTGTTGTTGTAACTGTTGAAACTTTGGCTTGTTTGGTTATCATGTGAAAGATGAAATTTTGATTACCGCTTGGTTATGGGATATTCTAGTGAAATTTTAATCCTTAGTAGCGGGGCATGTCCCATGTTATTACTCTCTTGCTCCCTAGTCTTGGTTCAATAGAGATAGTATGTCCCTTTGATTT
The DNA here is from genome assembly GCA_018340775.1 of Taxus wallichiana var. yunnanensis. NCBI lineage: Eukaryota > Viridiplantae > Streptophyta > Pinopsida > Cupressales > Taxaceae > Taxus > Taxus wallichiana. The sequence goes on from CM031241.1 coordinate 149,849,449, forward strand.
GTGCATCATGTTGGAATGAATTGATATAACCTTGTTTTGTTTCCGCAAACGAGTACTGTTAAACTTTGCTCTTGAGTTAAAATGTTGAGTTGTAAATCCTCCTAAGGCTTAATAGCAATAAGTTTGTAAGCACTATGAAGTGAGCTGGATATTCCTTATTAAAATTAAACTAATAAACATTATCCTTTTATGGTGAAACCTTAAATGATCTCATGGTGAAATCAATGGTTAGATTTTAGAAGATGATAGGATTTAATAAGTAGGAGGGAAATTGATTATTTAAACCTTAAATCTCTCTCTATCGTTTGAAATGTTCTCCTTTGTCAAACTTAATGAAGTAAAGTCTAGATGGAACACTTAACCAATCTTGATAAACTCTTAACCTCGATAAAAGACTGATAGTAAACAATGTGACCCTGAAGTTAAATTCATTGTCTGTTTCCCTACCCTTGCCTTGATTCATGGTGATATTTCTTAAGCAAGGTCAAAATTTAATCCTTAAACAAGAAGGCTATTGTTATGAACCCTAAGCGGTACTTTTCTCTCAATCGGAGCTTGTGCCTTCACCTGTGCAATAGAGTTGTGGAACATGTGTTAGTGGCTTGAGTAAGATTAATTAACCTTGTAAGAAATGGAAAATGTTCTAAAATCAAATGAATAAGGAAGATTTGGACATCAAATTGATGATCCCAGTTTAGAAAGCTTGGCCTTAAGCTATCTAGTCAACCGTTGAAAATAAAGAAGTTCTCTCTTGTGAAAAGAATTGTGTGAATCATTACATGAAATTTTATAAGAACGTAAGTTAAGAATTAAGAGACACTTTAGTAAACAAGAAAATTTAACAAGAAATTACTCATGGGATGCCCTCGCTGTGAGAGTGTCATGTGGATTGGACTTCCATGTTGTCTTATCAAAAGAAGAGTACATTGTCCTTGATAGGTGCGAACGTTTCCATGCTGACCTTGTGGTCTCCCCGTAACAAGTGGTTCCTAGTGTTGGTT